>OZ007564.1:54676943-55067659 GCA_963931875.1 Pollenia griseotomentosa
AAATTCTAAAGTTTGTTTTTTGTTTAAATGTAATTTTCTATGCAAACGCTAACGTTCGAAATCGTTGAACAGGCTGATAATTATTATATTACTTTAAAGTGCAAATATCTTTGTATTACAATGCAACTTAAAATAAATTTTAAACGATTTTCTCAATTAATAAAAGGCATTTTAAATTTGGTTATATTTGGTAACATTTGGTAACTTTTTCAAAAATTTTGGTTGCAAAAATTGTATTGGTTGTGGCAGCACTGACAGGGATCTCCGTACTAACCCCCTTTCTTCTTTCTTCTCTCACCTAAAAACATAAGAGTTGAGCATCAAAAGATGAAACGTGTGAAAGCAGACATAGTCATGTACTACACACTCTACCTCTACAACCCCTCACCACACAGCCTTCCACTTGCCACATTGTAAATGGGGACTTAAACAGTCAGAGCAGTGTGACCAGATCTTAAAAATCTTAAAAAATGTACAGCTAAATCTGGCATTAGACAAAGCCCAAAAAAATAATGCTAAAATTGTTTTAAAAATGTATTACCAGTATGAAAGTTTATTAAAAAAAATACATTTAAGTAATTTTTTTAACGAAATTAAAATGAACATTTCAAATATATTTTTTTTTATTTTTCGAATTTATTCTATGAGCCAAGGCGAATTCAATACAAGTGGTCTTGAAAGCCCTGCTGACAACTTTTTTTAGCTTTATCATTGTTGGATGTCAAAATTTTGTTTGTTATCTTTGTTATCTCCGTGAACATAACAAAGTAGTTAACAAAGTAAATCTTTTTTCACTCAAAAGAAACAGAGCAACAAAATATGTCTCTCTTCTCCTCATTAAAATTGAGTATTTCTGGCTGAGCAGAACTAAACTTAGGTGCGGCCAAGTTAAAAAAGCGAAATATTGTGAATATATATGGCAGTGCTGCCACCTCACGTGTAATTACACATATCATGTGTAACCCTGCCTTTACACATGCAAGTAGTGGCATGCCACTGTTGTATACATATTATCAAAGAAAAATTGTTCGAAAGAGTCGAATCTCATGCCATTGGCTTTTGTGATTACACATGCCACTGCGAGTTCATTTTCAAAATGTCGTTGAAGCGTCAACTTAAGATCTCCGTGAACATAACAAAGTAGTTAACAAAGTAAATCTTTTTTCACTCAAAAGAAACAGAACAACAAAATATGTCTCTCTTCTCCTCATTAAAATTGAGTATTTCTGGCTGAGCAGAACTAAACTTAGGTGCGGCCAAGTTAAAAAAGCGAAATATTGTGAATAGATATGGCAACTTTAGCCATTTTATAGAGAATAATATCTTCTTCTTGTTTTCGGTGTATGGGAGAGTATTTCGGCTTTTAACAAGATAACAAAGTAAAACCGGAAATGATATTTATAAAATAATAAATAATTAAAATATTGCGACAAACTATTAGAAAACTAATATATTCAAATTAGTTTACAAATGTTTGTGTTGGATTCCTTAAAAATATATATTTTAAGTTTAAAAAAAATAAATTTCTTTTAAACTTCACTCATAAATTTCTATTGAACTTCACTCATTTTTTTCTTTTGGCTAAGGGGCCAAAATAAGGACATCCTCCGAAGGTTGGCCATATGTGGCGTATAGCTAAGTACTTAAACTTCATTTTGGTATACAATTTATTTCAAACTTAAGTTTTTTTTAGAACAAAGTTTGAAAAATTAAATTTTTATTGAACTTCACTCATTTTTTTCTTTTGGCTTAGGGGCCAAAATAAGGACATCCTCCGAAGGTTGGCTATATGTGGCGTATAGCTAAGTACTTAAGCTTCATTTTGGTATACAATTTATTTCAAACTTAAGTTTTTTTTAGAGCAAAGTTTGAAAAATTAAATTTTTATTGAACTTCACTCTTTTTTTTCTTTTGGCTTAGGGGCCAAAATAAGGGCATCCTCCGAAGGTTGGCTATATGTGGCGTATAGCTAAGTACTTAAGCTTCATTATGGTATACAATTTATTTCAAACTTAAGTTTTTTTTAGAACAAAGTTTGAAAAATTAAATTTTTATTGAACTTCACTCATTTTTTTTCTTTTGGCTTAGGGGCCAAAATAAATACATCCTCCGAAGGTTGGCTATATGTGGCGTATAGCTAAGTACTTAAGCTTCATTTTGGTATACAATTAATTTCAAACTTAAGTTTTTTTTAGAACAAAGTTTGAAAAATTAAATTTTTATTGAACTTCACTCATTTTTTTCTTTTGGCTTAGGGGCCAAAATAAGGACATCCTCCGAAGGTTGGCTATATGTGGCGTAAAGCTAAGCTCTTAAGCTTCATTTTGGTATACAATTTATTTCAAACTTAAGTTTTTTTTAGAACAAAGCTTGAAAAACTAAATTTTTATTGAACTTCACTCATTTTTTTCTTTTGGCTTAGGGCCAAAATAAGGACATCCTCCGAAGGTTGGCTATATGTGGCGTATAGCTAAGTACTTAAGCTTCATTTTGGTATACAATTTATTTCAAACTTAAGTTTTTTTTAGAACAAAGTTTGAAAAATTAAATTTTTATTGAACTTCACTCATTTTTTTCTTTTGGCTTAGGGGCCAAAATAAGGACATCCTCCGAAGGTTGGCTATATGTGGCGTATAGCTAAGTACTTAAGCTTCATTTTGGTATACAATTTATTTTAAACTTAAGTTTTTTTTAGAACAAAGTTTGAAAAATTAAATTTTTATTGAACTTCACTCATTTTTTTCTTTTGGCTTAGGGGCCAAAATAAATACATCCTCCGAAGGTTGGCTATATGTGGCGTATAGCTAAGTACTTAAGCTTCATTTTGGTATACAATTAATTTCAAACTTAAGTTTTTTTAGAACAAAGTTTGAAAAATTAAATTTTTATTGAACTTCACTCATTTTTTTCTTTTGGCTTAGGGGCCAAAATAAATACATCCTCCGAAGGTTGGCTATATGTGGCGTATAGCTAAGTACTTAAGCTTCATTTTGGTATACAATTTATTTCAAACTTAAGTTTTTTTTAGAACAAAGTTTGAAAAATTAAATTTTTATTGAACTTCACTCTTTTTTTTCTTTTGGCTTAGGGGCCAAAATAAGGACATCCTCCGAAGGTTGGCTATATGTGGCGTATAGCTAAGTACTTAAGCTTCATTTTGGTATACAATTTTATTTCAAACTTCAGTTTTTTTTAGAACAAAGTTTGAAAAATTAAATTTTTATTGAACTTCACTCATTTTTTTCTTTTGGCTTAGGGGCCAAAATAAGGACATCCTCCGAGGGTTGGCTATATGTGGCGTATAGCTAAGTACTTAAACTTCATTTTGGTATACAATTTATTTCAAACTTAAGTTTTTTTTAGAGCAAAGTTTGAAAAATTAAATTTTTATTGAACTTCACTCTTTTTTTTTCTTTTGGCTTAGGGGCCAAAATAAGGACATCCTCCGAAGGTTGGCTATATGTGGCGTATAGCTAAGTACTTAAGCTTCATTTTGGTATACAATTTATTTCAAACTTAAGTTTTTTTTAGAACAAAGTTTGAAAAATTAAATTTTTATTGAACTTCACTCATTTTTTTCTTTTGGCTTAGGGGCCAAAATAAGGACATCCTCCGAAGGTTGGCTATATGTGGCGTATAGCTAAGTACTTAAGCTTCATTTTGGTATACAATTTATTTCAAACTTAAGTTTTTTTTAGAACAAAGTTTGAAAAATTAAATTTTTATTGAACTTCACTCATTTTTTTCTTTTGGCTTAGGGGCCAAAATAAATACATCCTCCGAAGGTTGGCTATATGTGGCGTATAGCTAAGTACTTAAGCTTCATTTTGGTATACAATTAATTTCAAACTTAAGTTTTTTTAGAACAAAGTTTGAAAAATTAAATTTTTATTGAACTTCACTCATTTTTTTCTTTTGGCTTAGGGGCCAAAATAAATACATCCTCCGAAGGTTGGCTATATGTGGCGTATAGCTTAGTACTTAAGCTTCATTTTGGTATACAATTAATTTCAAACTTAAGTTTTTTTTAGAACAAAATTTGAAAAATTAAATTTTTATTGAACTTCACTCATTTTTTTCTTTTGGCTTAGGGGCCAAAATAAGGACATCCTCCGAAGGTTGGCTATATGTGGCGTAAAGCTAAGTTCTTAAGCTTCATTTTGGTATACAATTTATTTCAAACTTAAGTTTTTTTTTAGAACAAAGCTTGAAAAACTAAATTTTTATTGAACTTCACTCATTTTTTTCTTTTGGCTTAGGGCCAAAATAAGGGCATCCTCCGAAGGTTGGCTATATGTGGCGTATAGCTAAGTACTTAAGCTTCATTTTGGTATACAATTTATTTCAAACTTAAGTTTTTTTTAGAACAAAGTTTGAAAAATTAAATTTTTATTGAACTTCACTCATTTTTTTCTTTTGGCTTAGGGGCCAAAATAAGGACATCCTCCGAAGGTTGGTTCTAAAAAAAACTTAAGTTTGAAATAAATTTTATACCAAAATGAAGCTTAAGTACTTAGCTATACGCCACATATAGTCAAAGTTCGGAGGATGTCCTTATTTTCGCCCCTTAGCCAAAAGAAAAAAATGAGTGAAGTTCAATAGAAATTTAATTTTTCAAACTTTGTTTTAAAAAAAACTTAAGTTTGAAATAAATTGTATACCAAACTGAAGCTTAAGTACTTAGCTATACGCCACATATAGTCAAAGTTCGGAGGATGTCCTTATTTTCGCCCCTTAGCCAAAAGAAAAAAATGAGTGAAGTTCAATAGAAATTTAATTTTTCAAACTTTGTTCTAAAAAAAACTTAAGTTTGAAATAAATTGTATACCATACCAATACCTATAACAATTGTTATAGGTATTGGTATGTGTGTGTATGGTTTTGATCTTTACTCATGCATGTCCATACATGTTTTTTCACTAATATTGAAAGAGTACTTAAAATGATACTTTTGTCATTCTCTGCTAAGTACTTAAGCTTCATTTTGGTATACAATTAATTTCAAACTTAAGTTTTTTTTAGAACAAAATTTGAAAAATTATATTTTTATTGAACTTCACTCATTTTTTTCTTTTGGCTTAGGGGCCAAAATAAGGACATCCTCCGAAGGTTGGCTATATGTGGCGTAAAGCTAAGTTCTTAAGCTTCATTTTGGTATACAATTTATTTCAAACTTAAGTTTTTTTTTAGAACAAAGCTTGAAAAACTAAATTTTTATTGAACTTCACTCATTTTTTTCTTTTGGCTTAGGGCCAAAATAAGGACATCCTCCGAAGGTTGGCTATATGTGGCGTATAGCTAAGTACTTAAGCTTCATTTTGGTATACAATTTATTTCAAACTTAAGTTTTTTTTAGAACAAAGTTTGAAAAATTAAATTTTTATTGAACTTCACTCATTTTTTTCTTTTGGCTAAGGGGCGAAAATATTCAACATTCCAGTATTGCCCCTAAAAAAACCAAAAATAATAAAATATATTCCTCAGATGTCGAGCGTCTTTTGTCTGAAAAAAGGAGAGCTCGTAGAGAGTGGCAATTGCACAGATCCCCTCAACTTAAGAACTTACTAAAAGACTGTACAAAAAGGTTGAGAATGTTACTGCAGACTCAGAAAACGGCTTCACTGGACAAATATCTCAAGGAACTTGATGCAACTCCACAATCAGACTACTCATTATGGCGTGCAGCTAGAAATCTAAAAAGGCCAGTTATATCTAAGCCACCATTAAGAAACTTAAATGGAAGTTGGGCAAGAAATGATGTTGAAAAACTAAACCTGTTTGTCGATCATTTAAAAAACGTATTTACACCAAATATATCTCACAATATTGCGGTCGAGTTACCACCTGTTGCTGCTAGAGCAGCTATACCCTTCAGATTTGAGATAAGAGAAATCGAAAAGGCTATTTGTGACTTAAACACTAAGAAGGCACCTGGTATTGATAAGATCAGTAATAAAATGCTTTTAGAGCTACCTCGCATAGCAAAGAAAATTATTCTTTTTATTTTTAATGCTATCTTACGCCTTGAATACTATCCTCAAAAATGGAAGGTTTCCTTGGTTACCATGATACCAAAGCCAGGTAAAGATCATACAAAAGTTGAGTCTTATAGGCCTATTAGCTTATTATCAAATATGTCAAAGCTGTTTGAGAAATTATTAGTTTCAAAATTAACACCGATTTTAAGTGAAAATAGATGTATTCCAAACCATCAGTTCGGATTTAGAAGAAAACACAGCACAATCGAACAGACTCATCGAATAGTAAATGTCATAAGAAAAGCATTTGAAGAAAAGAAATATTGCTCAGCACTCTTCATCGATGTTTCGCAAGCTTTTGATAAAGTCTGGCATGAAGGCTTATTACATAAATTGAAGCAAAATTTACCAGCTAACACACACAAGCTGCTAGAAAGCTACTTAGTCGGTCGTCAATTTATTATTAAAGAAGGAAATTTCTTAAGTTCACCTCAGCCCATTGACGCTGGAGTCCCACAAGGCAGCATCCTGGGCCCCCTATTATACTTAATTTATACTTCGGACATGCCAACCAGCAACTATACACAAACTTCAACATTTGCAGACGATACAGCTTTTCTAAGCATCCACGAAAACCGTTATGAAGCATCTCGTTACTTACAGCATCATATATTTCAACTAGAAATATGGTTAAGACAGTGGAGAATAACGGTCAATGAGCAAAAATGTGTGCATATAACATTCACCTTGCGCCGGGAATCTTGCCCCCATATTACAATCAACAATCAAATAATTCCTCAACATTCGCATGTAAAATATCTCGGTATACATCTGGATCGGCGATTAACGTGGAAATGCCATATAGAGGCAAAATTAACTCAAATGAAACTAAAAGCCATTCAAATTCATTGGCTTATTGGTAGAAACTCTGTCCTTAGTCTCGACTGCAAACTTCTTCTTTACAACTCCATCTTAAAGCCAATCTGGTGCTATGGTATTCAGTTATGGGGCACTGCCTCGGCCTCTAATATAGAAAAAATTCAAAGGCGCCAAAATAAAATTCTTCGAATAATCACAGCTGCCCCTTGGTATGTTAAAAACTCAAATATTCACAAGGATCTCAATGTTCCATTAGTCAAAACTATGATTACAAAATATGCGGTAAAATATTTAAAAAGGCTTGAACAACACCCAAATCCACTAGCTCGAAATATCTTAAATCATGGCGGCCACACTCGCTTAAGAAGAAGAGACACTGCAGCACTTACCCAGTTAGATGAGCGATAAACACTTATATATGTGAACAGAACCCGTGATGAAGAACATTTTTGTCTGGCAATGGCAGGACATAAATAAAGTATTAGGATAAGATTTGATTAATTATTGTTAGTTCATATTAAATATATGAAGATTCAATAAATAAATATTGAAAAAAAAAAAAAAAAAAAAAAAAAAAAAAAAAAAAAAAATATTCCCTACAAGAAATGGATGACCGAAACTAAAAAAAAAAAAAATTTTACTAACACACTTGCAACAATTGTACATTAGTTGTACCACTCTAACATATATGTTAGAGTAGAACAACTAAAAACACCACAAAAAATGACAGTTTTTTATAAATTTTTGTCATACGCTTTACTGGCTAATATTTGTTAATTGTTTAAATTTAATACTGCAAAATATTTTATTTGCAAGCCATGAGACATGCTGGAAAGGATCCCTTTCCTGTAATTTATGTCGGTAGCAAAGATCCTGAAGCTGCAGAAGAATATGAGGTTGCAGGTAAGTCACAAATAAAGAAAATCCAAAAGATTTGGTTACGTCAAAGTTATAAAAATGCCGATAAAGAAAAACGCGAAGCTGAAAATGCGGAAAAACGTAAACAAAATTTGGATGAAGCTAAAAAGATTGTCACATTCGAAGATCCCAGTTGGTCAGCTGCCAAGAAAATTCGCACATTTGAAGTTGTCGAAAATTGACAGAAACGGTAAAATCTATGGCTGGGTACATCGTTTAAGACGTCAAGGCAAAGGTTTAATTTTTACAACATTACGGATTTTTACAATGTTTGGTACAATTGTTTGGTACACTAAAACCTGTGCCAGAAGGCAAAGCGGTAAGTAAGTTTTGTGAACAATATTGCAGAAACTAATTTTTTTTTGTTTTAGGCACCAGGTGGACATGAATTGCATGTAGATTACTGGGAATTAATTAGTTTGGCTCCTGCTGGGGGTGCTGAATGTATTCTCAATGAAGAGGCTCAGCCCGATGTTATATTTTGATTAGAGGCCCAGCAAGTATTTTGTATTTTGTATTTTAAATACATACAATAAATATAAGTAGTTTGTATTTTGTATTTTAAATACATAAACAAATGGGAGTATTTTGTATTTTAAAAACATAGTTTACAAAATATACTCTGTCAGTTTATTGATGGTTGATTGCATTTTAATCTACCAAAATATAAAAAAATATGGTGTCACTTTTCATCTTTCGTGAAAAAAGTTTCCGCACCGAAAGCTTTGAAATTTTGTTTTTATTTTTTATTTTCATCATTAAATCAGTGGCTCTTGTCTTAAATAAGTTAGTTTTTGTTTAAAATTATATATAATCTTCAACATTAAACCATTTTTCATAAGTCTAATGCAAAATCAAAAGGGTTTCAATTTCCAAAATAAAATTTACACATAATATGGAGTTTTAGGAATCGCTTACGGTGCGGAAACTTTTTTCACCGAATCAGCTTAAAAAACAGTTTTTTATTATCCGAACAAAATTCCCCACATGGCGCTGGAGTGGTATTTTGCACTCAAAAAAAAGTTATAAACTTAATGTACACGACGTGGAAGTATTTTGTATTTTGTATTTGAAATACGTACAATAAATGGAAGTATCTTGTATTTTGTATTTTAAATACATACAGGATGTGTAAGTATTTTGTATTTTGTATTTTAAATACATACAGGATGTGTAAGTATTTGTATTTTGTATGTTAAATACATAACCTGAAAGTATTTTGTATTTTGTATTTTAAATACATGACCAGCAAGTATTTTGTATTTTGTATTTTAAATACCGCAAACCATGTATTTTGCCCAACACTGGCGATGAGAAGAAGTTATCGTCATAAAATTTGTTTCATTTTTTTTTTTTAAGAAAACAGTTTGTTCACTAAAGTAGAAATGTCTTTTAATAAAGAGAGTTATTAAAGAAATAAAACCGAGATTGTCACCCGGATGGATATTGGTAAGGCTAAAGTAATTAAAATGTTAAAAAAAAGTGTGAGACTTTAATTTGAAAAAACGACTTTTTTGTGCGACTTTTTGTGCGACTTTTTCAAAATCCTTAACGGTAACCCTGACCACCTGTAGTTGAATTCGCCTTGGTTTTGTGTATGATCAACTTCAAAAAAAGTAAACAAAAATAGAAAAGTAAACAGAAATCGAATCGAATAAAAAACCAACTTTTATTGTAACCGGGTTCGAGCCCCGGCCACGGTCAAGAATGGAAGATTATCAATAACAATTTTAATTAATTTTCATGTTGTAAAATTCCTTTCTTCA
This sequence comes from Pollenia griseotomentosa, assembly GCA_963931875.1. NCBI lineage: Eukaryota > Metazoa > Arthropoda > Insecta > Diptera > Polleniidae > Pollenia > Pollenia griseotomentosa. The sequence goes on from OZ007564.1 coordinate 54,686,485, forward strand.
TAAAAATAATTTAATGAAAATTAAATTTAATGAACTTAAGCCTAATTAAAATTATTAAAAATTTGGATTAAAAACCATAAATAGTTCAACAAAATAACCACAATACTAATTTTTTATATTTCAAAATGTTTTAAAAATTTTTATAACAAATTACAATATTTCAGAACACCAAATTTTTTAAATTAAAACGAAAAAAAGAAAAATAAATAACACAAAATTCAAAACATTGACAAGTTTATAACAAAACTCAACATACTTTAGGGATAGGCAATAAATATCGATATATCGAAATAACGATATTTAAAAAAATAATCGATATGTATCACCGATATTTGTTCAACTGTTTACAATACTGTTGTTTTTTTAATTGCCTATTTCCGATTTGCGAACTCTTTCTTTCCTACAACTACATTTAAAATAAAAACAAAGTTTTAAGAATTTGTTTTTGTTTTAAATGTAATTGTTCGAAAGAAAGAATTCTTTCGCATATCGGAAATAGACTATAACAATTGCAGCAAATATTTTTTTTTAACTAATATTAAGAAAAAATAAACGGCGCTTTTTTAATATACATTTTTAAAGTTTACACAGTCTAGGCGAAGAATCTTGAAAAAAATTTCTTTATTTGATTTTGGTATAACAATAGTTGGTTTGTGAAAAGAAATATGTCTTTATAGTGGAAATAAAAAAAAAATTCCTCCCTGCAATTTAAACAAATATTTTAGAAAGAAAATTAGATCCTGTAAAGTTTTAGCTGAATTGTCGACATTTTACGACTATATATCTAAAATTAATTTAAAATATTTTTTCTGTCATCCATCAGTATCATAGTGCATGTAGATTTAGCAGGGCCGAATGAAAGATGATTGATGTCCATATCGGATTCGAACTGGTTTAACTAAAACAATGAAAAACGTTGCTTGTGAAAGTCTTTACTATTTGTGGTGCAATTAAAATTTTAAGGTATGTTGGTACTTTCATGAATTATGTCGGTCATACGCTATACAAGTTCAGTGCTGAAATCTGGCACTGTAGTGTTTGACTGAGTATGACAAAAACGACGTGCAGTGAACTTGTGTAGTGTATGTTAAAAACGTTTAGTTTTTTTGCGGTTTTTTAAGAGATGGCAGCTAAATAATAAGCGCGAAAAAATATTCCGAAATCGCGTTTTATTTATACAAACAATTGCAGTTAAAGTCAAAAGAACATTGTATAATCTCCCACCACTTCAAAAGCTTGTAACTCCCTTTCTAAAGAAAACAATTTTTTTTTTTTAGAATCGAATAAGCGTTTTCTTTACTTATTACTGCATTCAAAGTTTTTAAAATGTTAATATTTCAATTTTGTCATCATCTCTTTTAATAAATATAATAATAAAAAATATTTTAAGCAGCTGCTCTACATATAAAATTATTGCATTTTTTGAAGCAAAGGGCGACATTTTTTTTCATTTTTATAAAATGAATCTAGGTCTTTAAAAAATTTTTAAAAAGCATACATAAAGGGTGTTTTTTTTAAGCCTGATAGAACTTAAAATTGTAAAAAATAACACAAAAAATTAAATTGTAATCAAAATTTTTTTTTTATTCGAAAGATCAATACGTGACATTAACATTTTAAAATGATTTCGGGCATATGGGCACCGCGGCTGTTCTTGACGAAGCGCATTCTGGACGTCCAATTTTGGGCCACTTTTTCGAGCACTGCTGGCCGTATGTCACGAATAACACGAACAATGCTGGCCTCCAAGGCGTCAATTGTTGCTGGTTTATCAGCATAAACCAGTGACTTCACGTAGCCCCACAGGAAATAATCGAGAGGTGCCAAATCGCACGACCTTGGAGGCCAATTGACAGGGCCATTTCTCGAATTCAACTAACCGCCAAATTTTGATTTCAATAAGTCGATGGTTGCGTTCGCCGTATGGCACGTAGCGCCATCCTGTTGAAACCACATCTCCTCCGGATCAATGTCATCCATATTTTCAAACAAAAAATCATTGATCATGGTGCGGTAACGATCTCCATTGACCGTAACGCGAGCTCCGGCCTCATTTTTAAAGAAATAAGGTCTGATGATGCCACCAGCGTGAAAACCGCACCAAACGGTGCATTTTTCTGGATGTAATGGAGTCTGTAGGGTCTCTTGTGGATTGGTCTCGCTCCATGTGCGGCAATTTTGCTTATTAACAAACCCGTTAAGCCAAAAATGCGCCTCATCGCTGAACACAATTTCAGCGATGAGGCGCAATATAAGTTGCGCGAATCGACGACTGATTTTCAAAGTAAATTTGGATAATTTCGTAGCGTTGTTCAAGCGTGAGTCTATTCATGATGATTTGTCAGAGTATACTGAAACGATAAAAAAAAATATTTCATCAAAATTTAATTTTTTGTGTTACTTTTTACAATTTAAAGTTCTATCTAGCTTAAAAAACACCCTGTATTTACTCCTCTTTTTTACTAGTTCGAAAACTAAGGGCATCAGGCATTAAACATTGCCTTTCTTACCGGATTTTAATTTACATATATATCTTGTCCCGGGAAAGCCCGTATTTGAAACACTAGTGACAAGTTTCGTCTATCCAGCGCCAGACTTAAACATGTGTAGTGTATGGCCGGAATTATATAATCCTTTATAAATTTTTCGTAACTTACTTTTTAAAAATAACATGTGGTCTCGGGAATTAACGAACTGGTTTTTTTTTATTCTTTCATATTTGGTTTTTATTGAATTTTTGGATTTAATTGTAGATTTAACAGCTTGTCCCTCGATTTCAAACGAAAAGTTTCGCAAAACTTACATAAAAAAAAATTTTTTTTTGTTTTAAATGTAAGTTAATCGTACTAATGTTTGAAAAGTTTGAAATAAAAAGAAACAACAAAAAGTAAGGATAGAATTACATGTAATATGTTTGTACATAAATATGTACATACAAAGGGATATTAAGTTTTTAAATTTGGTGATAAATAGGTTCGATATATCGATATTTTTTTATAAATATCAATACTCTTAAAAAAAATCGATACGATATATATATCGATATATTTTATCAATTTGCCCATTCCTAACACACTTGACAACATTCGTACACGAACATATACACTCCAAGGCGAATTCAACTACAGGTGGTGTCGGAACTACAACAATCCAAAAACAACAGAAACAACATAGGGTTTTTTGCATTGCATTGTTAGTGCCATTAGCTGGAAATGTCAACCATCATTAGCAAAACACTAACAAATCAAAACAAATAAGCCCGAACTGTCAAAATCAGATGCCGTTTCGACACCACCTGTAGTTAATTCGCCTTGATACACTCAAACAATGAACGGCTGGCTTACCGAGGCCACCTTTCAGTAATTTCGCCATGTGCAAAAAAAGTTTGACATATATCCAACATGTCTGCCAAATATTAAAAATTTTTAATATTCCATTGTGGACAAGGCGAATTTATTACAGGTGGTCTTAAAAGCCCTGCTGATATTAGCTACAATCACTGTTGGATGTCAAAATTTTGTTTATTCCCTTTTATTATCTTTGTTTCTGTTTTGTTTTATTTCTGTTTTTGACATTGTACAATGATTTTACAAAAACAAATTGCTTGTGGTTTTTGTACGAGTTGTACTTGTTGTAGTACCGAGATTACCTGGGATGAATTCGCCTTGATTGTGGATTTTGAGTCAAAAAGCACTCACGCGCCCAGCACTATGGCATCACTGTTTAATGATACAAACTTTTTGCAAAATCGCTAAATTCTGCCAAAACCCTCTTTTATACATTACTGTTTGAGTCGTGAAGCATACAAAAAAGGAAAATAAAATTTTACAAAGTTTTCTTAAGAATGGCTGGAAAAAGACAAGCTACATCTAATCTAAATCACGATAATTGGGATCGTGAAGAGGAGCCCGAAGAACGTGGTACTTTTCGTACAGCTTCTGATGATGAACTAAAAAATCGTGTAATTAAAAAGGCCAAACGAAAAATTGCGCCAGGCGGCGGTAATGATACACCGGATGGTTCTAGCACCAAAAGTGTTTTCAGTGGCTTTTCAGGTTTTGGAAAACAAGCACTTACAGCTGCAACAACGGCGTCATCTTCACCATTTTCCTTTTTAAGTAAAATACCGGCAGTGGCTGCAGCAACTAGTGGTGTTGTCAGCAGCAGCACTACCACAGCTAGTGCAATGCCAACTTTTTCATTTGGTGGTGGCTCTACACCGGCTATTTCAACAGCAAACACCGTAGAAAATACGAAACTATCATCTACCTTTTCATTTGGAAATTCTGCTGTTACTCCTGAATCGTCTACTGCCAAAACTTTTAAACCTATCGAAAGTTCGCAGTCTTCTGACTACCATAAGAAACTTGTTAGTCTAAATCAGGCTGTATGTAATTGGATTAAAACTCACGTTGACAAAAATCCAGTTTGTATACTTTCGCCAATATTTAAAGACTATGAAAAGTATATAAAAGAAATCGAGAATGAAAAAAATAAGGTAGAAATAGATTCAACTGCCTCAGAAGCTATAGATGCAACAGAAAAGCCATCTACAGTCGGTATTGGAAGCTTTAAATTTTCCAGCAGCCCTGCAGCTTTAACAAACAATACAAGTACCACCACCACATCAATTGCAACTGAAACGGTAAAGACAAATGGTTTCAGTTTTGGATCTAAGAAATCAGAAGACACAGCAACGGCAAAAACCTGTTCAAATCCAAGCTTTAATTTTGGTATTAAGCCATCGAGTGCGGAATCATCTACAATATCATCTGCTTCAACTACCAAGCCCTCTACATGTTTTTCATTTGGCAACGTAACAAACAATACTAATTCATCGAACACTCCTCCAAAACCATTCTCCTTTACTCCTAGTGTCACTCCATTTTCATTTGGCAATATTAAACCCCCAGAAACAGCTACTTCTGTCGAAGCCGACGCAAATGAAGATGAAGACGAGGAACCACCAAAAAATGAATTTAAACAAGTTGTTGAAGATGATGCTGTCTATTCCAAGAAATGCAAAGTGTTTGTTAAGAAAGATGGAAACTTTGTTGATAAAGGTGTAGGCACTTTGTATTTGAAACCTGTCGAATCTTCGGGCAAAACTCAACTATTAGTACGTGCCGATACAAATTTGGGCAATATTTTAGTTAATTTAATTTTAAATTCTTCAATTCCGGCTCAACGAATGGGAAAGAACAATGTTATGCTGGTTTGTTTGCCAACACCGGATGTGGAGAAACCTACATCCGTGTTGCTACGTGTTAAAACAGGCGAAGAAGCAGATGAACTTTTGGAAAATATTGACAAATATAAAAAGTAATTTTATTTAGTGATATAAATATGTATACATCGCTCCTTTATTACAACATAGTCATATCTCAAAAAATTAAAAAAATTTAAGTTACTTAAGCAAAACTGCTCCTTTATACCTTCTCTATATGTAAAACAAAAATCAGTGTTTTACCTCAAACTGAACCGCAGTTATAGCAAAATATATTTCATTGCATCTGTATAAAAAGGTACATTTTAAAAATTTTAAACGCATTTTGCCAAGTTTGATTTTTTTGAGATATGATTATGTTGCAATAAAGTAGCGATATATATTTTTTTGTTTTATCCCTTAACTGTAGGAACACAATTTTATTGATAAATAACCGAGTTACATAAACAAGAGCGGCAAGCGTTTTTTAAACATGAATATTCTATTGCCCATAAATTTCCAACATATTGATTTAAATCAGCAGTGATATTGCAAATTTTTGACTTGTAATCAAAAAAGCTGCATACAAATATTGTCTCACTAAAATTTAAAAAATGTAACCTGGTTTTTGATTTTTTGTTTTTGAGGATATGCTGCCTAAGCAAAGAATATTAAGCAAAATGAAATTTTGTCAATTACGGAATAATTACTGGCTTTAAACATAAAAAAACAAGTTTTTGATTTTAAATTTAGTGCAACATATTTAGTTGAACATAGGTATATGAGTGCAGAAAAAAAAGTTGCAATAAACTGATGATTGCTTTTTTAAATCAAATAATTTTTTTAGTGCAAAATTTTTAAACATCACTGTCACTCATGTTTAGTGAGGCTGCAAATGATTGCAATATTTTTGCACTATCACTAACTGTGACTTGAAACTGCAAAATGACTGCACTACCCCCATCTATTATTTTCAATAATAGCAAACCGACCTAGCGTTTTGTAAAATAAGATTTTTGAGCCGGGTGGCGTTTCATTCGCGCTCTAAAGATTTGTTTCGCATAAACTGTATGAGAATTAACTTTTTTCACAGAGAAAAACGCCTGACGCTCTTTTTAGGTAGCCCAGAACCTACATACAATATTTTTTCTTGAATGCACACAATTGACCGCGCAAACATAAAAGCGTATTAACGTTGTATATCCACATGGATTTAATTCTATTTCTTATGCCTGGTACGACCGAATGGTTACACAGAAAAATTGAATATAGGTTGCAAAATAAAAAAAATTTGTTTTTTTTTAACGAAATAAATCGATGCAAAATTAATTTAAAGTTTCCAATTACATATTTAAAAAAAAAACAAATTTGCCCGGGATTTTCTGGTTAAAGGAACGTTTTCAAGAAATTGTGTCCTACCATTATTTATAAAAAATATTTTAGATTAACAAGTATGTATTAAACAAATTTTCATAGAAATTTTGTTTTATAAACCTAACATATTATTTTTTTATGAATAACGGGTTTAATGTTTATCTTAGAATTAGAAAAAAATAACAATAAAAAGTAATATTTTTTTTTTAAACAATTACCAAAAAGTATGGATTTAATAATAAACTGTAAAAAAGAATGAAAAAGCAATCAACACAAAATCAGCTCTGTCGATATTGCAATAATATTTATATATGGGCAAATGTTAACAAAAATTACAAAACAATTAAATGTGTATTTGTGTTAAATGTCCAACTATGGTGAAACGAGAATTTAGTAAAGCTAATCTAGTGAATAGAAAACCATTGCAATGGAAAATTCTTTTCAGTACAGTAGTGTTCTTTAGCTTGTCGAATTCTCTCCGAACTCAAACTTGTGTTAATTTATCGGACAAGCTCTGACAAACGTAAAAGGCTTAACATTTACGACTCTGACTTGAAACCGCAAAAAAGGTGTTTTCTAAATCGCAATCCCAAGAAGCTTGGAGATCTAAAATCAAAAAGTGTGCTCAAGGAAGCTAGAATATTTTTATGAAACTGGCAGTGAGCGTGGCACTTCCCATACAAAAACGATTTCTGTATATCTGGAGAACGGCAAGAGCCAAAATTACCAAATTGTTTTTATATACTGTGGTGTAGGGTGTCGTATTGTCGGGCTTGACCGACTATACGTTCTTGTTTAATATAAGTTTGTTACTCAGTTTGTAATTTTTACAATATTGATCTTATTTGGACAATAAAAAAGTATATAAGGGTTGTTTGCGATATGATATATACAGTGCAATTCCCCATTACGGACACTTCCGTTAAGCGGACACCCCTTTAAGCAATGCATTGCACCCATTTCCCCTTAAACGGATATTCCTCATGAGCGGACGGGGTGTCCGGACAGTTCATTTGTTTTTTTTTTTTTTCAATTTGTTCGCTTGTCAAGTCTTTTTAATCAACATACATACTTATGTTTGTATTACATGTATATAAAATCAAACACCAAATCTTGGATAATGTCTGATATTATTTGTGAATGGTGAGCAAAGCTTAAACGATTTTTATCATGTAAATGATTATTTACCAGTTGAGAGAAAAATTTGGACACACTCGTATCCTTACATGAATAATTTTCTGAAGTTCAAGAAATTTCTGATGCGAAAAACAACATCTGAACATAAGAGGTTTTGGCGAAAGCCTATGATGGTATAGCGTTTGAAAAATGCTAACTAAGGTGACACATAAGCAATGAACGATTCAGCCTAAACCATAATAAATTTGAAAACCTTAAGTTTTTAACCTTAATTCAAACAGTTCCAAGGTCTAACACTTTTCTACCAATCCACTCATACTTTTAAAAATTAAAACGAACTTGCCCCCTTGAGTGTTACACGATCAAGTTTTAATACTCTCACACTTTTCTACCTCACTCATACTTTTAAAAATTTAAACGAACTTGCAAGGCGAATTCATCCCAGGTAATCTCGGTACTACAACAAGTACAATTCGTACAAAAACCACAAGCAATTTGTTTTTGTAAAATCATTGTACAATGTCAAAAACAGAAATAAAACAAAACAGAAACAAAAATAATAAAAGAGAATAAACAAAATTTTGACATCCAACAGTGATTTTAGCTAATATCAGCAGGGCTTTTAAGACCACCTGTAATAAATTCGCCTTGCGAACTTGCCAAGGTATATTTACACAAGGTAGACTCATTTGGGAGTGTAGACATACTGTTCTATAAAAAGAACCGAGTTGTCAAAATTGTCTTCATATGAAACAAAAACAATTTAACGCACACATTTACAAATTTTGGCTCATATACACGAAATTTGACGTTTGGGTTCCAACTAGGGGTAAACAGCTGACAAGCATATGGGCCAACGAGTTTACCTTGTGTAAATATACCTTGGAACTTGCCTTTAAAATTCTCTTTCCAGAGAGTGCTTAAATTTACGTTCAAGAAAACAGCTGATTTCAAGGTTAGTGAGCAAATTTTTCGTATGCCTTTACCCCGGGTCTTCACGTAGCAATATTTATTGCGGCAAACGTCAAATTTCATTGCTCCATAAAATTTGCGACGTATAGACCGCATATTGCCATGAGTGGCAATCCATTGCGCAATGATTGCTCTTCTTATTGCTTGAGCAATTATTGCTTAGCAATATGCTGTCAAATCAGTTGTAATTTATCTGACATTTCACTTCTCTGTACGGTTGTTTTTTGTTTGTGTGTTTATTTATTAAAAAAGCAATAAATAAATATATTATTATATATTATATTTTTTAATAAACGTCAAGATCAACAAAAGCAACGACGAATTTATTTTTTTGTATATTTTTATTTTTTCAATAGAACAATTCAACTTTTTTTAACGCAAATAAACAAAAAAATAATACAAAACACAGCTACGACAATTACAATTAATTATTTTATTAATTTAAAAAAGAAAATTTCACAACCACTTCAAAACACAACATAAAACATTTGTTATAAATATGTACAGCCACAAAACTTTATACAACTACTCGCGGTGAAAATTGCAAATTTATGGCAAAGCAATTTCAAGTGTTCTCCAGCAATAAATTCAGCAATTATTGCTCCATTGTTCTGTCATCGTTCTGCCGACGTTTTTGCTTGTACTTAGCAATATATATTGCAACGTGGAGACCCAGCGTTATAAATTGTTTTCTTGAAGACATCTTGAATGTAAATTGCTCAAAAATTGAATGAAGCCTACGTCACAACTTTCAATTTTTGTAAATTTTGACAAATAGTATAAAAGACTATCAAGAAAATCTTGATCGTGTGGCTGCACTGTCAGTTATTTTCTATAAATTAATTGACTTGAATTTGCTTTTTGATGAGTTCGTATAACTGAATATAGCAAAAAAGTGATAAATTGTAGTTTTTTTTTTTAATTTATAATAATAAAATTTTTAAATTAGAATAATTAAACTGTTACATAAATTAAAATAGATTTCACTGCATAAGTATCAGGGGTGTGCTGGAAATCGTAAACGTAAAACGCCAGAATTAGTTGGTTTTGATACACTTTTAATCCAATTTTTATAATTTTTGTTATAAAATTCTGTTTAACAGAGAAATATTTGTATAATATTTGGCATAAAAATCTTAAGATATTAAAAAACGACTTCTAAAATTCTTGCGTTTTACGTTTCCGATTTCCAGCACACCCCTGTATATTTAATACTTAATATTAAAAATCTCCTTTTTGTTTTTTTATTTTTTTTAATTGCCATGCATTGAATTTTATATTTTCTGTTTTTAGTAACGTTAATTATTTTTTTATGTATAGAATTTCCAGTTAAAAAAATACTGCCCTTTTTTTCTCGATGTACTGTTATGAATATCATATCTGACAAGCCTATGTATGAAACTCATTGAAAAAATTACAAATAGTATTTTAATGATGTTTTTCTATCTTATTTAAATCAGGTACGTAGCATTTAAAGAACTTGCTCTGGCTGTTCATTATCAGGGGTGACATGGAAATCGAAAACGTAAAACGGAAGAATTTTAAGAGTCGTGTTTCAATAAGATTTCTGTAATAAGAAAATTTTATGACAATTATTATACAAATAATGCTCTATTAAACATAAGTTTTTAACAAAAATTATAAAAATTAGATTAAAAGTTTAATAAAGAGAACTGCCGAATTCCTTCGTTTTACGTTTTCGATTTCCATGACACCCCTGTATATGCTGGTAATTCCAATTAGTAACGGCTGTGTTACCAGAAAATTGTCAATAATGAACTCTACTAAAAATCGCCTTCGAATAGAATGCAATACGAATTCCTACTTTAAGTACCACATATCTTTAAGGCTAGTTTACACGGTAATACAATGTTTTACGACTTTGTAGAATCAAAATATTATGAAATTCTCACCGTGCTTAAAAGAAAAAAAAAAAAAATAAAATTCTTTTGTAAAGGCTAGCTTACACGGTAATACATTGTATTACGACATGATGTATAATGAGAAAAATCACTTCCTACTTTAAGTATGTACCACATTTCTTTACTACTCTTAAAATCAGGAAAAACTACACCCATTAAAAAAATTAATTGAAAATCTTCATCGATTAAAACATGGCCGTTTTAATATAGAAATCACATTTGGCAATTTTTTTCTTAACAAAAATCTTAAAAAAATTATCTGGTGGCTGTTTTGAAGGGGATTTTTTGATTTTATAAAAACTTCTGTCATTCAAAACAAATGATGAGAAAATCGTAATGCACAGTTCACATTTTTCGAACTCGTTAGTAATTTCTTTCGAATCGAAATATTAATAAAAACGTTAAAAATTTAAAAAACTTAAATTGCCTATTCATATGTATTAATATTTTAGAAAAAAGTAACCAAAATGAAAAAAAATATTCACTTCACATTGAAAAAAAATTACCAATGTTATTTTCCAATTTACATCGCATCTAATCGGATATTATCCCCTGTAATAATTTCAAGCTGATTAATAATAAACTAAAGAAGAAGAGAATGAATTTCGAACAAGCTTATATTTACTCAACTGCCGCGCCAACTAGTGGATAAAGAATGAATTATATCTGACATATCTTTATACTTTATTTATTGCCATTGTGCGCAACACCAAGCAAAATATATTTTTATGTGAAAACGCTCAAGTGAAAAATTGTTAAATATTTAAGTAATTTCAATAAAATATAAAAAGAAATACTCATAAAAAAGCCAAAAAAGTGATTATAGAAAACAAACTACAACAAAAGTAGCCTAATAAAATAAAGTGGCAGAAAAGAAATGAGAAAATTATGTAGGTATGATTGAAAAAGGTTGAAGAAAAAATAGCACAAAAAATAATTGATAAAATTAAAGTAAATTGAATACGAAATAAAATTTATTACAAAAATGAAGTAAAGATTAAAACAAAAAAATATTAAAATACCTACCTTTTCAAGTTTTTTACTTAAATCAAAAAGGTTTCAAGTGAAGAAAAATGGGTGTTGCTACAACTACTACAAAAACAACGACTACAAAAGCAGTAATAGAAACAATTTTAACACAAACAGTAGTAGTAAGTGGAAGAAGAGCAGTCATCATCTGTAAAAATACATAAATCTCGTCGCCCTTATTACTTTTGCGTCAATTGCGTTCTAAAAAATACAAAAAAGGATATTAATAAAAGCGTATATAATTACAAACATCACAAAATTTTGTTTCAAAATAAAATACTCATTACCTCGACAATTTGAAAACAATAATTTTATTTTCTACAATGCAAAAAATTATTAAGGAACTTAACATTTATCTTTGAGCAGTCAGCGATAAAGTAGAAAGTAAACAAAAATAAAAAGAAGATATAAAATCTAGAATTTGTATCCTATGTAAATACCTTTGTGTCTTTTTCAATAAATTTAATTTTGATTACACATAGTTTTTTTTTGACTTGCAATATTCATACGCAATAAAAAGAATTGAACGGTGACCAAAAATACAATAAAAGAAGTGAGGTAGAGCAGGAAGCAAATTAACAACAATAACAAGTCCTGATCATACACATAAACAAACAAAACAATTTTTTTATTGTTTTTATTTATTATTGACTTTGCATTTGTGGTTATTGTTAGTGTTTTCGTTTGTGTTTTATTTTTGTAAATCAGAAGTTTTGAAATTGCAAGTATCTCAAAATACAATTCGCTCACATTCTCCATTCCTGTTATAGGTACAATTTTTTTTGGTGATAATTTTTGACAAAAATTTTCGTTCGTCGTAACTAGTGCCGCGAGTGAGTTTGTAAAGAACGTAATTGTGTTTGAAAACAAGAAAACCTTATGTTGTACAGCTGCTTTTTTTTACTTGATTTTGAGACGGCTAAATTTGTGTCATTTATTGATATTCTGTTAAAACTTCTTCACGCTTGAGATTAAATTTAAATTACATAACTCTTGTATTGTTTCGGAATCTCTGTCGTGGCACTCTTGCAGTGCCTTGAGTTTGCAAAAAATGCCGCCCGCACTGATTGGTATTGCTGAGTTTGTGGAAGAGACGCGGGATGATTATAATTCGCCAACGACGTCAACATTTGCATCCCGCATGCCGGATTGCCGTCAGACTATCGCAATATTGGAAGAGGTATGTGATAAGTACTTTTCATAATATTAGAGAGGCTTTTCTGCCATGGCGTGTGTTAGAACCACCGCTTAAAAAATTCAATAAATTTAAGCTTAACTCGTAAAAATCAATCCAAATTTTTAACTTATAAAAAAACTAGAATGTTTAATTGGAAATACGTACTAAGTATGTTTTTAAATTTTAATTTTGTAATAACTGTATCTTTAATGGAGATTGAAGTCAGCACGGTATGTTATTGTTAAATTATTACCTAAATTAATTATTATTAAGGATTTATTCCTTATAATATTAAATGATTGTCCAAATCAGTCTTGTTATATAACCAGTGTTGCCAAAACTTGGTGACCAAAAATGGCTAAATTTACAAAAAAATGGGTAAAAATTCGCTAAAAACTTTTTTAAATAAAAAACATTAAAATTCAATAACAAAACAAAAATAATTCATTAAAAGTTCTTTTAAATGAAATTGTAAATTGTTTGTTGCATAAGAATAAACGTAAATAAAATGTTTAAGCATTTAAAAAATTAATCATCGAAAAATTTGGTGTCGTTATTGTTCATCTCATAGAAACAGTGTTGCCAGTGGATTTTTCGAAAAAATAAAAAAAATTTTATTCGAATATGTATGTATATTAAAGTACATGGGTATGTACTTTTAATTAAATTTAATAAAGTCCTTCAACATTAGGTTTGATCCCATACTTAACTGTTCCCGTACTTAAAGTTTGGTAAGGTGGAGCTGTTAAGAGAAAAACATTTTTCTTCTTGCATGAAGTAGCCCGTACTTTTTTGGGGCAAATTTTTAAAATTGTTAAACAACTAATTGATAAAATCGAATTAACGGTTGCTAAATGTAACCTATTTCTCAAATTACTTTTAACGAAGTTTACTTGGCTAACAGGGGTGTTCTGGAAATCGAAAACGCAAAACGCAAAAATTTGGAAGTTGTTTTTTATATACTTTTAATCAAAGTTTTACAATTTTTGTTATGAAATTCTGTTTAATAGAGAAATATTTGTAAAATATTTGTCATTAAATTCGTTTATCACATAAATCTTATTAAAAAACTACGTTTAAAATTCTTGAGTTTTCAATTTTCAGAACACCCCTGTAAATAACCTGTCTTCTTCAGCATTAGATCATGGAAGTGAGAGCAACTTTATAGTCAATTCTGAAATTTCTAAAAGTTTTTTGTTGCCACCTGCATCTATATATTGAAATACCTTCGACCAGAAAGAAACAGTGTTGTTTTTGTTGATACATTTTATAAACTGGGTATTGAAATAAATCTTTATTTTAAAAGATGCTCATCATCATCGTTTACAGTGATTTTCAACATTTGTAAAAGTTGTGATTACAATAAAATGCGTTTTAATTGTTAAAAATGCTTATTTTACTTTTAGCAATTTTATAAATATTTATAAGAACATAAAAATTATTATTTTACTAGAAAAACGGCAAACAAATTTTTATGGCTAAATAAGTTGAAAAATGGCTAATGGCTAAACTCATTTTTTAATGGCTAAACAAGATGAAAAATGGCTAAATCTAGTTACTAATGCTGGGTACACACTAGGCAATGCATTTATGCAATCTAGCAAATTAAATTCATTTTCATTCATTCCAGATTGCATCAACATCAAAACGTATTGATATTTTGAGATTGCATTGATTTAGATTGCATGTAGATTGCACTGTCTGTACCCAGCATTAATGGCTTAATTGGCAACACTGTATATAACTTCATTAAAAATAAAAGGGACCGTTACAGTTATTCTTTTTTTCAAAAAAGTCATATGAAAACACTTATTTTTTGTTTTTATTTTTTTGGACAAAAATAAAAGTATTCTCAGTGATGCCATTAGGATAGAAGAGATACATTTTTCGAATCTGTTGATGACTACAGGTACCATGTATAGTCCTGACATTTTTCGTAAGTTTTGAATCGTTACGTTAGAGAATTTTTAGCCAAATTATTATTTAATTATTAACTTAACTTATTAAGACTAAACGACTTAATGTTAATACAATAGCAGCTTAATTAATGGCGAAAGAAAACATTAAGGATACAGTAGAGCGAAGTTGTTCTGAGGAAATATGAACAACTTTTTTATTTTCAAGAAATTTATACGAACTTTTTAATAAAATCGCCTTAGTATAAACGCCTTAACTCGTATATTAATTTTTACAAAAATTAATTTTTTTTGATACCATCCAAACATTTAATTAATTACGTGTGTGAAGATAAATATGAAAAGTTAAATTAATTTTTTCAAAATATCGCGTGCAATAAAAATATATTAAAAAATATCGCATGCACGAAATGTTAAATTACAAATCTAATGGAAAATGAAGACTATGGACAAGGCAACAATAATCTATAAGCACTTTATTCAAATTACATATACAGTGGTATCCCGGTTTAACGCATACTCAGTTTAACGAATTCGCGATTTAACGTACGGTAATATTTTTTTCATTGAGTACCTTATATTACGAACAAACAGCAAATTTTTGTACTCTATATACAGAATTTTTACAAAAAAAATTGAAAAAACAAATGCAAACATATTTGTATAATTTTTACCATATTTTAAGAGCGATTTTACTGAAAACAACGAGTTAAAACAAGTATTTTCTTTTCTTACAAATAAAGCAAAGAAAAAACTTGCTCTCCAAAATAAAAATTTGTACTTTACAAAGTCATTTTTTACTTTTGTTTGCAAAACAAATGTTTGTTTTCTGTTTCAAATTTTACGTAATTTTTTGAAGTTTTTGTAAATTTCAATGCTCGATTAAAGCACTTTGAAAACACAAATATAAAGGATTATTTTAAAAACCTTGAATATGTGTTACGTTTTTTAAGTTCATTATTATTAATTTTGTTCTCCACTATGTACTCATTTAATTGAAAATGATATGAAGTATTTATTTTTTGTTTGTGTTATTAATTAAAATAAACGAATTTTCTTTGTTTTATTAAAATATTATTGTTTTATTAATAAAAATGTATTAAAAAAACTTTGAGATATAACGAATTTTTCGATATAACGAAAGGTCCCGACAATATATAATTCGTTAAACCGGTATACCACTGTATTTGTGAAAATTTTTATACATTTATGAAAATTTGGCTTAGAGTGAAATTCTCATGAAAGTGCTCTGTGAGGGATATGGCCACTGTGTCCAAATCCTTCGATCTCAGGAAATCAAACCTAATAGAAAATGAAGACTATGGGCAAGGCTATAATAATCTATAAGCACTTTATCCAAATTATATTTGTAAAAATTTTTATACATCTTTGAAAATTTGACTTAGAGTGAAATTCTCATGAAAGTGCTCTGTGAGGGATATGGCCACTGTGTCCAAATACTTCGATCTCAGGGAATAAAACCTAATAGAAAATGAAGACTATGGACAAGGCTACAATAATCTATAAGCACTATATCCAAATTGTATTTGTGAAACTGATTCAGTACATAAAGTTATATTTTAAAAACTAATCGCGTTTTGCCAAGTTTAATTTTTTTACAATACTTTGTTTTTTAAACATAAATCTTATTAATAACAATTTTTAATATTAATAATCTTTTACACTGTAACTTTGTATAACAAAAAAAAAATTACTCTGCTCGAGTTTTGGTAACTTAAATTCAAATTAAATAAGCTTATTGGTATTGCCGATATTTTTTTTATTTTAAGTATCGATATCTAAGATTACAAATTTTTTACATGGTGGCAATTATTAAAGGGATTTTGCTCTAAAATATAATTTTTTTTTTTTACAAAATTTTAATTTTGTTTTTTAAAATATAAATTTTATAGATTAAAAATAAAAAAAATTTTCAACTCTTGTGCTAATGGAAAATATGTTTTTTTCGCAACAGAAACGAGTTTCGGTATGGGTATTAAACTATCAGGTGTGTCACAGAAATCAAATTCGTACAAATACGTTTTAACCTTCTTTAGAATAATAGAAAATTTTTTGTTTTAAATTCAAAAAAGCAAAACAAACGGTACGAATTGAAAAAGTTTAAATTTTTACCTCCGTACAAATTCTGTGACATATCTGTATTTGTTATTTTGTAATCGGTTTCAATACCGGTATTTACTTTTAAACGGTATTTAAGCGATATCGGTATTAATAACGGAATCGATTGCCAACCCTGCTAAAAAAGTAAACAAATGCAAATACATAATATTTATATTATTAAATTCACCTTGCTTATGTTTACTTGCATAACTAAGTACAATCTTTAGCATTGTATAAATGCATTTGTTCATGTATAAATATATTTTAAATTACAAGGGTCAATTTGTTAATTGACACTGTGTGACGACTGTGTCAGTTTTTTTGTTTACTTATAAATTTTAAAGTGATTCAAGCGATACATTGATGTTTTGATGAAGATACATCGCCGTTATATTCTCGTCAATATTAAAAACACGGTTTCAATATTTTTGGTGTATTTACTTTCAAGGTCGCTCATTATTGTTTTTATGAAAATTTTGTAATGTTTAAACATCCACCCACATATTAACCGTTGCATTAAATCAATAAATCTAGTTTTTTATATGTACTTATGTATGTGTCAAATTGCTTTTGGCCTTATAGTAAATCATCTAATGATAAGAAAATAAAAATATTGGAAATGCATAGATGTATTATTTCCATTTGTCTTCATATTTGAAAGTTTGAGCTTTTCTTGCTGTTAAGTTTCAATCAACAGGTTTAATTGAAATGTGACCACCAGCAAAAGAGTCTATAGCCTTTTTTTTGATTTTTGCATAGATATATAGATATATATATATATGCCAAGTGACCCAACTATTGAAAGCGATGTGTTCCGATTTGGATGAAATTTGCACCAAGGTAAGTCCTGTTGGATAGTAGTTTTCAACAAGATCGGTCAAAAAGTTTCTGAGTTGGAGGGTGTCAAAGTTTGACATTGGCCAAAAAGGTGTTTTTTCTCATCCATGTAACTTATTACCTATTGATGTTAGCAAAATGTGTCTCAAGCTGTTTTTATCGCATCTTAGATGCGAATGCTTTTTTTCATTGGACAAAGAAATATTGTAAAGAAACTGAAATAGTTTTAAGTAGCAAAGAGGATCATGAGGAAACATTGAAAACACTGAAGAGCACATTCGATGCTGCGGTAACAATCGATGGCACCACTAAATACTATGCTTTTATACTGCTTGTCAATGGAAGGTTCAAGTTGAAAAAGTTTTCTGCCTCTGCTCAATGCGATTTCTTTCCAAAGCCAAAAAATGAAACAGCAGCGAAATCAACAGCTGAACCCAGTATAGACAAAAAAGGGTTGGCAAAAGCAGAAAATAAGGGAAATAAATAGGGAGGAAGACTTTGTATTTGAGCTACAATTAATGTGCTGTTTTGAGAACACAAGTGACTATTTAAATTAAAAGCACTCAGTTTTTTTGAGTGTTTTCCATATAAATTTTACCACCCGTTCAGTCACTTGTGTTGTAAAAACAGCACATAAGTGTAAAAATAGTTATGATATAAAAAGATCTAATGTGATTAAGATTGAACTTTATTAAATTATTTATCTCTTTATTTTAATTGTTATTATTAAATATTATTATTAAAATTTTATATTAATTTAATTGTTATTACCTGGGAAACCAGAAATATGCTCTAAAAAACGCGTTTTATGCGCATAAAATATGCAGTAAAAACTTGAAAATATGCCCTGAAAATTTTTAAAAATATGCCCAAAAAATTCAAAAATTGCTAATTTGAAAACAAAATATTCAACAATTTAATAACAGTTCCATGTAAAAAACCGTCCTAAAACTATAATGGTGAAAGCCCAAACTCCATAGTATTTACAGACGAATTTTCGATATTTTATGCTATTTGGAAACGATGGGCATTAATCGGCTCACATAAACAGACGAATTTTTGAGATTTTATGCTATTTGGAAACAATGGGTAGTAATCGGCTCACATAAATAGACGAATTTTCGAGATTTTATGCTATTTGGAAACGATGGGCAGTAATCGGCTCACAAACAAAGAGGTTAAAAGGTTAAAATTCATATAAGAGTTATTTGGGCTGAATATTATCTAGATATTATCATCCATATAAGATTTTTTGTCTTAAAGGTATTTAAAGGACGGTCGCTAAATTGTTTATTAATGTTAACTCTTTAAAGGAAGTTAAAACTATTTTAAGCTTTATAGATGGAAACTTTGGGAAAATGTGAACTGATTCAAAAATAATTTAATTTGCAGTAAAATATTTTTGGGGCGAATTTAATCTAAACAACAACATATTTAGACGGTTTACGGACACAAAGAGTCTTATTTGGAAAAAACTTTTTATGGGTAATATGTAAAATTATTATCGGGCATGTTCTACAAATCGAAATGAAGTGGAATTGAAATCGAACAAGATTTTGATTTCAATTATTGACAAAATTACTGTAGTTTTTCCTGTGTTTAAGAACTGTTCTTGTAAATATAATTGGTACTCAAAGTTTAAAGTAAATAATAATAATATTTTTATGAGCTTTCTTTACAGGCTCGTTTTCAAAATTTGTTCGGTTTTAAATCCACTTTATTTCGATTTACAGAACATACTCGTATAGATCGATTCTCACTTTGCCCTTAGTACAATTAAAATGTATTTACCAAATTTTATAAAATTACCTACCAGACAGCAACTTGTACTTCGCGCACACTATTAACATGAATAAAGAACCAGCAAATACGGACGGATGAACATGGTCAGATCACTTAAAAAAGTGATTCTGTTTCGATCAGTATACAAAAAAATTTGTCCAGATTTCTATATTATTGATTTTTCCTTAACTTTTGCTTATTCATATATAAAATTTTAAAGTTTAAAATAACATTTGTCTTTAATGACAACCTGCTTTTTCTTACAATTTTCGAGTAAGATTAACTGCAAATGGCAAACATTTTGGGTAAACAGATAAATATTTAAAACACAAAACCCAAAACTCCAAATTTTTATTTGCTGCGAAAGCTCTTGTTGGCATCTAGAAAATTCAACATCAACATCAAAATATGCCTCAAAAAGGCTAAATATGCGCTAAAAACTTAAAAAATGCTGCTAAAAGGGTCTTTTAACTAAATTATGCATAAAAATGCTGCAAAGGGCAAAATATGCACTAACAAATCGATGCCAAAATTCATAAAAAAGCTCTAAATCGGATAAATATATTGTTTCTGCCTTCATTGGTCGCACAAAAAAAAAAACATGAAATTGCATATTTATGGTTTTCCTGGTTATTACAAATAAATAAAAAAAATAATTTGTCAACATATCTATAGAATAAAAGTGATTTTGTTCCTGGGATTAACATATTGTGGGTATAACAGTATTACAGTATCAAAGGTATAACATGCTAGTTGGGCATGTTACATACCGTCGGAAAGGTTAATTTGTAAAGTTTCTTAGCATAAGTTTTATTTTAAAGGTTTTAGATACACATAAACAAAAATAGGAAAAAAATTCAAAATAGTGCATATGCTAGAAATTTAAAAACCCTCGTCTTGAGTTAGAAATTATTTTTTTTTATACATAAGCCACTCGCAGCCCAATAAGCGACCAAACCTACGTTAATGGAAAAGACATAAGCTTTCCTTTGAGCAAAAAAAAGTACCCGCTTAAAAAAAAAAAATAAAAAAAAGTTCTAAATTTAAAAAAATTTTTTAAAATAGCAAAAAAAATTTTTTTCGAAAGATTGATAAAAATAGCTATCTATCTTGGGACAAATTTTGCTAACATTAATAGGTACTTAGTAACATGGATGAGAAAGAACACCTGTTTGGCCAAAATGTCAAACTAACTCAGAAACTTTTTGACCTTTCTTGTTGAAAATTTGTGTCTAAACTACTATCCAATAGGACTTAACATGGTGCAAATTTCATTAAAATTGGAATACATCGCTTTCAAAAGTATGGTCACTTGACATAAAATCCCCCATATATAAAACTTTAATCAAAATATTTTTTTCAATCAACACAGTTAACTGAAACAATTAAAAAAATTGTTTGAAACTTTAAAATATTTTGAAATTTGAATGTATGTTTTCATATTTGGAAATATACACACAAACATTAAACTTTGTATTTTCAATTAATGCAAATTAATTGGAACAATTAAAAGAATTTTTTTTAAACAGCATTACTTGATTTAATTGAAAAAATGTTGGCAAAAATTTTGTTCTGTGTGGGCCCGAAAATGTTAAAAATGATTTGAATAAATTTTTTTACGATTTTTGTTAAAAATTTATTAACAGTATCAAATTTTATAAAAAAACTTAATAAATTTCAGTAACTAATTTTTAACAAAATTTAAAAAACAAACTTAGGCGGCCCGGCCCGCAAGACCTCTGATGTAAGCAAAATACAAACGATTTAATTTCTCTGCTTTGCTCTGACTTTTTTTGTAGTAAAAATTTATAATTTTTATATAATTTATAAAACAAATACATTTAATCAATAAACGATTCCTCCAAACTTGAAAAATAAAGCTAAAAAAGCTGAAAAAATTATGAAAATGCTTAGTTGAATGACAAATGCTAAATGAAAATTTTGCAGCTAAACCAAAATGTTTAATGCTAAATTTAGCAGCGCAATAGTTAAAATGGTAACCATAAAACTTAGACTTAAATCAAAGGTGTGCACGTGACTTGATTTGATCGTGTCACGCGGTATTCACGGTTGAATCACGCGTTACCGTTATAAATTTCAATTTTAATCACACTTGAGAGCGTGATTGTAAAAATAAAACATCCGTGCGTGATTAAAAATTCAAAATCACGCACGATTTCTCATCTAAACGCGAATGTCAAAATTCTTACTAAAATTGTTGTAAAAATATTAAGCAAACTGTAATATACAAGGTGCTTAAGTTTTTAAAAAACTGCTAAAGACGTTCAAGGCGAAATCATAACATGTAGGCTTGACAGCTCAAGTGATTATTTTTCAGGGCTGGCAAAAACCCGGGCTTTTTACAAAAAACCCAGCCCACCGGGTGATGAGTTTTTTTTTTGGTATTATTGGGTTTTTTGTGTAATGACCTAATAATTGGTCTAAGCAATGTAGTCAACTTATCCCTTTGCGGTATAGATTAAGTAAGAAAATCTTCAATATTTTTTTATGGCACCAACATCAAACGCATGTATGTATAATCAAAAGAAAAGCTAGGACTTATATATGTAAGTGTGATGTACAGTGTAATTTTTTTTAACCTTTTACGCCCAAATAAGATCGGAACATAAAAATTAATTTGACAATGACATTCAATATAATGAAGCATTAAACCTCCAACAAATGTCACTCTACATGTTTTCAAAAAGCTCTAAATGCTTACAAAGTGACTCTGCTACAATTGCAATGTCCATTGAAATATTATTGAAAAAACGGGATTTTGTGCAAAGCAAATGAAAAGCGTACTTACTACAGCTTATTATTTGGCGAATATGATGCGTTCCAAATATGCATATATGCAAACTAATTAGTCAAGATAACGAAGAGATGGCAGAAGAATGGATAAGTCAAAAGCACCCTTAATTTTTTGCATGCTGTTTGGCATATAAAATTAAAGATGTAGAATATTTTTCACAATAACGGTATTCAGTTTAGATGTTTTTGATTGTAAAAATGGAAAAGTGCAACTTTTTTTACAACAAACACAAGGAAAAGATTGTTGCAATTTAAACAACCTTTAACCAAGTGTAAAAAAACAGGTTTAAAAGATGCAACAATGCAATTTAATACATTAGATTGACAGTATGTTTTACATTTTTTAACACGACAAATATAAACTTTACACTTTTAAATTATAATAAAGACAGCTGACCTCAACATGAGTATTATTTTCCATTTTTCCTTTTTTTGCATTAAAAAAAATCTCAACGGTGCCCTTAATTTTTATTTAAGGAAGAAGTGTTTATGTGGAAAAGATTAAAAGCTAAAAATTTTACCCGCTAACTTTTACGATTTTTTTATTTCAGTAATAAATTGCCCTGCTCAAGGTCTATTGGAAAGGCCTTGGCCCTGCTAGTTCAGCGTCAATATTTTTTTTTTTTTTCATTAATAAGATTTCTGTATGACGTGCTAAATTCCCAATTTTTCATAATTGATATATACACTGCAATTTATTGTTGAGGGAAAGCTACCCTACAAGAAAAGAATCAGCGAGTTGTCACTTTTTTACGTTGGTGTTAAGAAAATGATAGAATGAAATGACCGAAATCAAATTCTCTGTCATTTCTTTCTATCATTTTCTTAACACCAACGTGAAAAAAGTGACTACTCGCTCATTCACTTCTTGTAGGGTAGCTTCTATGCGCATTTCACTGGTTGCTTACGCCAGATCGTCAGGAAACCTTTTCCAAAGATTTTAGAACAGCTAAAAATATTATACAAATAAAACCTTAAAGCAAATAAGAATTATAACCACTCAAAGTGTTACTTGTAACAATATCCAAACTTAAACAAAACACCAACAATAAACAGTGTGTACGAGATTAATTCAAACTCCAATTTTTGAATATTAAAATAAGCAGTTCTTTATTAAGCAGCAAGGCTGTAAAACTTATTCTTTATGCAGCTAGGCAGAAACTGTGATGTTTTACGGTATACGTTCTATCACCAAGTAAAAATTACATGAACAAAAAATTACTTTTAAATTCAAGCCTAGCTTAGCATAAGTAAAAAACCTGTTTTTAAGTAGGTTTACATACATACAGTTATTAATAATATTCAATTTCAATATGAGTTACGATTAAAGAAAAAAAAGGAAAAGAATAAACGAAAATAATTCAGTGAGATAATGAGAGTAACAGAAATTAATTACGATATATGTAAAAATATAGCAATCTTTAAGCATACTAAATTAACATTGTAAGAAATTAACTACATTTATTTAGAGCTGCTGTTAATGCAATGTAATTTAAAATGAAATGTAAAGGGTGAAACAAAAATAGGAAGTTTTTGATTTTAAATAAAATAAGAATTTTCAACATTTTCCGCCACCAAGAACAACTGTTCTTTATTACTGCTGGTGTAGTTTTTCAAAGTCTTCATCGGAAGGTAGAAATGCAATCTTTGCTACTGGTCGTTTAAAAATCTTATCACGAGACCGTAGTGTTACAACTCGAACAATACCATCTGTACCAGGGTGTACTTCTTTAATTCGTGCTAGTGGCCACATTCCAGGTGGACAACGTTCATCAAAGATGAGCACCAGGTCACCAGGTTTTGCATTTTTTGTTGGCTTTAACCATTTGGGTCTAGATTGTAACCGACATAACCACTCGTTTCTCCAACGATGCCAAAATTGTTGGTTTAAATTTTCAATTGCCTTCCATCTCGTCAATCGGTCAATCTTAAAGTTCATTAAGTCTTCTTCTGGCAAACAGTTTGTGGCTTCTCCTATAAGAAAATGTGATGGTGTCAAAGCGTTTACATCTGATGGGTCGTTACTTAACGGACATAATGGTCTAGAGTTCAGGCAACCTTCAATTTGTGCTAGAAGGGTACTTAGTTCTTCATAAGTTACCACTTTGGTGTCTAATAAACGCTTAAGATGGTATTTGGTCGACTTTACTCCAGCCTCCCAAAGGCCGCCAAAATTTGGAGTAGCTGGTGGTATAAAATGCCATTGCGTTCCGTCAGAGGCTAATCTTCCCAAGAGTTCTTCAGGCAACGATGATCTGTTACGGTTATAAAGTATTTGTAGCTCTTTACTTGCCCCAATGAAATTCGTACCGCAATCGGAATACAAATCTGTACACATTCCACGACGTGAAATAAATCTTTTAAAAGCTGCCATAAATGATTCGGTTGAGAGGCTTGTAACAGCTTCTAAATGTAAAGCTTTAGTTACCATACAAATGAATAGACATATGTAGCCTTTAGTCGTTATTGAATTTCTAGCAGTTGACTGTTTTATAGCCATCGGCCCCGCGTAGTCAACGCCACTATGTTTGAAGGGACGCGTAGGCGTTAAACGTACACTTGGTAGGTTACCCATCATTTGCTGGGATGCTTTTGCGTTGTATTTAAAACATTTGATGCAACACCGCAAGACTTGTT
This sequence comes from Pollenia griseotomentosa, assembly GCA_963931875.1. Lineage (NCBI taxonomy): Eukaryota > Metazoa > Arthropoda > Insecta > Diptera > Polleniidae > Pollenia > Pollenia griseotomentosa. The sequence goes on from OZ007564.1 coordinate 54,711,409, forward strand.
TTGCTATGTTTCTGCCATAAATTATCCAATACTTTCTCGCAACATAAGATTGCATCTGTAGAAGAGATCCGTGTAAAGTTTTTATATGTGCATCTGAAAATATAAGGGTAGACAAAGGATTCTGTTTTTTAAGTAAGATAGGATGTTTTGACGAGTAGGCTAAAGTAGAGTTTTGTAGTCGCCCACCTACTCTTAATATATTACTAGAATCAATAAATGGGCATAATCGTGCTAGATGATTGTTAACCGATAGTTTTCCGTATTTTTGTAATTCGTTTATTTCGTCATTGAAATCGACAATTTGGGATATAATTATAAGTTTTTGAAGCGAATCCCTAAGTTCGCTGCTTGTGAGAAAACCAGTCATCTTACATTTATTTTTTGCTTTACTTTGCTTGTGTTGTTTCTGTATTAAAACATTATTACGGTATCTAAGGATGTAAGCTGTTATTCGAATTAGTTTTTCTAAGGATGAAAATAGTTGAAATATGTAAGAATATTGATTGTCGCCAGTTTTATCAGTCATAGTATTTATTGATAGGTAAGATTTAGACATTTCCTCATCTGTGTCGAAATTTAACAATGGTTGCTTTGGCCAGTACATGATATGCTGCTGTAGCCATTTAGGTCCGGTCCACCATATTTCGTGATTTACTAGTTCTTTTGCGGGAATGCCTCTAGAAGCACAATCTGCGGGATTTTCGCCAGATGCTATATATTTCCACTGATGAGCATTTGAAAATCGCTGAATTTCAGCCACTCTGTTACCAACGTATACTGTCCATTTTGAAGATTGGCTTCGGATCCAGCTTAGCACTGTGGTGTTATCAGTCCAGTAAGTGACATTTTCAACTTTATGATCGAATATTGGTTGTATTTTATTGACTAATTTTACTAAAAGTGTTGCCCCACATAGTTCCAGCCTTGGTATTGATAACCATTTTAGAGGGCTAACTTTAGTTTTAGATTGCAGAAGATGAACCACAGAATTTCCACAATCATCAGTTACTTTAGCGTAAACCACTGCAGCAAACGCCGCCATAGAAGAGTCGCTAAACCCATGTAATTCAAGTGTAGCAGTTTTACTTAATCCGATCCATCTTGGTATCGTTATCATTTCAAGATCTCTTAAGTTTTTCATATATTCTAACCATTCCGTTACTAAAGGTTGAGGCAGTGTATCATTCCAGTCTACTCCCAACAACCAAAGCCTCTGAAACATTATTTTTGCTTTAATTGTTGATGGTGACAGCCATCCTAATGGATCGTACAGTTTTGAGGCGTCAGAAAGTATAGTTCTTTTTGATACTTGTCTGTTGTTAACGAAATTTATTTTAAAAGAAAATGAATCTGAAACTACGTCCCACTCTAGGCCTAGGGCCTTTACGCTGTCATTTTTATCTATTTCGTAAATATTATTTTTTTCTCTAAACTCAATAGGTACAGAATTAATTAATTCTTTGTTATTCGAGATCCACTTTCGAAGTGTAAAACCTCCTTTGCTTAACATTTTACATAGTTGTTGTTGTAATTCAATTGCCTCATTGTAATTATCAGCACCAGAGATTATGTCGTCAACGTACGTATCTGAGATAAGGACTTTACTTGCTCTTGGGAACTCTTTATTTTCATCTTTTGCTAACTGGTGTAATACTCGTATAGAAAGAAAGGGAGCACATGTCGTCCCATACGTGACTGTTGTTAATTTGTAAATGGCTATGTCATTATTAGTATTATCACGCCATAATATTTGCTGATATTTTTGATGGTCATTTATAACATTGATTTGGCGAAACATTTTCTCCAAATCTGATCTAAAACCCACCTTAAAACGCCTCCAACGTGTAATCGTAGTAGGTAAGTCATTTTGCAAAGCTGGCCCAGCTACCAGTTCATCATTTAATGAAGATTGATTACGATTTTTTCCACTACCGTCAAAAACTACTCTTAATTTTGTTGTGGAACTACTTTCCCTCCAAACACCATGGTGGGGTAGAAAATAACAATTTTTTTCTAAGTTTTCAGGGTATACACCAATCCTTTTCATATGTTTTAAGTTTTCATACTCAGTCATAAAGTTGTAGTAAGCTTTGCTAAAAACATTATCTCGTTTGCATTTAGATTCTATATGTTTTAGTCTTGACAGTGCACAATAATCCGTCATGCTAAAGGTCGGCATTAATTCGCCTTTAATTATATTCTTAAAAGGTAAAGCAACTGTGTAACGACCATCTTTGTCACGAGTTGTAGTTGCTGTAAAAAAGGTTTCACAAAGTTCTTCTTCCTTTGTCAATAATCTCTTTTCTAATAATTCTTCCTGTATCCAGAAGGCCTTTAGCTGTTCGTCTAATGAGCAAATATTCACATTGATTGTGTTACTAAAATTAAATTCTGAAGTGGGACCAGACACGATCCACCCAAAATGAGTGTATTGTAAGAAAATGCTTTTCTCAAATTTCTTCTGTTGGGGTAAAATCACTTCACCGTAAACATCGCCGCCCAGTAATAAATCTATATCTCCATAATTTAAAAACTCCGGGTCAGCAAGTTTATAGTTGTCAAGATTTGGTAATCTACATTCTTTAGTACGTACTGGTTGATAATTTGTTATAGATGGTACAACAAGTGCACTACAGTTCAATTCAAAATTCGGCTCTATTCTTGATTGAAGTAATAAATTTACATATTTGCGAGTCGTAATCGCCTTATTTTTGCCTACTCCATTAATTTCTGCAAATGTTTTAAAGTACTGTAATTTTAAAGTTTGTGCAGCACTTTCAGTAATAAGTGATGCTTGGGCACAATGATCTAAAATTGCTCTAAGAGAAAAGTTACCTAAATATGTTTTAATGTTAACGCGCATGGTAGCTAATAAGACTTGAGGCTTAGCAAGTGTACTGCATTGCACTGCAATGATACTGGAGCGTTCTGGTGTATCTGTTGTATTTAACGAAGTTTGAAGTCTAGTTTCTGAGGTGTTGAATTCATTATGAACTGTGGTGTGATGTTTTTTATGACATCTCTGACAACGAGATTTTGAACTACAATCACGACTAAAATGACCAATGTTCAGGCAATTATGACAAATTCCTTTTGCTTTTATTAGTTCACACCTCTCTTGTGAGGGCATTGATATAAATTTAAAACATTTGTATAAAAAGTGACGTTTATTACAGCATGGACAATTATCATCACTGTTGGATGTTGATAAATGAATATTTCTTCGAAAATTATTTCTTGTTTTTGGCTGAGACCTTACATGTTCAATTGAATGACAAGGCTCAGCAAGGCATTCAAGGGTTCTGAACGAAGTTTCCAGAAAACTAAAAAGTTCATTTAATGTTGGAATTTCAATTGAAGCTTTAAGGGATTGTTCCCACTCCTTTCTTGTTTGTATATCAAGACGATTAACCGTTAAATGTATTATAATCGCATCATAAGTTTCCCTTGTAACTCCTAATGTATTTAGCAACGCTAAACAATTACGTGTGGTATCCAAAATATTCTGTATGCTTTCGGCACTACCATTTGAATTGGGTATTGAGAAAAGTTTTGATAACAGTGTGCTTACAATTTTTCTAGGGTTATGGTATCGTTTATGGAGTGCATCCCATGCTAGTTCGTAGTTATCTTCGGAAGCAGGATATTCATTAACAATATCAAGTGGCGAACCAGAGCATGAGCCCTTAAGAAAATAATATTTTTGAATTTTTGATAATGATAAGTTATTGTGTACTAATGACACAAACATATCTCTATACGAGATCCATGATAAATAATCACCTGAGAAATTAGGTATATCGATTTTTGGCAATCGTGCCTCAGCAGGTATAGTGGTATTCTGTCTGGATGATGACGCATGAAAAGTACTCGAGTGGAAAACCGGTGAGTTAGGCTGCTGCGATTCAGCTATTATATCTAGCAGCCTTCCCTTAAACATTTGAAAACTATCTTGAAATTCTTCAAAAACTTCTTCAGTGAAATATGGGACCTCGTCAGACCTAATAGATTTTTCTCTAATATTATTAACGAGCTCGTAATGTACGTCCGTAAACTGCTGGTTCACACCCTCTATACTGTCTAAAACGCTTTGAGCATAACCGCGTGTTTTTTGCTCCCTACTTTTACCATCAAATCTAATTTTGGTTTTAGTTAAATTTGTTAATAACGTGCGTTGACTTTCAATTATGGGTGAAATGTCCTCCATAATAAAAAGTTAATTATACATACAGTTTACTGTGGAAATTCCGATTATAAATCCAATCTTTTATTAAGTTGACTTCGAATACAAGCCGTATAAATGTAAAGCTGGTTTTGTCACTATTTCTCACAATAATGATCCAAGGAACCACATCGATAAAGGCTAACAAATCCAGAACTCAAATTGTGATATGGCCGTAGTTTTAACAAATAAAGTATTTTCCCGGGTTTCGGCACCAATTTTAATGTACGAGATTAATTCAAACTCCAATTTTTTAATATTAAAATAAGCAGTTCTTTATTAAGCAGCAAGGCTGTAAAACTTATTCTTTATGCAGCTAGGCAGAAACTGTGATGTTTTACGGTATACGTTCTATCACCAAGTAAAAATTACATGAACAAAAAATTACTTTTAAATTCAAGCCTAGCTTAGCATAAGTAAAAAACCTGTTTTTAAGTAGGTTTACATACATACAGTTATTAATAATATTCAATTTCAATATGAGTTACGATTAAAGAAAAAAAAGGAAAAGAATAAACGAAAATAATTCAGTGAGATAATGAGAGTAACAGAAATTAATTACGATATATGTAAAAATATAGCAATCTTTAAGCATACTAAATTAACATTGTAAGAAATTAACTACATTTATTTAGAGCTGCTGTTAATACAATGTAATTTAAAATGAAATGTAAAGGGTGAAACAAAAATAGGAAGTTTTTGATTTTAAATAAAATAAGAATTTTCAACACAGTGCGTTTATCTTTTCTTACATTCCCCTACAATTAGTTGGCTTTTTTCCGACTCGAATTGTAGTTGTAAGTGGGTAAAAAGAAAAAACAAATGGCTTCATTCTATTGTCTTCGTAAGAAAACAACAAAAAATCCAACTAGCCAGTTCAGTTTTTTGCACGGGCACATGCAAGTATATTATCAAAGTTATTTTTGGAAATACAAAATTTATTATTTATAAGATTTCTGAAAAATCTGAATTAGTTTTTTAAAAACCTGAATTTGATTTGGAAATGGCCTAATTCGAAGTTAAAAATCTGTATGCAGTATACTATTTAGTTGTAATTATGAAATAGAGAAAATCCCGCTAACATTAACTGCCGTGTTCATAAAAAATTAAAATCGATTTGAAATATATTTTAAGAAAAATTTGTATGAAAATTTTGCCTTAAAACACATTTCAAACTTATTTTATTTTTTATGAATACGGCAGTTAGTGTATATACTCACAAATGGGCAAAAAAAGATATTGAGGTATGTGATGGAAGACGATTTTGAAAAAAATACGATTTGAAAACGATAATGTCGTTTTCAGTATCTTTAAAATTTGATTTCCAATAAATTTCCTCTGTTTTCTTGTATATATTCTTTTAAATTCTTTATTATATATGTTAATTGAACTGTATTTTGAACAAAAAATTAAGACTTTACTTCAGAAATGGATTTAAAACTCGGTCGAAATTCATCACACCTGCTAAAAACGATCATTTTGAAAACGATCGTTTTTCATCACATACCTGATTGTATGAATTTTATTATCATTTTCTTCTAAGGAAAGTAGATAAAACGTAAAAATTATAACATCTTTGTTGTAAAATTTGTTTATATTTGCTTCTATGCTTCTTAAAATAATTTTGCGCGTCATTTAGTTTTGAAAGTGAAAAATAATATTGTCTTTTATAAATCAATTTATTGTTCTAAATTGTGCCAAATCTTTAAATAAATTAAATAACATCATCAAAAAGTAATTTCAATTTTTGGGAATACAAAATTGAAATTGAAATTACTTTTTGATAATAAACAGGCAAGTGCACGGCCTAAAAAAACACTTAATTGACAACATCTTTTGTAAGTTGTTGTTGTTTTTATTTTGTTTTTCTTAACCTACTTACAACTACAATTAATGTTGAGAGAATTTCAACTAATTGTAGTGGGGAATGTAAGATGAGATAAACCCACTGTTTATTGTTGATGTGTTTTGTTTAAACTTTGATATTATTAAAAGTAAAACTGTTGCTATAAGTCTTATACGCTTAACAGTTTTATTTGGTTTAATATCTTTAGTTTTTCTAAAATCTTTATGGATGAAGTTTCCTGATGATCTGGCCTAAGCAACCAGTGAAATGCGCATAGGAAAGCACAGAATACCACAGAACTGAAAAAACTGACGTGTGGAAAAGGTCCAAATCAGTTGCGAGGGCAGCTTTCGAAGAAAAAGACAGAAAGCTTTTTTTGGTGGTGAAGTGGCAATGTGTAAAAACAGGCAGCAACAATCAACACAAATAGCATTATCAAAACAAAAATAACAAAACACAGACCACGTTAAAAAAATGCATTAGTTCAACAAACGTTGTGTTTTGTGCAAAAAAAAATGTATTTATTAATATTTTTTGTTTTATAATGTTATTTATTTACTTAAATATTATTTACTTGTGTTGTGGTAAACTTAAAAGTTAATTTTTACAAAAGCTTTGCTAATAAATCTCAACTAAATAAATTTGTGTTCATTGTATTGCGGCATAAAAGATGATGCAAAGAGAAATGAAAAAGGGCAGCTTTCTTAAAAAGAGACAAAAAAAAACGCAAAATCTTCCGTCTCGTGACAGTTCTGTGGTATTCTGTGTAGGAAAGCTTATCCCATCAACAATAAATTTCAAGTGTTTTTATTAATAATAAAAACTGGGAATTAAGCACGAATAACAAAATCTTTTGAAATTAAATAATATCTTTAAAATAATTTGAAGCAACTACTGATTTTGACATTCAAAGTAGAACATTTCTAAAGCGAATTGAGGCGAGTTTGCCTGTTATGAATTCGTCTTGAGACGTTCCCTTGTTAAAAGAACTAGCAAAAATATATTAAATATTTCTGCAAGTTCTGCAGCAAGCTAAAATATATTACAAGTATACATACATATGTGGTTTTCATATACAATCGCGTATATCCAATTTTTTTCGATTTTGAGATGTTTATATCTTCTAAAAACAAAATGATTTAAAAATTATTTGACATTTTATAAGTCTTTTAATAATAAAATTTATGATTAAAAAATAAAAACAAAATTCTCATGAATTAGTCCTGTGAGGGATATAGTCACTGTGTCCAAATCCTTCCATTAAACCTATTAGAAAATAAAGACTATGGATAAGGCTATCATAATCTATAAACACCGTATTCAAATTGTATATGTGAAAATTTTTATGCATTTTTGAAAATTCGATTAATGCCAATTTCACCAATTTATTTAAATATAACTTTATGTTTAAAATTCGTTTTTCATGTCAAATAAAAATGAAATTGAATAAAAAACTATTTTTAAATAAGATCAGCCCAACGATGAATAGAAATTCCACGGGAGTTTTTTCCTTTTCCCATTTTTACAATTGAATTTACATAGGAAAAATGCGAGAAGGGAAAAAACTCCCGGGGAATTTTTTTTCATAATTGGGCTGGATATTTAAATCGAATTGTTGAAATTGGCTATTGGAGTAAAATTCTCATGAAGTTTTAAAAAATAACCGGTTAACTGGTTTTATTCAAATCAATAGAAATACAAAAAATAAAGAGTTCATTTGAATAAAACCAAACAATTCACAAAGGCAAGGAACCACCAAAATTCATAATTATTAAGATCAAAATAAACCACACAAATGGGTTGGCAAACAAACACTGTTTCCGTTTTTTGGCGAAAATAAACAACACAATTTTTGTCTAGGCGAATTTAACTGCAGGTGGTGTCGATACCACAACAATAAAAAAACAACGGAAGCAACATATAGTTTTTTTGCATTGCACTGTTAGTGCTTACGGCTCGTAATGTCAACCTTTCCTAACAAAATACTAACAAATCAAACCAAACTGGCTCGAACTGTGAAAATCAGATGCGTTTCGACAACACCTGTAGTTAAATTCGCCTTGATTTTTGTTTTGTTTTCATGAATGCAGATGACGATAGTGCTGCGGCAATTTTGTTGCTATTTGTTTAAAACGGAGGAGAAATTAAAAATAAGGGAAACGAATTTGGAGTAAAGAGTGGTTTAAACAATGATCTGTTTTTGTGGCAAACAATACCACAAAACGTCTGAAAATAATTTAAAAGCTTCTTTATCAACGTCTTCACTCTGCAAACAGTTCGCTGAAATTACTACATTTAGCATTAAATACCACAAAATGATTGACAAATATCCAATATGTTCCTGTAGAATATAGCAAATATAATACAAATATCCAACATGTTTATAAATTTTCATAAAAAAAATTTGTTCCAAAAATCTTTGATAAACCTGTTTTAGTGCCTAATTGTGTAAAACGCAGCGCAACGCCAAAATATCATTGAAAGCAAAAACAAATTCAAAAATATTTTATAATTTTGTTGTTGCTTTCTAAAGAAATTGATATAGTTTTTAAAAATGTTCAACGCCACAAATTTGAAGTGTTTGAAATTTTAAAAATTCAATATGAATTCCTATAGAAAGCAACAACAAAATTATAAAATATTTTTTAAATTTTTGGCGTTGCGTTTAACACAATAAGGCCATTATTTTTTATGAATAAGACCGTTTACATATATTTCAAAAACTCTCAAACAAATTACTATTTACTTTCTCAACTTAATACTTTTTTATAGTATGTATTTTAAATTTTTTTTTTTTTTTTTTTTTACAATAAGACACGCTTTTATAAGCGATTTGTATTAACATCGTTCATTATGTTCTGTCTTATTATTTTAATTGGCTTATTGGAAGAAAACGCAGTTATGTGCTTGTCGTGCCTGATAATTTACACGACCAAGTAAGCGGTTTTCCCATTTAAATTTTTTAGCCATTCGTTTTATATATAGTATACATATTAGCGAATATTTTATTTTTATAAATTGAATTTTGCTAAAATAATGACAAGAATTCTTTTAAATACAAATTAAAATTAAAAATAGGCAGAATTTTAAAATTTAAATTGTATATTTGTAAAAAAATGGAATGCATATGACATGATGTCAGTTAAAGCGGTTGGATGGCGTGGTAAAGAGATGAGGCGGAGTCTGCTTATAATCACTCTATAGTTGGAATGGAATTCAGTTTATTTAATTTTTGTTAACTTTTTTGTTTTGTCTGTTTTCCCAAAGATTCTTATAATGTTTTTATTGCTGTTTTTTTTTTGTTTTTTAATTTTTGGCACACAGCCAAATGAAGTGGTTGGATGTTTATTTTTTTTGGTTTGTTTGTACATTTGTGGTATTTAGATGCCACTAATAAATTTTAATCATTTATTTCTCATATATTTAATGTATCTTTTAATATTTGTCTGACACAAATTCTATGAATAAAACAAGTAAGAATTCTATATTCATGTCTGCCTAATATTTGATACCCCCACCAATAATATAACAATTTTCAGGAGCAAAATTTATATGGGATCTGAAATAGTTTGTTGTAAACTAATCTTTATAAAATTTAAAGATTGCGCTTTATATGTTACAAATATGGTGAAATAATATAGGTGGCAGCACTACGCCAGATGACGATTTTTTGCTCTTGCATTTTTTGTCCAAAAAGTTCACGTTTTGTGCTGTGATTAGTTTATTTTATTAAAGTTTTTGATAATTTTAAATTAAAAAATAAATAAGATATTGACCATAATTAGATAAAAATTGGCTAACAATGTATTTATTTTATCATGTTCAGCTCAGCGGCAGGCTTTCAGGGGTGTGCTGGAAATCGGAAACGTAAAACGCAAGAATTTTAAAAGTCGTTTTTTAAAAAGATTTCTGTAATAAAAGTTTTTTATGACAAATATTATACAAATATTTCACTATTAAACAGAATTTTATAACAAAAATTATGAAAAATTAGATCAAATTCTAGCGTTTTACGTTTACGATTTCCAGCACACCCCTGTTTGATTTTTGTTTAAAATATTTTTTGAGATAAGCTGGGACCTAATTTCCGTTTCTGTTGTAATGTTGTATTTGTCGCCGTAGCGATTCCACCTGCTTATTCCACCATGGTTACAAATGGTAATTAATAAAACGATCATCACAAAATGTTATGATTTTATTTTTTATAGTAATAGAAAACTTAACTCGACTTTATTTTAACAAAATATCAGTATTTATATCGACTTTAGTTGTGTTAAAGTAATTAAGGTGAAGGGTGTTTTAACTTGGACCTAAAGTAAATGTTTTAGGCGTAAAGCCAATTTTGAACGACGGCTTTATAAGTTGATTGATATAATTTCTGTGGATTTTGCGCAGCTATACCGAGCTAGAGATACCAATGAGCAACTTGGTTTCTTAAATTCCCTTTTTTACGAACTCTTGAGTTATGTGCCTTTAAGGAAAAAGTTAAATCTTAAGAGATGTAAGAAATTCAGATTTTATAATGAAATTAATTACTTAAGATCATTAAGGGATATTGCTTTAAGAAAATATTTTAATGAAAGAAATGATTCAAGGTGGGAAACTTATAAAAGGCTTCGTAATCGTACTAAGGCAGAAATTAGGAAATTTAAAATAAATTATAGTAAAGGGATTTTTAATTTGAGTAATACTAGGCAGATGTGGAATGTTCTACGAAATGCTGGTGCATTAAATGGAAGCTATATCCATTTGGATATGGATGTTAACCGTGTAAATGATCATTTCATTAGTAACCAGTGGAATGGGATTGATGATGAGCCGGATTTTACACGGTTTACGAATAATTCTCACGACTTTAGCTTTTCCAATATTACTGAAACTGACTTTTATGTTGCTCTTTCTAAAATAAAATCAGCCTCAGTGGGAGCGGATGGTATCTCTATACAATTTTTAAAAATTATTTTTCCATACATAAGTAAACATCTTCTATATTTTTTTAACTCTATTTTAACTACTTCGAAATATCCTGATGCTTGGAAAACATCAAGAATCATTCCAATTCCAAAAAATAATGGTCAATTGACAATTGACAATATGAGACCAATTAGTATTTTGTCGGCTGTATCCAAGGTTGTTGAAAATTTAATGAAGGAACAAATCACGAAATTGATTGAAGATAGGGAGTTACTTAATGAATGTCAATATGGTTTTCGTCATGGCCGTAGTAGTTGCTTTCTCCTGACGGAATTAACTGAGGAGATTAGGAAATATTGGAATGAGGGGAAGGTCAGTGTTTTAATGTCTGTTGATCTGTCTAAAGCATTTGATCAAGTGAAGCATTCTTTGCTTGTTAACAAACTTGGAAGTAGATATGGGTTTTCTAGATCAGCATGTCGGCTAATCTGATCATATCTATGTGATCGTATGCAATTTGTATCTGTCAATGGCTTATCTTCTGACTTAAAATCTGTAAGATCTGGCGTTCCGCAGGGTTCTGTGATTGGCCCCATTTTGCTTACATTGTTTTTGAATGATTTATTTGAATCGCTTGGTTATAGTAACTGTATACCTCTTGCATTTGCAGATGACATACAAATTTTATGGTCAGGAGAAAGCCAATTTGCTGACACTTTACAGGCTTCTATTAATTATTATTTGTCTAACCTGGAGGACTGGATGGTTGCAAACTGTCTACAAATTAATCTGAATAAAACCAAGGCTCTTGTGTTTAGACCGAATAGAACTGATTTGTTTGACTTTGATTTTAAGTTATGTGGTTCTACTGTTGACATTGTTAGTAGGTTGCGGTGCCTGGGTGTTATAATTGATGATAGATTGTCATTTGAACCTCATATAGATAAAGTGTGTGCTAGAGTCTGTCTAACACTACGTAGGTTATATCACCTGAATCTGTCCCTGCCTTTACAAGTTAAGCAAACTGTTGCCCATTCCTTGCTTATGTCACAAGTTAATTATTGTGTTGAGGTTTACTCGGGTTGTAATATGACGAATAAAAAGAAGATAAAATTAATTGTGCATAAAATTGTGAGATTTGTTTATGAACTTAGATTGAGAGCTCATGTTTCTATATATGTTGAACATTATTTGAATCTAAATTTTGATGATTACCTTAAATTTCGGTTGCTAATTTATCTTTATAGAATTATTAAATTTCAGAAACCAGTTCATATTGTACAACATCTATCATTTACAAGATCTCTTAGAAACCCTCAAATTATTATATCTTGTATACATAGCTCAATATATGAACAATCATTTGGTGTACAAGCTGCGCGTTTGTGGAATTTATTGCCAAACAATTTGCGTTCTTTTACAATGTCAGTAGTAACTTTTAAGCGCAAACTTCTTGATTTTCTTTCGTAATTTGGTAATATTTGACTTTATGCTGATAACACTATGGAACATTTTTGGGATTATTGTCTGGGGGATGGGAAATTCCAAGTCAGGGTGATGGTACTAGGTCAGTATAGTAAAACCCTCAAAGGGCTTGGCGTTCGTATGTGTCAGTTTTTTTTTATGACCTTTTTAATTTTTTCCTTATCTTGATGTTTTTTCGCTTAGTTGTAACATTTTGGCAAAAACGTAGTTTAACATAACTCGAGAACCACTTGTCCGATTTTGATGAAACAAATTTAGAAAAATTAGGAATTACAGTTTCTCTAATCTGTTTTTATACCGTTTTCCTATATGTGCAAAACTTTCGAAGTTAAAAATGAATTTATGAAGGGAAAAAAGTATTTTTTGCCTAAAAATTTAAATATTTTTTTTTTTAAATTCATAAAAAATCCAAAATGGAAAAAAGTGCCAAAACTAATTACTTTCGCGTAAAGTCACATAACTCATGAGCAAAAAAAGGCATAGATCATGAAAATCGATGCACGCGTTTCTCATTTATTCACAATTAGGTAAATGTATGAATTTCAAAAATTTGCTCCAGATATGCACAACATTATTTGGAGAAAACATTGACACTCACAAACCGAACTCTCTCATATTTTTCTACTGTACTAAAAGAGAAATATTGATGTGGCAACACTGGTTCTGTAATGTTCACATAAAACATGCATTGTCATTATACTTCTTCTCTTTCTCACACTGGTTCTGTGATTTTTGTCATTCAACAAGTGCCGACGAACGCGAACAGTAAAAGTGATTTTTCTCCAGTTTTTTAAAAGTGAACAAAAGAGAACAGAATATGGAACTGTGCAAGGCAGATATAAATAGCTTTTGCTACTGCTGTGGTCAATATGTCTCGACACATAAAAAAGGGGAAATTTCAGTACTGATTTTGTTCAAACATACGAGATGTACTTCAACCAAAATGTTATAGTGAACGAAAATTGGGTACCAAATATAGTGTGTAAAAGCTGCTACAACCGTCTAATGGATTGGAAAAATAAAAGACGTGAAAGTATGCCATTTTGTATCCCAATGATGTGCATGTGCGAATAAAGCAGCCGCAAAAAGGATAAGAAAATCGTATAATTACGTTGGTGTTGCAAGTGCATGCCACGGATGGAAACTCAGAGAGCACAGCAGGTTACAAACGGCCAATATTATTCTTTTAGTACAGTAGAAAAATATGAGAGAGTTCGGCTTGTGAGTGTCAATGTTTTCTCCAAATAATGTTGTGCATATCTGGAGCAAATTTTTGAAATTCATACATTTACCTAATTGTGAATAAATGAGAAACGCGTGCATCGATTTTCATGATCTATGCCTTTTTTTGCTCATGAGTTATGTGACTTTACGCGAAAGTAATTAGTTTTGGCACTTTTTTCCATTTTGGATTTTTTATGAATTTAAAAAAAAAAATATTTAAATTTTTAGGCAAAAAATACTTTTTTCCCTTCATAAATTCATTTTTAACTTCGAAAGTTTTGCACATATAGGAAAACGGTATAGAAACAGATTAGAGAAATTGTAATTCTTAATTTTTCTAAATTTGTTTCATCAAAATCGGACAAGTGGTTCTCGAGTTATGTTCAACTACGTTTTTGCCAAAATGTTACAACTAAGCGAAAAAACCTCAAGATAAGGAAAAAATTTAAAAGGTCATAAAAAAAACTGACACATACGAACGCCAAACCCTTTGAGGGTTTTACTATACTGACCTAGTACCATCACCCTGACTTGGAATTTCTCACCCCCCAGATTGGCTGTTGTACTGTGTAATAAGGGTTATTAAAATCTTGTATTATTATTATTCTTATTTATTGAACACATGATTGTGGGAGTCGTTAGTATGTAAGGATGATCTCATCGATAATAAAATACTTGTAATATAATTGTAATTGGCCAAATGGCCACATGTATTATAAATGGATAAATAAATATATAAATAAAATAATTTCACCTCTGTATTAAAGTATATTCAAATTTATGTTTTTTAATACCTGAAATCACTCTGCATAATTTTGGGAAGATTGTTCCATAACTTACCATGGCTTTAATATAAAATCCCCTACTGAAAGTCATTAAAGTTCGGCTTTAACTGTAACGAATCATGATATTTTACACAAGCTAGTTAAAATTGCTAAAAAAAGCATGAAACTTTCTGATTGTCGGTCAATAATTTAATATAGGTCTAAACCGCAACCAATTTTAATGCTGACGTCTATTTTTATTAAGACAAATTCATAATAAATAGATATCATACAGATCAAAGTCCTGAACTATTTGAACTGTCGGTGGAGCGTACTAAAGATTTGGCACAGCCGAATATAGCACTCTAACATGTTTTTTTTTATTATTAAATTTAGTAAATTTTTGTTAAAAAAAATTTGCGACGAATTTTGCAAGGAATATAATAACAAATTTTAACAAATGTTCGTGTTATATATTTTTCTGATATAATATAAACTTAGAGTAAGTGACCCTATATATCGTCACCTAAAACACAAAAGGCCCTAACTAACCAAAAATTAAAAATCTACTTTTTCATTGATTTTTATGTATTGCATCAACACAAATATGCACAAAAATCTGGAATCTTTTTACCAAAATTTACGATTTTATTAACAAAAAACAAACGGCGCTATCTACAATAGATGATATGATATACGCTAAAAAACCTCACTAACAGCTTGAATAATATGCAATATTGTTAAAACAACTGGTAAGTTTTGCAAGAAAAATAGAAGAAAATTGAAAAAAATATAAACCGCTTAAGGCAATTTATCAATTAACTATTTTAAACTGTTTTTTCTTTCTTCTGTAAAATGTTCAAAATGTTAGATAGGGCCTTTTGCGTTTTAGTTGCCGATATATACTTTATAGGGTCTTAGGTGAATACTAAAAAAGTTTCACACGGAATGTGTACCCTCATTCATCACTAGTTGTGGAGGGTATTAACTCGTATGTATCATCATGTAAATGCATCTGCTAAAGGCGCATATAGACGACATGTTTTTGTCATCTGGCATGTCAAATTTTCAAGTCACATGTAATTGTGCATGTCTGTCAAAATCGCTGTTTTACATAAGCTTTATAATATTCGGTCACAAACGTACATGTAATTTGCTTCTGACATTGTCTCTGTTTTTTTCGCATTGTTATTGCAGAAACCAAAGAAGTGCTCGGTTTCAAAATAACTTGCTGCCGCCATGAAAAGTTTTATTTGCGCCGTAAAATAGTTCAGCCATCTTAACATTTTTTTCTTTTAATTCAAAGATACCAATTTAGGATTTTATAATAAAACGGTTTTTATATATATATTCACATAAATTCTATTCAATGGTAAGATGATCAAACATATCTCGGTATTGTAAAAAATTAACTTCAGCCGGCTAATGATTCCGTCAATAGTGGACGCCGCTGCCGGTTTCTTGCCGGCATAGCTTTCTGATGTCAGATGGTTTGTCAGAAGAAAATAGAGCACGCTCTAATTGAAATTTTGTCAGATGACTTTGCGTCTGACTTTTACAGAAGCAAAGTTAAAAAGGTAACACACGACATGTATGTGTTTTGCAGTGGAAAATTTGACATGTCAGATGACAAAAACATGTCGTGTACGGTCGCCTTAAGTCTCGCGTTTTTTAGATGTTAATAATAAAAATATTTCTTATTTTAAAACGACGGTTGTTCTAGATGAATTTGGTTTTTATGTTTTATTGTTTTTTTATGTACCCAAACTATTTTGGAAATTCGAACGTTTAAGGGGCGAAAGTATTAGCTATTTTTGGTACTTTTTTTACAAAACATTTTTCTCCATTCATTGACATGTACGTATTAATTGATGGGCTCCCACTACAATATTGAAATTTTTGATACCTTAATGCCGAGAAAAAGTACCAAAAAGGGGGCACAAGGGACACAAAACACGTTTTAGGGCACATTTCCGGTTTCCCTGGTCAATGGGCTATTTTCTATAAAAGAAATATCATTTCAATTAAAATTATTAAAACCACCCAATTTTTTCTTAAAAATATGTTAATTTACAATGTATCTTTTAATTCAAAATACTTTGTATTCTCTTCTTGGCTGCTATTTTATTCGTATTATGTTTTAACTATTCGTAGTATTGACGTAAATTCATTTTATTTTCGTCAATAGAAATTGAATAATCAATAGTTTTTTCTTCCTTTATTTTTTTCTTTCTGTTATTTTTTGCTTCTTTTTACCTTTTTAAGTGTTAACTTCACGTAAATAAATGGTGTTTTTTAAGCTAATGGGTGATTTTTTAAGCGTAGTTTTTTTTTAAAAATCTAATAAAACACTCAAATTTGCATCGTATATTGAAAATTTTTATTGAAATCGATAAATTGGTCTTTGCCATTTACTTTTTAAAATAACTTCATGTAAATGTTGCCCGCGAATCCGGTTCAAATGGTCTATTCGTAAGGTTAAATTTTGCACCACTTTTTCGAGGATTTCGGCCTGTATTCCATGAATAACACGTGTTATGTTATGCTCTAAGACTTCAATCGTGTTTGGCTTGTCCACATAAACCAAGGACTTCACATAACCCCACAAGAAATAGTCAAGAGGCGTCAAATCACATGATCTTGGCGGCCAACTCGCAGGGCCATTTCGAGAGATAAACTGCTCACCAAATTCATCCTTCAATATGTCCATTGCTTCACGAGCTGTGTGGCATGTGGCACCGTCTTGTTGAAACCACATATCAATTAAGTCCAACTGAGCCAATTAGGGCAAAAAAAGTCGCGTATCATGGCTCGATATCGTTCGCCGTTGACGGGAACGTTTCTTGCACGGTCGTCTTTGAAGAAAAATTGACCGATGATGCCACCAGCCCATAAACCACACCAAACTGTCGTTTTTTCGGGATGCATCGGTAACTCTTGTACGGCTTGTGGCTGTTCTTCACCCCAGATGCAGCAGTTTTGCTTGTTTACGTATCCATTTAGCCAGAAAGGAACCTCATCGCTGAACACAATTTTTCGATAAAACAGTGGATTACCATCGAGCTGAATTTTGTAATAAATTTCAACGATTTGCAGTCGTTTGTGAGTTTATCCATGATGAAATGGCAGAGTATACTGAATACTTTTCACTTTCACAGATGTAGTTTGGACACAATCGACTAAAGACTAAAATATGTTAATTTGGCATTTATATTACAAACAACCCCGAACAAAAAATTCAAAAACCGTTTTTTTACAGAAAATCCATAAAAAAAGGACATGGACAAATTGTATATACAGTTGGACGCGCCCTAAAAAACCCATTCTTACGATAACCAATTTGTATATGTTGGCAAGGAAACAGATTCTCAAATTAACAAAACATGCAAAAATATACCCTTTTTCAAAATGGTCCAGCTAACGAGAGGTAAAAGCTGGAGCCGAAATATTAAAAATGTCATCTTAAAAAAGTCCAAGGTTCATTTTTAGGAGGGTATATCGAGCATGAATTTTGCTTCCATACAACTTGAGTCGCTCTAATATACATATATTAAATTGTTAAGGCTTGAGGTCTTTTTTTATGATAGAAATATTAATTTTTATTAAATTTATTTTTTTTTTTTTGTTAAAAAAAAATTATATTTATTTTCATATAAAAAAGAATCAAGCTTAAACAAATCTATATATAAATCGGCAAAGGCAAAACAGTTAAGAACACTTTTCTCCTCTGTATGTATATATACAGCCATGTCACAGAGTACAATTCCGTTCGAAAACGGAATTCATTCAGTATTTTGGTGCTTCAGAAAACGACGAAAAAACTTTTTGGAATGAAACCATTTATGTTTTCATGAACGGAATGTGAGTTTTCTGTATCTGAAAGGCCAAAAAATTATCAAAATTTTATTTCTATCAATAAAGAAATAGGTTTTCTTCGATTCCGTACGGAATCATTCCGAACGGAATTGTACTCTGTGACATGGCTGATATTATATATTTGAACAAAATATACACCATTTAAAAGGTATTTACTTACATAAAGAAGTGCACAATATATATTTTAATAAAATCTGTTTAATACTTTCTGAGTTATAAGCGTTCAAATTTGCTATACTAACACATATGCAGAACACATAAATTTGTTTTTTCAATTATCAAATAATAAAAAAAATAGGGTGGTCGATTATTTGACATTTTTTAGAAACCGGTTTTCGAATATTTCGACTATATAAATACGGGAAATTAAATTTCTTTCTTTTACCTATAAAGATAAAATTAAACATGATTGGTCCTGAGTGAATAAGAATATGTAAGGAGAGCTTTTAGGTACTTTTTTGTTCAACACCTGATACTTTAATTAATTTGCGTTAATATTAGACATAGAAACATAAAATTAAACATACAATGTCCTGAGTGGATGACAATCTATAAAGGAAACTTTTTGATACTCTTTTGTTTTTCAATTGATATGAACCGGAGGTTGGTCCCTCACCAAATCGATCCACTAAGAAGAAAAAATGCTCGAAACATGCAAATTCATATAAACTTGGATGTACGTACTACGTTTTCTTCATATGTACATAAAATTTATGGTCAAATTTTGACCATTAGGCGAACACTAGTTAATATAAATTTAAATAATAAACATCGAATAAGAAAAAAATTATATTAATAAAAATAATTTTTGCAATTTTAATTTAGTGTTTATTAAACTCTTTAATGTAATTATTTTACTACAATTATAATTTGCTACAATTTCACAAGCCTAATTTCTTTCCAATACAATTTGCTTCCATTTTTTTTCTTTTTTTTTGCAATTGAGAACCAAATTTAACATTTAATGTTAGCAATAATTGTCAACAAAAATGGTCTAACATTAATTGCAACATAAATAGCTGGCAATAAATATGTACAAAAAATTGCCGTCTACATTAAAGATAACATAATTTTGACATTTACTGCAATATATGTCGCAAAAATTATTTCTGGTATAGACGGGCAGTTATGATCATAAATTATTACCCCCTGTTTCCATATGCAAATGCAAGTTCGAAAAACTCAGTGCACTCACACTATTTCACTAACATTCACACAATTTTTGTACTTTCAGCCAATCGGCTGTTTCCCCGATTTTTCGTTGATAATACGTAGATACTACTTGCAAGTAATTAATTGCATGTGGAAACGTAGGGTTACAGATTATATTTCCTCAAGAGCAGCTGCGGTGTCTTAATGTCCAAAATCATTTTCAAATGTTTCGAAACTAAACTTTTTGTGTATTGATCTTTTGAAACTAAACTTTTTGTGTAGTTTTTAACATCAAGTTCTTAAAAAAACACCCTTTACATTACGGTATGCGCATGAATAGTGTCGAGGTGTAGTGTTGTGCTGCAATGCAAGCCGTCTAAGCCAAGTTAAGTGTTTCTGTTTTAAAATAGGAAATTGTTCATTTATGGGAAAACAATCACCCAACAATGATCATCATAAAAGGATTCTGTGGCTTTTTTTGTTATTTAATTTTGTTATTAAATAAAACAAAATTATCATTTGCACAATAATAGCAAATACAAATTAATAAAATAATTGTTGAATCAATAAAAATGCTTATTATTATACCCACACCACAATAGTGGACAGGGTATTATGCATTTGTGCTGATGTAACGCCTTAAAATATTGGTGCTTGACCCACCTTAAAGTATACCGATCGACTTAGAACATTGGTGTCCAGCCCATACATACCACAATTGTGGAAATTAATTCACACACATTCTTCACACGCATTCTTACGCTCTTTCATTTAGCCAACGAGAGTACACAACAGTGTTGCCAGTGAAATTTCGAGAAAGATACATTTTAGTTTCCAAAAAGATACACTTTTTCCCAAAAAGATACGTTTTGAAAAAAATTTTAAAATCCATTTTTAAAGTTTAATATTTACAGTAGTTTTGACTTAACTGCCTTTTATTTACGTGCACTTTTGACTTAGCTGCACAAAATAGATAATTTTTGGCATTATTCTTTATAATCCCATACAAATTCCTTTTTTAAGTGCACTTTCTTTACCTGCACATTTAAGATAAGTGCCCAAAATTTTTGGCATTTTAAAATTATTTTCATACAAAAAATTCAAGTTAGCTGCACTTTGACTTAACTGCCCAATATCTATATTTTCTGTAATTATTCTTCAAAATCCTTGTTTACGTGCATTTTGTATACCTGCACATTTTTCGTATTTTTGGGCAGCATTAAAATGTTTCCATATAAAACATCAAAGTTAGCTGCACACATGAAAAAATATAGTGGCCACTTTTTCCCATAAATATCCAATTTTAGCAGTTTATAAAATCAAAAATAGCCAACAAGTTAAGTTGGTATCATTAAAATTCATTTATTTTGTTTGCATGTATTTACATTTATACATATGGGTTGTGGTTACAACAACTTTACCACGATTTTATAAAAGGATTAGCAAATCTTAGGTCTGGAACAGAATAAAGTAGTTGTAGTAGTATTTGAAGCTGACGAATGCTCTGTAGCGCAACAAAGTTCAAAATTTCGAATTTTGCGCTTCAACTGCAACGACTACTACAACTACGTTTTCTGTTGACCCTACTTTGCAACTGCCGTTTTTAACTTTTGACAGCTTGCAGCGCTATTCTTAACGTTGTACTACAGCGGCTTTCTGTTCTACACTTTATTGTTACCAATTTTGGTTATCTCGTTCTTTATAAAAATGCGTAACAAATGACTACAGGTTGTTTGAACGTCATTGTTATTATCAATTTATTAATAAAAACGTGGTTACTCTTCTTTCAAACACTTTACTTTAGCTGCGCTTTTATGCAGGTAACCACAATTGCGTACCTGCACATTAAGGCAGCTAAATACATTTAAGATAGCTGCATTTTTGATTTACCTGCACAAAAAATCGTGCAAAGGAGATTGTGCAGCTAAGTCAAAATTACTGTATTAAAATAACATTTTTATTTCATATTTGAATGCATATTGTTAAGAAAATGATTTCGTATAAATTCATTTTTATATTTATTTAAGTCATGAATATTAGGTTCATACATATGTAATTTTTAAAAATACAGTAAGCAAACTTTAAAATTAATTTTATGTAATTGACTTTGAATGTTATCAAAACAAATTCATTTTTGTAAAAATTAATATACGAGTTAAGGCGTTTATACTAAGGCGATTATATCAACGTTCATATAAATTTCCTGAAAATAAAAAAGATGTTCATATTTCCTCAGAACAACTTTGCACTACTAGTAATCATCGATTCAGGTGGATCGTACGTTGCATACCCTAAATGTTTTCTTTCACCATTATTAAGGCTGCTATCAAGGCGAATTCACTAGAAGGTGGGGTCAAGTCAACATATGGTGCTTTTTTCGGTGGTCGACTTGTCAAAGTGTGTTTGCAAACTAATTTTTTATGTAAACTTACCTTTTTTACTAGCAATATTTTTGACAATCCGACCACAGAAGCAGTGTTTTTGTGTAGTTGACCTCACCTTTTAGTCAATGTGCCTTAGCTGCTATTGTGTTAGTATTGAGTCGACTACGATGATCAGTCTTAATAAGTTTGAGTTGGCTAACAATTTTCGAATGTTTTGTTTGTGTAAATTTTGCGTACAGATTCAAAAGATACGAAAAATGTCAGGATTATACATGATACCTGATGTAGTCAAAAGATACGAAAAATGTATCTTTCGTATCCTAACGGCAACACTGGTACACAATTCAGTTGTCGTTTATCAAGCGACGAGTGCACATGCGGCGGATGCTTACATATTTTGTATATTTTACTTAAGAAAACTTCCCCAGTAAGCATTACATACATAAATAGAGAAGTAATAGAATGATGCAATTTAAAAGATATTTCATGCTTGGGAATGCTTTTGGCAATATACAGTGCCTATTATGTTTTTAAACATTTAAAAATAAGAGGCAAGATGTTTTAAAAAGCCATTTTTCAAAGAGGGGTTCTTTTTCTTTCACTTTAAATTCATTTATATTACTATGAATGTTATCAAAATGCCTTTTTAAAACATCTTCCCTCTTATTTTTAAATGATTCGTAACATAAGAGCCAAAAATTATAAATGACTTCCTGTTTTTGATAATAAAAAAAAAAATAGAAGTCAAATATAAGAATTAATTTACCATTAAAAAATAATAATTCTTATTTTGCAAACAAAAAAAAAAAAAAAGATGAAAAATAACAAACTTAAATTTTTATGGACCTGCTCGAAATTATAACGGTACTGATTTAAACTATTTTAATAATTGCTTATTTTATTTTGACTTGAATTTGTGTTTGCTGGGTAAACTCTCTCTATTCACTAATACTAAAATGAAGCAATACAACCACAATTTACTTTTTGGACGTCTCTGACTTAGAATCACTTTCTGACAGTGATGCAAAACGTGGCACAATTGGGCCATTTTTGGCACTTTTGAACGTTTGATGGCCCTGTAGAAATCTATTTTG
This sequence comes from Pollenia griseotomentosa, assembly GCA_963931875.1. Classification (NCBI taxonomy): domain Eukaryota; kingdom Metazoa; phylum Arthropoda; class Insecta; order Diptera; family Polleniidae; genus Pollenia; species Pollenia griseotomentosa. The sequence goes on from OZ007564.1 coordinate 54,734,370, forward strand.
GCCCTTTCAGTACAATATTAAACTAGATGGTAGTGAGGTAGTCTATCTGTGCCCGAATCGCGGGTTCGATTCCCGCCAGAGACTCTGGTCTCCCGCAGACAAGTGTAGAGCTTCACGGGATTAGTTAAGGAAACAAATCGGTTCATACATTTTTCAATGTTATTTTCTTACTTTTTCGAACAATGCCTTTATTTACGAAATTGTTTTGTTTGTACAGGACCAAATAAACCACACAATCGGTTGTTTGTATGAAAATCAAAAATTTCAAATATTCAGAAAAACATAATGTTGTTTTTGTCAAACCAATTGTTTTGTATACTTGGCCCTTAAAAGTAAGAACTGTTACTTTTATGTGCAACTCAGTCATGCTTTAAATTAATATTATTTTGAGTAGGTAAATATCAAAAAATCAAAGTAGACCGACAAATGATAAAAATGTTTCATACATAAATTAATTTTGTATTGAAAAATAAAATTTCATGTTGCTTGTGAGCAATGGTATTTGTAAAACATAAAGTGTGTAATATTGAAGTATGTAAAACAAAAAAGGATAAGAACTATGTTTTACTATTGGTTTTATTTAAATACAAACATAATAATCACATATGTATGTATATTAAAAAAATTGTTTGGCCCTTTCAAAGGTATTTTGGCCCTTTTAAATCGCCAAATTGGCCCAAAACAAAAAAACTCAAAATGCATCACTGCTTTCTGAGTCGAACTAACGATGTCCGTCCGGCTGGCTGGCTGTCCATGTAACCTTGTGCGCAAAGTACAGGTCGCAATTTTGGAGATAATTTGATAAAATTTGGAACATAGGTTCTTATTGGCACAATGACCAAGCCTATTGAAAATGAGCCGAATCGTAGGACCACGAGGGAAGATAGGGGGAAATTTTTTCCTCTTAGAAACTATCAAACCGATTTTAATGAAATTTAAAACATAGATAGATCCATATCTACATGGACACATAAGCTATACAGTTTTAAAAAAATAGGACCACAAGGGGAAATAGGGGCAATTTTGGCCTCTCAAACCGATTTTAATGAAATTTAAAATATAGATAGATCCATATCTATATGGACACATAAGCTATACAGTTTAAAAAAAAAATAGGACCACAAGGGGAGAAAGGGGCCAGTTTTGCCTCTCAAACCGATTTTAATGAAATTTAAAACATAGATAGATCCATATATATGTGTACATAAGCTATACAGTTTTTCAAAAATAGGAACAAGGGGAAGGTAGGGGGCGATTTCTGCCTCTCACAAACTTTCAACCCGATTTTAATGAAGTTTATAAACATAGATAAATCCATATTTATATGGACACATAAGCATGATGTGTTTTTAAATACTGTGGTGTAGGGTATCATATGGTCGGGCTCGACCGACTATACTTTCTTACTTGTTTTTTTTTATTTTCTTAATAAAAATATGTGTTTATTATGTACACAATGGAGCAAATGTAAACACAAAAAAATCATATATGTATTTTATTAATATTTCACGATATGTATTAAAAAAAAAAAAATTTTCAATTAACAAGATTCCGTTTGTCGAGCTTTATTCCCAATGTTTATTCTTACTAAAAACACTAAAATTTATTGTTGATGGGATAAGCCAAGGCGAATTCATGTAAACGGTGGTGTCGATACTACAACAAGCAACAACACCAAAAACACAACAATGTATTTTTTTGTTGCTTTCGTTGATCCATATGTCAAAATCACAAGGAACTTTTGACATTTCTCTCTCTAATTAAGAAAAAAAAGTAGCACAGCTGTGCTTTCAACGCCACCTGAAAAATGAATTCGCCTTGGGATAAGCTATTCCTATGCGCATTTCACTGGCTGCTTAGGCCAGATCATAAGGAAACTTCATCCAGTGATGTTAACCGTACGGTAATTACGGTAATTAATTAATTTATATGGGACCTATGGTTAATTTTGCGCTTACCAGGACAACATTTTGTCATGCCATGTACCTATCGTAAAAATTATTATCGCCAATTTTAATGTTAGATAATCAGCCGTGTCACAGATTCCGTTCGGAATGCTGTCAATTCCGTATTTGCCATTCCGTTCGAAATCATTTTTGGTGCTTTGGATTCCAATCGTTTTCATCAATCCGAAAAATTTTGTTTAAGCGATTTTTATGCTACCCATTTGGCAACATCAGTATTTATTACAATTTAATATGGCAACAAATTCACTTGGCAAGACAAAAAACAGCTGTTAACAAAATTTTTGTAGACAAAAATTTACATTTGAGTTTTTATTTATGTGTAAAAAAGTAATCAACTTTAAAATTTGTGAAATTTAAAAAGTAAATATGCCGGGCGTATTTAATTTTTAAATTAAAATGCGGGAAATGCAGGCTAAAAAAAAGTTTAACAAATGTAATTGTTTCCAATTTCGCTTTGTTCTTTTCCGTTTTGTTTTGTTTTGTGTGTTGCCGGTATGTAAATTTTGGCAAAATATGACAACAAAAGAGATATGGCAATGCTTCATAAATCCATTACGAAAATTTTGTTTTCTTGTTAAAGATTTTAGAAAGAGTTTTAAATATTTGTAAAATAAATTGCTAAAAATTATTTAAAATATACTTCTTTTGAAAAATATATAAAGAAAACATATATGTTTACTGATAGAAAGTATATTTTGATAATTATTTGCCGTTTAAGATACAGAAAACTCCCATTCCGTTCATGAAAATAGAAATGGTTTCATTCCGAAAAATTTTTTCGTAATTAATTTTCTGAAGCACCAAAATACGGAATGAATTCCGTTTCCGAACGGAATTGTGTTCTGTGACATGGCTGAATACCAGCATTTAAAGGTAAGTTATGGCTTAAAATCTATTTTCGGGAATAGTATTTGTATGAGAGCTAGGGTCAAATATGGACCGAATATGGAGGTCCTTGTGAAATTATGGTCCGATTCGGCCCATTTTTAATAGGATTGATCCTTGTGCGAATCAGATTTTCATATTCATATTTTCATATTTTTTTTTATTTTGTTAATTTTTTTTTAGTTATGAATTTTAAATGAAATTATTCAGTTATAATCAGAGACCGAAAATAACACTTATTTTGAAATTTAGAAACAATAAAGTAAACTTTTACTTTTGCTCAGACAAAAAAGAAGCAAAAATTTACTAGCTTTGCGAAAAAAAAAAATAAAAAAAATATCTGTTATCATCCGAGTTTTATAAAATAAAAAAAAATAATTATCGCGGTCTTTGGTTATTATTATTCACAATTCAAATTGATTAATCAACATTTTGGTTAATCACATTCTTGATTAAATGATTAATCAGTGAAATAATTAATTGGAAAGTTTGATATATCGATTTTGATTATGTGCTCCTGTGCTGTCCCTAGTTAAAATCCACATTTCAATAAAGTATAAGTTTTATAAAGTACATACATACTTATACATACATATGTACATTCAAAGTTATTTGTTGAAATCAAGTTTGGCAACCGATACCGTTATTACTACCGATACCATTTAAATAGAATAGCGGTATACGTAATACGTATACCCTTTAAGTATTAATATTTCAAGAAATAAATACAAGTTACAATTAACATATTTTCAGCACTTGCTCTAAGTAAAAATATGTTCGCTAATAACAGCTGCAGTAGGGTTTCCAGACGGCCTGGAATGGCCTAGACTGTCCAGTTTTTTTGGGCCTTGTTCAGTTAAAAACTCAAATACTTTTTTTTTTGTATACGCATATCACCCCTTTATTGTAATTTTGTAAACAGATTTAATATAATTTATTTTGTTATAACTTCGCTAATTTAAAATTTTTGATTTTTTTGAGATAAGACTATGTAGCAATAAGGAGCGATAAATCAAATATAAATAACGTACAAAATCTATATAGATATATATGCAAGGTTTTTGGTGAAAGAACTTTAAAAGTATTTCAAAAAATGAAAGTTTCAAAGATTTCTGATTACAATTAAAACAAGAGTTAGAAAATTCTGCAAATAACAACACAAAATATGTATATATATCTGGCAAAACAAATATAGAGTTATAATTATACCCTTCACCACAGGTGGAAAAGGGTATATATAAGTTTGTAATTTCTACAATATTGATCTTAGACCCTATAAAGTATATATATTTTGGGTCCTTATGAGGAGAGAAGTTAATTTAATGATGTCCCTCCGTCCGCCCGTCCGTCTTACGTTTGATATGTGTTTTCCGTAGACTCCAGACATGATAGCGGCCAAAAATTCCAAAAATCCCTTGTTGTTGTATTTTTATTATTTTTTCTGTATATCAGGAGAACGACAAGAGCCAAAGTTTCCAAATTAGGTACACATATTTAGGTTATCAATACACTGCATACCACAAAATGTGGGCGGAATTGGAGAAGTGGGCGTGGTACCTCCCGTACAAAAAATATCAAAAATTGTATAAAAACCTGATTTTTTGGACTGTCATATGGCTTATGGTTATCCCTTATATATCCAAAGAACGGAACTCTTTAGTAGAAAATATTTTCTGAAAAACTCGGAAAAATTGGTTCAGATACGAAAAATTTATGATCAAAATAAATTTTTTTTTTTTAATACCCACTTTCGGGAATCATAGATCTTCCCGAGTCCAAGATTTATAACCCAAACAAATTTCTTCTTTCAGAAAAGCCTTATCTTACGCGTCAAAAAAAGTGTACAATCTCATATTATTTCAATGTTCCAGTGTCCTAAAGGTAAATTAACCCCTATTTTTTGTTTTTTTCTTACATTCATATTACTTATGTTTAATTATCTCTGCTATCTATACTGATCAATAAAAAGTCAAGTTAACTTTAGTTTCTAAATAATAGTAAACATGGGTAAGCAGACTACAGAATAAACTCGTCATTTAGTGGTTAAATTGGCATCTGAAGGCATATCTTTGAGAGAAATTGGCAGTACTATTGGCAGATGTCATAATAATATAACGTAAGTACAATAAGTTGAAAAATGTTAAAGACCTTCCGCGCTCAAGCAGACCTAAAATTTTGTCCGGCGTGGAGAAGAGGACAATAGTGCGAAGAGTAAAGGCTTATCCCTGGTGCAGTGCAGTAAAAATAGCAGAGGAACGGACAATAACTTAGTAGAGGAACGGACAATAGTATTAGGAGCAAGTGTTAGCGACATTACTGTTCGCCAAACACTACATGAACATGGGATATATCGTAGAGTTCTCAGAAAAAAGCCACTTATGTCCGTAAAAACCAAAAAAATCGTATGAAATATTCAAAAAAACAACACAACAAAAATATTTTTTCTTTATGGGACAAAAAATATTTATTTATCTTTTGATGCCCATATGTCCGAAATCATTTTTTATTGTTAATGCCAAGAATTCCATGTACAGTTAAGGATTATTATTATTATATAAATTTTCATATTATTCGAATGTGTATTCTAAGTCATTTTTCTGTCAAGCGGGGCACCCGGCGGGTAAACTGAATCCAGTCGTGCTAACCGTTTTATTTTAGGTTAGCTGTTGTTTCGAGATATACTGTTATTTCAAAAATGGAGGAGGTTGCACAACATATATTCGTTTAACTCAAAAACGGTTTAGTTTTTTGAATAAACTAAAAAAAAAACTAATAGGGATGGGCAAATTGAAAAAATATATCGATATATATCGAACTATTACCAAATTAAAAAATTTTATATGTATACCTTTGTACAAACATATTATATGTAATTACATTGTTACTTTTTATTGTTTTATTTTATTTCAAAAAATTAATGAGAACAAAAAATTCAATCAAAACAAAAAATTCAATTATGTATAACAAAAACAATAGGGAAGAATACAAACAAACCATATGAAATCTAAAAAAAGTAAATTACGAAAAATGTAAATGGAAGTCAATAAGTCATGAAAGTACCAACTTACCTTAAAATTTGAATTGCACCCCAAAAGTACCAACTTTAACTAGAAATGTTTTTGATTGTTTTAGTCAAACCAGTAATCATGGGATATGGACATCATCACAATCTGCCAATCTGCTTCTTGTATCCGGCACTGCTTCTTATAATGCCAATCATTTTAGATCTTCATATCTTCATATTAAAAAAAACTTATTGTTTGAAAAACGGCTAAAATTTTGAGTTTTTAATGAAGACTGACTTTAAAAAATATCGAATTCGATAGTCGTATTTCAATATCGATATATCGGTATTTTAAATATCGGCGATATATATCGATTATTTTTTTGATATCGATATTTTGATATATCGATATTTTTTGCCTATACCTAATGGCTAATAAATCACTGATGGTTTTAACGCTGGTTTAAGGTCCAATTAGACGTTATATAATAAAGGGCTGCATGAACAACTTCATTCATGAACATACTGAAATGCTTATTCACTGAAAGTCGTGTTCGAATAAAATTGTGATTACCGAACAAACTGTTGTTTTATTCATGCTGCTATGAACACATTTCGTTTCATATCGTAAACACACAGAGGTTGTTCAATGAAACGGGCTTTGTTTCATAGTTTTCATTCTCTCTCATTTATTTTTATTAATACTCAATAGCAATGTTGCCACTTCAGTAAATTCATATAATTATTTGCATGCGTTGCCCATGTGTAATTTAAATTTTAACAAATATGTAGATATACCTATACACATATATGTGTAGTATACATATTTGGAATATAAACAATAAATAATATGCAAAATATGTTTTTTTTTTTTTGTTTGTCATTTGCATTTTTAAATAATACAAATCTTTGAAACATGGCAAGATTTAATTGTCTTGTAATGTACTGTACTCGGCCCTGAAATGAAACGAACTCATAAAAAACACACACATTTTTAGGTGAAAGATGAAAAACAAAAGGAGGAATGAGTTTATGAGAAATTTAATTGTTAGTTTTGTAAGTGTCTTAGGAGTCTGACCACGTGGTTGTTTTCAGTATTTCATGATAGCTTTGATGTGTTACTATGGTGGGAAATAAATAAATCAAAATTTCCTCTTTTATACCAGGTAAGCTGCAAAATTTTCGCCACACCAGCTAGCAGTGCCTCTGCTAGAAATTTACTTTGCGAAAAACGTTGCATCATTGGGTGGAATACAACGTCAGTCGAACAAATTATGTTTTTACGTCATAATATGAAAACGATGGATGTTGATCGTGCTGGATGATGTATATGACACTTTTTTGCCTAGAATTTATCACTTTTATTTTAACCATGAATTATCTCATTTTTTAGTTCTCATTATAAAAATATCTGTAGATTGTGAAGCATTTTGAATTTATTAGCTATCTACTTTTTTCTGTTTAAGACAAAAATATTGCCGAAAATTTTTTAATGTTAGTGAATGTTTTTGAAAATAAAATTAAATATATTTAATTTTATTGAAAATTTACATTGAAAACAAAAATAAATTTGAGTTTTTATTTCAATATTAATGTATCTCTTAAACATGTTGCATTTACCCCTCATGTTTATTTCTATTTTTTTTTTTTTTTAACTTTTTTATGTTTTATTTTTCTACAACTGGCAACACGGACATTTAAATCATACTGTTTTTTCATGAACTTATTCGAGATTTGTTCAATGGTTGTTCTGTTTCATGGTTGTTAATGTTCATATTCTCTTGTGTAAGCAAATAAACTAATTTTATCTTATTCGTCTTTTAAATATCGAGTGTTCATTGCTTTCATTTCATAGTATTTCATCTTACTGAATACGAATGAAGCGAACACAAAATTATAATGAAGGTTTCATGAACATCATTATTAAGTTTCATGCAGATGTTTATTATATAACAATACCAACACTGTATTACCATAACCACTGTATTACCAAAACGACATAAACATACCATGCAAACCAATTCAATTATGGTTTCTACGGTCATCTTTACGGCTGTGGCATTATGTTTGTGTCACGTCTAATTAGACCTTAAGTTGAACTAAAATTTAATTTATGTGTAGTTTATCACCCCTGTCGTGAATAACAAGTGGAATTTTTGTTCCCATGAAATTTTCATTCCCCTCGAAGGGGAAAAAAGCAATCGTGAATCTCATGTGAAAAATTTTTCACGCTATCAGTTCCAGTGAATGTAAAAAAGAAATAAGATTAAAAAAATTAAAAATCAATGAAATTTTTGTTTAAAATGTAGACGTATATGTATATTTTAAAGAAAAGTTAAACTAATAAAGCAAAATATTTAGTATTGGAGGGATAGTTTGATTACAACGTTAGTTTTTTGCACTTTTTAAATATTATGTACATAGTAAAATATTTCCCAAAATTCTGCCACCATGTCTTTCAAAAGCTTCACAAATCCGCAGGCAATCGACTTGTTGTTTTGCATTTTGTTAACTAAAATATCGGTTTGTGCCTTATTAACGCATCTAGCCCTTAATATTCGGTTTATAGGAGGAACTACTTACATACATGTTCTGTTCCCTAGCAGAATTAAAGTGAGAAAATCTAAGGGAAATATGAACAAATTACGAGGGAAAAATCTTTTCACGATAAGGGGAATTATTTCCCGTAAACACTTTTTCGCGTTATTATTCCCATTTGAATTACGTTTTTTTTCATGGGAGTTTTTTATAATCGCAAATATATGAAACGGGGAATAATTACGGGGGAAAAATTATTTACGATAGGGGTGTATAAATCAGTGTCCCATGTATTATATGTTGTTAAAAAAATAACATGTGGCAGCACCACGACAAATTTTTATCAAATTCATATGGCCGGTATTGATAGTTTAAACGCCCAATTTTATACGTTTAAAGATGGTTTATAATATAAACTTTATATGTTTGGTGATTTATAGATTTGTTGCTTTAAACACATTTAAAACCGAAAAAAAGTTTAACTTGCTCTAAGTAAGGAAAACTTTTTTTAATCTGCGCAGTTGTTTTAGAAATTTTCTTTTAATTTTCTTTTAGCAAAAAAAAAAAAAACATTTTTTTAAAGAATTTAATTCACATATATTGCAGAAAAATTCCCATAACTTCCTAGAAATTCTCTCTAGGGGAATAAAATGTATGTCCGACCTTCATTAGTTTTTCCTCCCAAACATTTTATGAAATTTTAAATTTTAATTGAAATTTTTCATATTTTGTGAATAAAATCAATATAAAATCTATAAGTGTAGAAAAAATTCACAGCATAGCTGAATTTTCAAAATTTGTATGCCGTTTTTAAAAACAAAAATTTCGAAATTTTGCTAAAAAATTATTATGTATATGGTAAAATGATTGCGAAATAAAGGTATGTTTCAAAAACGGGAGTTAACGTAAAAAAATGGTTTGCACTACTGGTTTCAGCGTATTTGAATTAGGTTTACTTGCCGTTTGCACCGATTGACAGTTTTTTAACCAGCGTTATTATTATTTCATAAACCAAAAGAATACAGAAAAAAAACAGAAAAGTATTTAAAAAAAAGCAAAATTTATAGAAACAAAAGTATTTGTTAGACTTTCTTATTTTTTATTGAAGCAGTACTTAGTTGGACCTTCGTTCGCATCAACCACGTTCTTAAGTCTTCTGGGCATTGACCGTACTAAATATTTTATAGAATCTGAAGGTTTTACCTTTCAGGCAGGCTTCCCCTAAAGCAATTTTGCTTTCATTCTTGTTTCGAGCCTTCCTTTTAACAACATAAAGTTTTAAAATATCCCAAAAGTCCCCAATAAGCTTCAGGTTAGGTGATTGCAGAATGAAGTAAATAGCATTAGTGCATTATATAGCAACCACTCATTTACTGAGCGTGTTGTATGTTTGGGGTCATTATCCTGTAAAAATACCCAAAGTGCGCTAAGACCGAAAGCACCTACAGAATCCTTAAAATTACCTTCCAATATTCGCTAAGAGAAAAATGACGATCTAAATTTAAGAACAAGATTGCAGAAATCTTCAGATTTCCATCTTGAAGTTTGGTCAGTAAGATTGACATTCTCAAATTTAGGCATAATTTCTAAATTTTTAGAATGAATTCTAAAAATCAAGAACGCAATCTTAATTTTAAGATCGTTTTCTTGAAGTTAAGAATATATTTTTAAAGTTAGGATTTAATTCTTGTTTTTTTTTTTTTTCGAAATTAAACATCAATGAAAGCGTGTTGTGTAATAAATTGTAAGACGCTGAACGAAGAAGACTTATTTAGAAAAAAAGTTAAAAAGAAATACTAAATTATTGTGAAAGGCAACTAAAATTGGCAAATCAGAACACAGATGAAATAGTGTTTATAACCATACCAATCAGTGACGATTTATTACCGCTGGCCAATGGACAATATGATGTAATCAGCATGCCGTAGGAAATTGCATCGGAGTTTTTAGACAACGCATTGCTAAGAAACTTTCAACAAGAGTTTCAAATAGAATCTGTTTTCAAGTATCTCAAGGGTAAGTACTAGGGATGCTAAACGGGAAATCCCGAAACCCGAAATCCCGGGATTTTTCGGGACTGACAAATCCCGAATCCCGGGATTTATTTTTAGGAATGCCGGGATTTTTCAATTTAACAACTTTTGTGTATCAAAAGTTTTTATATGTATAAAAATATTCGTTTAATTGAATTTTTATACTTTCTAATTATTCATTGTTTTATGGTCGTTTTCTCATTACGCGATTATCCTTTTCCCAACGAAAAACTGCACATTAAAGAAATTTGGTTTTCTCAATGTCTCATTTGTTTTCTATTCTGTCGCAAAGCTAACCAGCACTCATCTGCCAATTACACTATGCCACAAAAAAATGAACCTCAGAAATGAGATATTGTCTAAGCTAAATTGGTGCTGCTGAACACGAATATGGCATTTATTTATTTCGAGATATACACGAAAATCGTGTTTTTCAGCAGTTGTTTAAGGTATTTCGAAAAATCTCGAGAACAGTTTAACTGAATTGTACAAGATTTAACATTTTGAATAGATATCTCTCCCCGTGTGGGTCGGATAAAGATTTACAGGACTTTAAAGTTGAAAAAAATGTGATTTTTTTTAATATTTTCCAAATTCACATTTTTAATTCGCTCCAGTAATGCAATAAAAAAAATAATTTTTTTTTTTTTAACATGTATCTTAAATAATATTTTGTTTTAAACGTAGTAAGCGTAAAATTTTTATCGTCGCACAAAAAATTAAGAAATAACGACATAAAAATTTGTATATAAAATGAATTGTTTTGTTAAGTTTTCTTTTTTATAAATAAAAAAATATATATATTTTATCTCTTGTCTATAAGAAAAAGTTGTAAAAGAATTGTTCTGTTAATTTTTTTTTTTAAAAATTCAAAAATAAATAAAATTTAGTTAATTTAAAAAAATTTTCTTATAATTGTTTTGTTAAGTTTTCTTTTTTAAAAATTGAGACATAAATAAATAAAGTGTTGTTGTTTTTTAAAAAAAATTTGTATATTAAAGAAACAAATTGAACCCGAAAAATCCCGAAATCCCGTGATCCCGAAAATCCCGGGATTTGTTAAAATCGATCCTGTTTGGCATCCCTAGTAAGTACTCCTTCTGTTTTAAATGTGCAATTAAAAAATTGTTTAAATTCATATTTATTTCACCACCTGTTATTTGACATTAAATTTATTTGTTTCAGACTCAAAATTGACTTTTTAAAGTTTGCAGTACATGAAGACATGTACTGCGATTCCTCCTCTGGAGCTACGAATGGAGTTCCAGAGATTCAAAGTAAATGCACTTTTAGTCTTATGAAATTAGTTCTTTACTTAATGAAACAGATATAATTGAAATTTTGGATTTTACTATCCCTCCTTTACATTGATATCCAATTAGTTAGACCTAAGTTAATATAAGTATTTATGTACCTGAAAGTATTACATTATCATTGCGGTTTCCTTTTTTTTAATACATAAGAATGCTAATATTTAAATAAATAAAAATTTAAATAAATAAAAACCTGTGTTTTAATTCAACATTTGATTTCGGATAACCAATAAGACTATTTTCAAGAATACATTCTTAAAATCGATTTTAAAAGAAGAATTTCATCAAGAATTTATTCTTGATTCAAGATTTCTAATAAGAACAAAATCTTGAATTTGATCTTAAAATGAGATTTTATTCAATATTACAATCTTAAATGCGATTTAAAAAAAATTAAGATTTTGTTCTTGAATTAAGAATTTTCGCATTTAACACAGACTATTAAGATTTAAATGATTTGATTTTGAACGTAAAATCTTGATTTTAGCACGTTTTTTCTCCTTAGTGTAACACCACCTACAAACACCAATCGTCTTATCTGCACACCCGTTTTTTTATGTTGTAGTTCCTTTTTAATTTTTTGTTTATTTTTAACTTATTTATTCATTAATAACAACAATAAAATCGCTTATTAAAGCACAAAAAGTTTTATACGAGTATTAAAAAAAAAAGAGAAAAACCATTAATAATTTCCACATACATATACATATATGTATACTGTATCGGTATACATATATTGAATATGAATCCGGTAGTTCTGATGGCCAAGTCTTTTTTGTACATAGTTTGTTATGCAATTTTGTCTCTATAATTGCCAGTAATAAATATCTCTTGTTTGGGAATATTCCTAAGAACTTTGGGTCATAGAAATATATAAATATAAGTCGGTAGGAAAATTTACAGTAAGTGAAATATAAGTACATAAGTACTGCTTTAAGAAAAGTTAGTAAGTCTTACATGTGTATACAAAATGTACAAATACTTCTTTCTGTCCCTATGAATTTTACTTTTTTGTTTTCTTTTTTAAAAAAGTTGACTTTTTTGTTTTTTAAATAATTATAAGAGTACATACATACATACATATGTATTATGTATACGATAAACCACAAGAATGTTCGTGTTTTTTTCTATATCAAAAATGGGTTACTTAGTTTAATAACTGAATCGACCTTGTGTCACATTGAATTTGCAAATTAAAACTAGTCAGGCACACTTTTAAACCAACAAAAACAATTTATTTACCTAAAAGCAAGAGCTTATATTTAAAATAGGGAGGTAACGATACGCCATTTTGCCGATACGATATTGAAACTGAAAATAAATTATCGCCGATATCGATACCGATACGCATATTGAATTTAAATTTATGTTAAAATTAACAAAAGTCAATTAGAGTAATTTGTTTAATTATAAAAAATTACAGTGTAAGTGATTACTAGGGCAACCAAAAATAAGCACTAAAAAAACAGTTTTAAGCTCTTAAAAAAAGCGTTTAAAAACATGAAAATAAGCTGTTAAAATAAAAAAAAAAGCAATTAAAGTTTATGGTTTATTTTCCACTTTATTCGTTGAATGCGTTGTTACAGTAAATTATAAATTGATGCGATAAATTTTCGAAAAGAAACCCCTGTCTATTTGAAGTCAGCACGCTTTTGTACATAGAAAAAGTTCTTTCTACGTCTACAGATGTTAAGGGAGCATATTTAAAGTTGAGTATTTGCTCTGAAGTATATTTTATACGATAATCGATTATACGTTTAATATCTTTTAGTACCGAAAATCCTTTATTTTTGAATAAAACTGATTTAAATTTTTTATTAACTTTGTCCCCTGTATGCCGTGGAACACCGGAAATTTTTCTTACGGTGTCCATAACTATATTCACTTGGGAAACCAATGAAAGATTTTTTGTTTCCAATTTGGTTACTACTTCGTGTAAAAACCCAAAATTTACAGAAATGAACAATATTTGGTTGCGCAAATTATTTTCATTCATTATAGCCTGGCATATACGCACTGCTGAAGAATCTGTAGAGTTTAAATTTGAAAAAATTTCTACGAAATTATCAAAATATTTGGCATAATAATTTACAGCCATTATCCACGTCCCCCATCGAGTTATCACTGGTTGTGGAGGTAGTGGTATATCTGGTGCTGTTTCTCGTAAGATTTGAACCCTTGCAGGAGATTTAAGGAACGTTTTTTTAGCATTTGAAATAAATTTGTCTACATTTGAGTAGTATTCTCTTATATGTTCACAAACTCTGTGAACTCCATGTGCAAGACAGGTTACGTGAGTTATATGTGGGTAAAATACAGCAATGGCCTTTGCAGCTTTCACCATATATGGTGCGGCATCACTTACAAAAAGAAAAATTTTCTGTTTATCTAGGTCAAATTCTTTCATTGAATCATCAAACAAACGTGCAATAGTGGAATGATTGACTTTTTCTAATACAGCTGTTTTTATTAAAAATCTTTTTTCTGAAATATTTTCATCCACATGCAGTATACCCACAACAACGTTTGCCACAAATCTGTTCGACGCATCGGTGGTCTCGTCTATAGAGACCCAAATAAAATGTTTTTGTATTTCTTCCTTTATTTTGTTAACTGTAGATTCATAAACTATTTTTGTATATTTGTTTCGAAGAGACGATTCAGATGGAATATGGAATGATGTATAGTTTTGAAGATAATGTTGTACTTTTAAATGTCGAATTTTGTATAATGGTATATCTGCTGATATAAAGGCTTCACAGAGATCAATGCAAAATTTATCGGCGGCCGATGAACTTGTAGAACTTTGTAGAAAAGTTTGTTGTACATTTTTTTTTGATTCTCTTTCTTTTAGATCTTTGTGCTTTTTTGAATCCAGGTGTTGTTTTATGTTGTAATTTTTATCAACAGATAAAGGTTTTGAGCACACGTTACACACTAAAGCTGATCCATCAGTTTTTAAATCTGGATACTGTTTGACTAGCTTGCTCAAGTAAACCGATTTGCTTTCCTTGACTTTAGGCATTTTCTAAATAATAAAACAATAAACCAATTTTAACAAAGGTTTTAATAAATTAAAAAAAATTTATACTTACATCCAAAACGCAGAGGCTATGAAGGTAATTTTATCTGTTTTTAAACTAAGACAACTTTAAAAAGTTTTAAAAATGTTATGCTTTCAACAATTCAATGAAATTTTTAAAATGTAAATTTGTTGACAGTAAAAACTTGGCTACTTTGATTTAAACGTTTTTTTTTTTCAACCAGAGTTGTAGCAGCACAAAAAGTAAGGCGATTTCATGAATTCGCCTTGACAAAAAGGTGAATTTGTTAGTACAAATAAAAAAAGTTGCCACATCAAAAAAAAAAAAACAACGATTTTTGCAAATATTTATTAAATAATTTTTTTTTTCGTATGAAAAAAATGAAAAATTATCTTAAAATGACAAAATAAGTAAAAAAAAGCCGATATCGCAAAAATAACTAAAAAAAAAGCCGATATTGCTAAAATAAGCAAAAAAAAGCCCTAACAAATATAGCTCATTTTCTTTGTTTTTTTATGATCGGAATTTCTGTTCAATCAAAATCTTTCTATCTTGTAAACAAAAAAAAAAGCAATTGCTTATTTTTGGTTGCCCTAGTGATTACTAACACATTTTTAAAATTTAATAAGATTTGAAAACCAAAGAATTAAATTTGACTTCATGATAATATTAACAAAAAATAAAAAATTTTTACAAAAATAACAGCGTAAAAATTATGTATTTAAAATTCACATTGATAAGATTTAAGACAAGAAAACCAAGTATTCTTAACATTTCTAGAGATAATTACGCAAGTCCGTTTAAACCAGACCTGCAGTAGAAAATAGTATTTCAAAGCGACAGAATTCATTTGAGAACTTAAGAATTTTGCAATTTTCTTCAAGTTTTGCGTATTTTAAATTCGCAAACCACGATTGTCCTAAAAATATTTTGGGGACTTATTTCATTTTATAATTTATTCCAAAGTCGTCAAAAATGCAAATAATGACCCGTTATAATATATAAACAAAACTTGTTTTCATTAAAAATAATTGTTACTAGGCAGTTAGTTTTAGAAATAATTTTGCTGTATAAGGTGCATTAATAAGAAAAAAAAATATTAAAAATGAATTTTTGAAAATGCAAATTATGTCCCGTTGTAAAATGTAAACAAAACTCGTTTTGATGAATGGTCAAGACCATTCATTAAAAATAATAGTTACTAGGCATTAAGTTTTGAAATAATTTCGCGGTGTAAGGTGCATTAATAAGAAAAAAAAAAAATATTAAAAATAAATTTTGAAATAATAAGTGGTTACAGAAAACATAGCAAATTGTTATACGTTGTAGATCAAAAAATGATCTATATTAAAAAATCAGTTTTTGGGGATTTATTTCATTTCAAGAATTGGGGACTTATTTCAAATGAAATAACTCCCCGATTTTTGGGGATTTCTTTCATTTTGATTTAGGGAGTTACTTCATTTCGTTGGGGTTTTATTTCATTTTAAAATTGGGGGTTTATTTCATATGAAATAAGACCCCAAAAATTGGGGAGTTATTCAATTTTCGCTCTGGGGACTTATTTCGTGGGGGGCTATTTCATGCCGCCCTTTTTTTATAGCACAAACACAGCCTCCTTGGATTCTCTTAAGGTAGAAGTACATAACACGCGTTAGTGCGCGCGCGCTCTGTAGACTTCTGTCAAAAAAACTAACGGGTGTTATGTACTTCTACCTTTATAGTTTTTTCACAAAGTGTCCAAATGCCAGTTCTTTATGACACTACATTTTTTATTCATTGAATTGATAGAAAGAAATAGTAAATGTTGGAAAGAGCAAACTATAAAAAATGTAAACAAACATTTTTTTTTCAGTTTTCTCTTGTTATGATTTTGTTTATTTTATTAAATGTTGTCAACTTTTTGTTTATGAGAAACCTAAACACAAAACAAACAAAAAGCATAAATCGCTAAATTTGCCCACAAACCGTTGATTCAGCAACACTTTTACAGCCGTATTCATAAAAAAATCTTAATTCAGGTTTTTGATACATTTTAGTTAAAAAACATTTTAAGCCTAAAAAAAGCTTTTTTAAAAATTTATATTCATAATCAGCATTTTAACTAATAAACGTTTTACCCTATTTTTTGATTGTAAGGTGGCAACACTATCTCTTTTATTGGTCACTTGAATCATAATGATGCAAAACAGTGGTTATTAATTCATACTCGTACTCGTATCTACAATTTTTTTTGTCGTGCGTGAGAAAAAAAATTGCTTTTTATAAATGAATAATAGTACGATAGTTTCTCTTTTATTAAACAAAATAAAAAGAGTTCAAAAAGTTTTTAGTAAAAGTGCAATTTAGATGATGATTTAATTGCTCACAAGAAAAGTATTTAAATAACGAGTTTTATTTTATTTGTTTTGATCATTTACACATCACTAGTTCATTCTTTACAATTAATAATTTTTTGAGCTTTAATTTGTGAAATTGAAAAATATATTAATAATATACATACAAACTTACATATTTTTGAATTTCATTCTATTATT
Source organism: Pollenia griseotomentosa (assembly GCA_963931875.1). Classification (NCBI taxonomy): domain Eukaryota; kingdom Metazoa; phylum Arthropoda; class Insecta; order Diptera; family Polleniidae; genus Pollenia; species Pollenia griseotomentosa. The sequence goes on from OZ007564.1 coordinate 54,751,691, forward strand.
AATATATATATAATATTGAATAAAAATTTCTCGCAAAAATGTTCAAAATGACCATAAACACAAAGAAAACAGCAAAAATGTCACTTTAAAATAGGCTTAAACAAGGGTCGAACCAATTTTAAAATTCGTTTATTTACACAAGGTTTAAAATAGGATTTTTAAGGTAATATTCGCTTATGAATACAATTTTAACCATTTTTGCTTAAAACAGGTTTGAAATGATGTTTAAAATGTTTATGAATACGGCTGTTAATATTTCAAGCTTGAAACGTCAATTTTAAGTTGAACAATTTTACCCTTTTTTGACATAACTTCATTTTTTGTCGATAACTTTTTTTAAATTTTTGACAGTTTGCTATTTGTCTGAATACAACTGAACTCTTTTCACTTGGTAAATTTTTTATTACATTATAGTTGCACTGTTCACCAAAACTTGAACAACGCATTAAAAATGCAGTGTCATAAGGTCTTTAGGGTGGCTTTGTTTTTAACACTTTCGGAATTCAGAATCATGCTATGTAGCTCAAATAGACGTTTATTTCGATACGATTGTGGATTGTGTGTCGATTGTGTTTAAAATATTCGAGCATTGCATCGATGGTCAAGAAATGCAGATAAACAATAGGTTTTATTATTTTCTTTAACTTCAAATATTTAATTTATAGCCGCTAAATTTTGGGACTCTGAACTATTCTCCATCTTCGTTCATTCATTTATTATATAAAAAAAAAATTTTATTATTCGGTTTTAATTTTATGCTCTGCTTTTTAATGTGCTATTTCTCTTAGATGGTTTACAAAAAATAAGCATAGAAAATTCAATTGCTTGTTCAAAAACACTTCAAGAAAACCTAAAAAGTATCGTCATATCGACAAAAAATATCGCCGATACCAATATATGTATCAGCAAATCTGAAGTATCGCCGATATATCAGTATCGGTATCGTTGCAGCCCTAATTTAAAATAAAGCAAATATTTTAAAGCAATTAACAAATAATAGAGTGAAAACAAAAACTTTTTGCAATTTAAAAGCAGAGAAACATTTACATACAAACCCTTACATATGCACATATGTATGTATGCATGAATGACAAGTTTTAAATTGTGGTATAACATGCATGTTTTTCTCTGTTTAATGTTCATGTTTTTTGTATTTCTGTTTTCAATTTCAATTTATTGATATTGATAGAATTTAACTGCGTAAATGAGGAACTAGTGTTTTTCATACGCGATTTCCCTGGACAAAAATCCCGGGACTCCGCACATTTTTCGGGAAAAAAATCCAGGGAAATTTGTGCGATTTTCATTAACAAGAAATGAAACAAAGGATAAATGTCTTAAAAGTAGTATCAAAATTGGATATTTGGAATTGTATTGGAAAAATCCACCAAAAATGATTATCAACTAGATATAGGCATTTCCTGGGGTCACGAACGTATACGTTCGTACGCTTTTGGTGTTCAAATAATACAGAAAACAAAACTTTTACTATATTAAGTGCAAAAGGAGGATTTCATCTTGTTTAAGTTTTCCTAATGATAGTTATAAACATGTGGTCACGAACGTACGCAAAATAGAAGTCAACTTTGGCTGACTGTAGTGAAATGTAAAAATCTGCGTAATGGAACGGAATATTCAAAAATGATTAATTTATTTTAAAAGTGTATTAATGTAGGTATCCATCCAGAATTTACAAAAAAATTATCTCTATTGATTTTTGTTTAATTGGCATATGTACCGGTCGCGAACTTACGGGTCGCGAACGTACGATTTTCCCATATGGTTTTTTATTATTATTACTATATTCACAATATTCTGTACGTAAAATTAACTGAAATTGTAATATAAAATAAATGATAATTCAGTTAAAAACCGGTCTACTTATTTTTCATTTATTTTCAACCGAGCCGAATTTCTAAAAAATACCAGACAGACGCCTGTCCGCCAGCGTTACCGTTGGTGCTACTAAAGTGGCACTTTGCCACTTTTTCGACTGCTTGGATACTATTTTGCTACTTTTACAAAATGCATCCAAATGTGATACTTTTTGCAATTCTTGCCACTTTTTTGATACTTTTTCTAAAAGTTTTTGTTTCATTAAACTCCCAGCCTTAATGAAAGTTACATATATTTGTAAGCAAGCTTATATGAAACCTTTTTTCTTGTAATGCGTGGTTAGCTTATTTATTTATTGCGAATAAATTATGTAAACATGTACATACATATTTGCAGGCAAGTGCAAATTTAGTTTTCTTAAGATTTTTGTTAAGAAAAGTGCGCAGTAAATCGCAAAATTTTATTTTTTATGTAACACTGCATTTAGACTACTTTCATGAAATTTCTGTATACGTATAGTAAATATACAAATATATACTATTTGGTAATAGATTAAAGAGAACGTGAACTTATTTCCTTTAATCTATTACCAAATAGTCGTAGGCGTATTTTAAATACTCCAAGCACGATAAGAGTGAATATTCTTCGGTTTATTGTAGTTTTAGTACAATTTAACAAGCTTTTTGATATTTATGCCCGTAATTTCTACAAATAGATATCTAGCTGTGTATAGATATCTATGGTGTAACGAATTTTTCATAATTTCAACACGTATGTTTTACCTACTGGTAAAACTATAGTGTATTTTACACCATCGATTCTTGACAGTTAATTCAAAAAATTAATAAAAATACACATGTTGCCATATTTTAAAAGAAAACTTAAAGGAAAAAACACGTAGGCAAAATAAACGTTGAAATTACTAAAATATTTTTACCGGATAGGTAAAGATAACTTTTAGGTACGAACACGACCAGATATCTGTTTGTAGAAATTACGGGCATTAATGACGTTTTAAAAAAACGAAAAGTAAGTTAAGAAGGTATGTACTAGAGTTTTTTTTTTCCCGGACTTTTTCGTTTCCCGGGAAAGCGGGAAATTTTTTTAAATTTCCCGGGATCCCGGGATCCCGCTCCATATAAAAATTATAAAAAAAATTTTGTTATTAATAAATGAAAAAACTTTTATAAAAAAACGTAAGGGAACTTGTTTACAAAGAAACTAAAATAAATGGTTCAATACTAAAAACCTAGAAAAAAATTCGCTTACTTTTTCAAAATGAATAGCTTCTTTAACTCATTATTTAGCAGCTTTCTTCTATAACTACATCTATAACAGCTTCTATAACTACTTTTTTCTGAATGTATTAAAGTAAAAAAACAATGACTTGCTTTTGAATGCGTTAATTTCGGGACATCCCTTGTAAAATTCATTGGTTCTTTCAGTGGAATTGTAAGTAGTGCTCTTATGTTTTTCTGATTACTCAACACATTATTTTGTAGGCGAAGTTTTTACTGGGAATTTAATTGAAGATTGAAATAGGAACTTGAATTATTATTATCTCACACCTTTATTCCCTATTATTATGCTTTTATTTAGTATTATTATGCTCTGGATACAAGATAAAAAGATAACATAAACATAACAATTTAATTCATAAAACAATAATAAAAACAAAATAAAAATTAAGGTACTCAAGATATGAGATCAAAAACTTAATTAATAACATAGATAAAATATTTTAAAGAAATATATAACATATTTTAACAGTTTAAGAAATAACTTTCTGACACACTCAAAGCGCTTAGTAAGTCTTCAAAAAGTATATTCCTGATTTTATTTACTAATTATCATGTTTCCGAAAAATTTCGTTCATTTATTACCGAGGTTGGACAAATAGTTAAAAGTGCACCGTTGAAGCATGCTTCGGATTCACAATCAGAAGCAATTTTTTCTTTTTTATAAACAACGTCTATATCAGTCAAATTTATGTCAAGGTTTATGCAAAAAAAGCATCAACCGGACTGCTTCTTACAAACCTTTTCATTTCAATAGGTCCATTTGGAATCTTTAGGACAATGTGTTTTTCAAGTTGTATGTTGTAGTATCTTACACGAGTTTCCAAAATGTTATTTTATTTCGGTTTCCCCGCACTTCACGGGTATATAAACCAACACAAATTGAAATTGAAAATTTGTGTTTATCACCTAATAAACATATTGCTCCTTCATTGCATCTTAGTCATATCTCAAACTGAACCGAAGTTATAGCAAAATATATCTTTAAGTCGGTACATTTTGAAAACTTTAATCGCATTTTGCCAAGATCGTTTGTTTTTGTAGATATTACTATGTTGCAATAAAGGAGCGATATGTTTAGGTATCTCCTATTTTTAAAACTTGTTCATGGGCAATGAAACTTTACTGCCTGCATCTTATTTTGAATTAATGTACTTTATTAACTCTTCACTTCACTAAATTTAATAATTATCAACTGTCGCACTGTCCATTCTGCTCTTAGTAGAGTTATTGCATCAGGACACATTGATTTACGTATGTACTCACTTCTTGTAATTGATCTAATCCACAACCCATCCACAGATGCTAATTTTTAGAGAATAGAAAACTAAATTTCAAAGTATAAATAGCTATTTTCTGAAATTATGAGGAATATTTTATTTCCCGGGATCCCGCAAGAAAACTCCCGGGAAAACGGGAAATAAAATAATTGACGGGAAATCCCGGGAAAAAACCCTAGTATGTACATTAGACCGTCTCACTTTTAATTTTTTTTCGAAAATCCTTCATGAACGTCGATTTTCCTAATCTACTCTAAAAACCAAGAATTTTGGTGTATAACACTTAAATATTGATGAACGGGAAGTGGTCTCCCAAACCGTTTTTTCGTTTTTTTAGGCAAAATGCCTTTTTTCAAAAAATGAAAAAATCTTGCTTTAGTAATTTGCCTCTAACAAAAGCAGTTCTTAACGGTTTTGAACCTAATTACATGCATTAGAAAGCTTATTTAAATTCCTCAATGTTTCTTAAAGCAACATTGCCATTTTGTTAGATGGTTTTTTATTCATAGCATTACAAATTCAGATTTTCCAATACGAACTTTTATTTTTTTTTTCATTTTTGCTTACCTTTTCTTATATAAAAATTGAACGAGGCAAAATTTTTATATTCTGTAAATGCAGTATGGTAGAAAATAATAAAGATTTTGGTGTGCATAACAGTAGCATTCTGTTAAGAAAAACTGCAGTTTTAGTTGAAATGATGAAATGACTAAAGTTGTTTATTTGTAAATTTGCTTCAATTTTATAAATACATTAGTATTTATAAAGTTAGAAGGTTTTTTATTTTTTCAAATTTGCTAAAATTGTACTTTTGTTGGAGTTTGGATGCGTTTTGTGAAAATGCTCGATGACTTGAATCAAATCATTTTGCTCACTGTTTTCCATCACTAGTGTGTTGTTAGAAGGCCAATTGCGCGCTCTGCAGGGTCGTTAACTACTGTTAAATTTATTGCAAACTGTTAAATTTTTTTGAAATTTTCATTTTCGCGCCAACAAGAAGATGGACTTTGAATAAAGTCATAATTGATTCCAATAATATCGAAACACATTTTTGTGTTCTCTGACACCAGGTCACCAGTTTGCAATAAATTTAACAGTAGTTAACGACCCTGCAGAGCGCGCAATTGGCATTAGGTTCAAAACCGTTAAGAACTGCTTTAGTAAGAGGCAAATTACTAAAGCAAGATTTTTTTCATTTTTTGAAAAAAGGCATTTTGCCTAAAAAACGAAAAAACGGCTTGAGAGACCACTTCCCGTTCATCAATATTTAAGTGTTATACACCAAAATTCTTGGTTTTTAGAGTTGATTAGGAAAATCGATGTTCATGAATTGATTTCGAAAAAAGTATAAAAACTGAGACGGTCTAATAATGTACATATGTGTTAATTAGTGAAGCTAATATTGAATTAATTAAACAATACATTTTTTATCAAATTTTGTTCAAATCTTTTGTATCCACCCTTTGGGTAAATACCAGGGTATTTACCAATACAAAAATAGTACTAATTTAGCAAAAAATTTATAAATTTAATTTTTGAATAATTCCAAATCAGTTGAAAATATAAAAAAAGTGTATTTGGATAACTCAAAGTAAATTTTATTAATAATTATCTGCAATTGTTTTGAAAAAATCGGTCAAATCGATCTCAAGTTATGATAAAATGTATTAGCATAACCGCCTTATATCGGGTGAAATATTGATTTGAATTGCCCCATACACAAAACTTATAGAGTCTTGTTTTGCAGTATGGAACTGAGAATGTGTAAAATTATAAATCATTTATTAATTAACAACTTAAAATCAAACAAAATTTAAATAATTTAATCATATGTACTTTAATCTCAAATAATTATGTTTCAAATAGTTATGCTGAAAACAGTTTTAAAATTGTTTCCTTAAATTTTCGTGGTTACTTAACTGTTGAAGGCTATGGGGTATAGAATTCCAGAGAGATACTGAGAATATGTAGAAATACCACTCCGAAATTAAACTTTTGCAACCAAACGATCTAATTCTTTTTTCCCTGCTTGTATTTGAAATACAAAGTTTGCCATACAAATGATCAGGTTTGTGAGTATATACTATCTTATGTAAAAAGACTAAGACTCTCGTGTTTAGTAGATTATCTAAAGAAAGGCCATATAGCCGAGATGAAAACAAAAATATACTACAACGCCTTTTAAGTCCATACACGCAACGGACTATGTTATAAAATGCAACTTTCAATTTTGCTTTACTAATTGTATCACATTGTGTCAAAATGGTATACCGTTCTAGTGGTTCTGGGGAATCTTTACTAAATTCTATAATTTTCGCTTAAAATTATGAAATTTAAAACTTTTTTAAGTTATTACATTTCAAAACACACAATTTGAAATTGAAAACAAAATGAAATATTTGCTGGAATTTTTGACACAACGTTAAAATATTTTACAGTGTTGTAAAACGTTTTCAAAATAAGAACACCTTGTATGAATTCGCCTTGCTGACCACGTTGTTTACAGAAGAACTCTCAATTATAAGACACCAGCAGCATGACCATATGGCTTCGCAATTATTTTGCTTTAAAAATTTGATGTATTTAACTAAGTTATTTTAACAAATAGAAAATGGGAATTTATTAAACAAAACAAGCAAATCGTTTTTTATAGAAAACTACAAATTTATTTTTGGTAGCTTAATTATATAAAATAACTGAATGTTTCTTTGTTTTTTACGGAATATGTAGTTAGTTTTTTGGCAGTTAATTTATATAAAATAACTGAATATTCCTTTGTTTTTTACGGAATATGTAGTTAGTTTTTTGACAGTTTATTTATATAAAATAAATGAATATTTATTTGTTTTTACGAAATTCGCGGTTGAATTTTTGACAGTAAAAAATTAAATGAACTTTTCGTTATTTTAAATTACATTTTAAATAAAGAAGAATTTTACTTAATCAACGGACAATATTAACTGCAACTGAAAATCCGTATAATATGCACTAAGTTTTTTGAATAAATGTTAGAATCAGCACTAAAAACTTAAAAATTGTTTTTTTATTTTACTAAATTCAGTCTATTGTTATTTAAATATGTATCTTTAAAAAACATTAAATAACTAATTAAATTTTTTTTTTGTTTAAATAATTAAGTACTGTTTTATTAAAAGTAAAACTTTGTCTTGTACTTGAGGAATGCCAATGCATTTTAAAAAAATTTATTTTCATATCCCACTTTGATTTCAGATCAAAAATATTTTAAATTTATTCTATTTTTGTTGAAATTTTTAATTTTTTTGTAAAACGTTTTGGATTTTTTTTTAATTTGTCGGGCAATTTTTCTTTCCACATTGTTAATTTTAATCATCGGCATCAACAAGCTCTTCTAACATCTTTAAACTACTCAAAGTTTTTTGAATAGAATTCTAAAGCATCGAGCCAGGACCCCATCTTGTTACTTCTGGTTGCAGTGGAAGGGAAATCAAGAGAAACATTTCATTCAAAATTGCAATATTATCGAATTGGCTTCTAATTTCCTCTGCAACGCGGTATAATCCATGTGCCATGCAAGTTACGTGTAACAGTTTAGGGTAAAATATGTTTAACCCATTGGAAGCCTTAAACATGTAAGGTGCTGCATTGTTTAAAAAAGAAGGATCTCTTGTCGAAATCTGCATTTTTTACTATGCACTCCAGTGTTGCCAACTTAGCCATTTAGTGGCTAGATTTAGCCATTTTTGACCTTGTTTAGCCATTAAAAAATGAATTTAGCCATTAGCCATTTTTCAACTTGTTTAGCCATGAATTTTTTTTGCCGCTATAAAGGATGACGATGACATATCTTTCAAAATAAAGGAACAGTATGCCAATATTAAATTTATAAAATGGATAAACACAGCATTTACTATACAGTTGCTGCCTGTTTGTAGAACGCGAGCACAAAAGTGACTCGTTTAAATGTAAGTTGAACGAGTCACTTTTGCGCTCGCGTTCTACAAACAGGCAGTTGATCTCACTTTCATGGTAAAATGCATCGTTTAAAGTAATATGAGAAATAGATTACATTTAGCAACCGTTAATTCGATTTTATCGATTAGGAAAATTTTTTTACCATAACAATAAATTATTTATACCCACAGTCAGGGTTAAAAAACCTGTAGTCAAAACCAAAAACTGCCGAACAAAAAAACGAAAATTTGTGTACAACACAGCTTTTTGAGTTGGTTTGACAGCGACTGTTCACGTTTAATGAATCAGAAGTTTTTTTGTGGCCCATGACAAATGAATAATTGGAAAAACTACTACTTTTTCTACTTTGACTGTAGTTTTTTAAACGCTGCCATAACCACAATAGTTGAGAGGGTAACATGCATTTGTGCTGATGTTTGTAATACCTTAAAATAAAGGATACCGATCGACTCAGAATCACTTTCTGAGTCAAATTAACGACATCCGTCCGGCTAGCTGTCCATGTAAACCTTGTGCGCAAAATGCAGGTCGCAATTTTGGAGATAATTTGATAAAATTTCTAATGTGGTCCAAAGTATCATATAGTCGGGTTTGACCGAGTATACTTTTTATTTGTTTTTTATTGTAGATTTTGACTCAAAAGGTTTGGTAAATATTGTCATGATTATGATTTACCTTCAAAATATTTACAACTAACAGGCACGAGTGATTCCTATGAGATGATCAATAATGGCATTGAATTTATTGATTTTTAAATGCTAAAAATTTAATTAACGTTTATTCTTATGTAAAAAATTGATCTCAACTTACAATTTTATTGTAAAAAATTTTTAGTGAATTATTTCTGTTGTGTTATTGAATTTCAATGTGTTTTTACTAAAAAAAAATTTTAGCCATTTTTTAGCCAATTTTTAGCCATTTTTTCCCGTAAATTTAGCCATTTTTGGTCACCAAGTTTTGGCAACACTGATGCACGCGTACATAGGATTTGCCAAAATACCCTTCACTGATTTAAAGCAAAGCTCCAAAATAATTTATTTATTGATTTTAAAAACTTTTTGGGAAGGTTTTTTTTTTTTTTATTTAAAATATTTGTTAAGAACTTTTTTTATAATATGAAAATTAAAAAACAAAATCACTCAAAAATGTCAAAATATGCATTAAAAAAACCTAAATATGCAACATTATGCATTTTCACCAAAATATGCAAAAACAAATCGATGCCATTTTAACGCAAATTTAATGATTAGGAAAGATAATTGGTCGACATCGTTCTTAGACTATCGACAAAAAACATGCATTTGCACGGTAATCGCATCCCTAATTATTACCATGCATTTTCCCATAAATATCCTAAAATTTCCTTAACAAAAAACTTAATACTCAATTTACAATTGATTGTAATGGAGAGATTATGAAGAAAGAGTGCAAACATAACATATTTTTTGCATGCAAAATAATTATATAAAAATGTCTTTTGAAGTAGCTTAAAAAGAAAATATAAAATTTTCCAGTTTCCCGCCCAATTTCCTTAAGTAAAAAAGCTGAGATATGATATGAAACCATTCTATTATAAAAAAACATGGACTTTTTTTATAACAATAAACAATATAAGACGATGATTATCAACACTTTATTTTTTCATCCTGGTTGACTATTCTGAGGAAATGCCCATATATTAAAAATGAATTATTACCACATAATTACGAAAAATCTCGTTTTATTACTTTGGGCGATTTTGCTGGCAGCCTCTCAAACAATTTCGTGTTACAATTTAAAAATTTATTAAAAATCAAAGTTAAAACTTTACTGGTACAATGCGCTTTAGAAATCGCCAACTCTTTTTAATTTCGCCAAAAAATCGCCAAATACAAAATTTCATCGCCAACTAGGTTTATAAATAGCTACGTTTGGCGAAAAGTCATCACATCTGACAGCCCTGATTGACAGCAACAAATTCTTCGTTACGGAAGTCGTTATTTCTGACCAGACCTTTTGAAGGGCACGTTTTAATTGCTTCGTTTCCTTATAACTGCTTAATTACATCTTAAACATGTTAAGCTAGGGAATAGGGGAGTGCTATGGAGCTGCCGTAAAGCATAATAAAGCAGCAGTATTTCCACCAACGAAATGGTAAATTACACATGGATCTTGCCAAAATTACACATGAAAATACAAATAACACATTCTATCTTTTATTTGCAAACTCACAAAATTTGTTTTGAATTTTATAATATGTATAAACTTTTCGTTTAGTTAAAAAAAAAAAAATAACGATTGCGTTTTTTTTTTTCAAAAAATTATTTCATAAAAATAACGGTTCAAAACAAAAATTCATACTATTTTTTATAGTAATTTATTACTAAAAAAATAAACAAAGTAAAATTCATCAAATTTACATTGAGATACATTTTTTTTTTTTTGATTTTTCCAGATATTTAAAGCTTTCACTTTTTGTTTATAATGATTGGAATGGGTTCAAAGTTTGGTCCATCATGTCTTTGTATTTCTTTTTAAATCAGTCTTACAATTGTTTAAATTGTTCAATATTCTTTCCGCAGCAGCATTTGAAAAGACTAAAACAAAAATAACTATTTAAAATTATCTGTATCCCAAGGAATTTTTTATTTAAGAAACATTTTTCCAATAATATTCTGGCTCCAAATTACTATGAAGCTAAAATTTTCAAAATGTAATAGTGCATGTTGTCGCGAAAATATTCTTGAAACTCCTTAAGTGTGCCGAGCATAACTTCTAATAAAACAATATCTAATATTACGAAGTAAATTTTCCAAATATGTTGGAAGGTTCAGGGAGGCCTTCGGCGCTACCAAATGTATTAGGTGGCACACTCATTTTATCAAAGCAATATCTGGCCTTTTGTTTTTTAACAACTTAACATCTGAATTATACTGCCCAAACATAACATAAGGCTTATCTAGTACAAATCCAACTAGAGGAATCCCTTTTTCTATAATTGTGCTTTTGATAAGCTCCAACATTTCTTTTGCAGCTATATAAATGCCAAATGATTAGTAGTTAAGGATCCAACCATTTTTAGTTCAGCTCTCCTAACGCTTTCATTCTTTTAATTAAATTTTTAAGTTTTGCCAAGAATGTTAAACCTTTTTACATCTTGTGACAAAATAATAACAAAAATCAGTGCTACAAAACGTTAAAATTTTTAATTACACATGGAGTCAATTATACATGGGCTACACATGCAAAAAAAATGTACACATGATATGTGTACTTACATATGAGGTGGCAACACTGTAAAGCAGCCATCCTCTCAATAAAAGTACATTGTGCTTCGGATTTTATTTTAAGATCCATTCGAGCAGAGTTCTTTTAGCATTTGCTTTGAATTAAAATATTTTACATTCCTGTTTAAGCATTTTATAAAGATTCTGTTAATTATCATGTCTTTAACTAAAAGTCAAAATATTAGATTTTTACCAAAATTAGACGTTTATTTTCGCCAACAGTAGCGGAAATCGCTCTTTGTTTCAAATACCCTTGCATATGTTGCAAATCTAGCATAAGTGCTACATTTAGTTGTGTTCTTGCAAAATGTATAACTTATGCTTGATATGCAAGGTTTGCAAGGGTATTTGTAACGATATTATTGAAAGTGCAAATAATATTGAAAACCAAAAAATAATATTTGGTCGTTGTGGCTTTATAATGACGTTTAAATTACGTCGGAACCACATGCGCAAGTGGCTTTTAACATTCCGTGTACTCTAGGCCTAACAGTTTAAGAAAAGTTTGAATTTTAAAATTATTATTTTTCCGCAGTTTACAGCAAAAATTTGTTTTAGATATTTTGTTGGATTAACACAAAATTTCCAAACATTTACACTATAGAATTTTTATCTTAATGTCAAAAAATTTTAATTTTACATAGCAATTTTTTTTTTATTTCTTTATATCAAGGCGAATTTATTACAGGTGGTCTTAAAAGCCCTGCTGATATTAGCTAAAATCACTGTTGGATGTCAAAATTTTGTTTATTCTCTTTTATTATCTTTGGTTCTGTTTTGTTTATTTCTGTTTTTGACATTGTACAATGATTTTACAAAAACAAATTGCTTGTGGTTTTTGTACGAGTTGTAGTACCGAGATTACCTGGGATGAATTCGCCTTGCTCTATATGTACTAGGGATGCCAAACGGGATCGAACAAATCCCGGGATTCGGGATTTTGGAAATACCGATCCTGAAATCCCGGGATTTCCGGGATTTCGGGATTTTTCGGGATTAATTTGTTTCTTTAATACACAACTTTTTTTTTAAAAAAACAACAATTTATTTATTTATGTCTGAATTTTTAAAAATAAAAACTTAACAAAACAATTAAAAGCAACTTTTTTTAAACTAACTAAATTTTATTTATTTTTGAATTTTTAAAAAAGAAAAATTAACAGAACAATTCTTTTACAACTTTTTCTTACAAACAAAAGTTAAAATATATATATTTTTTTATTTTTAAAAAGGAAAACTTAACAAAACAATTCATTTTATATACAAATTTTATTATTTCGTTATTTCTTAATTTTTTTTTCGACGATAAAAATTTTACGCTTACTACGTTTAAAACAAAATATTATTTAAGATACATGTTAAAAAAAATTTTTTTTAATTTTTTTATTGCATTACTGGAGCGAATTAAACATGTGAATTTGGAAAAAATTAAAAAAATCACATTTTTTTCAAGTTTAAAGTCCTGTAGCTCAGTAAATCTTTATCCGACCCACACGGTATAGATATGTGCTGAACGAGATATCTATGCAAAATGTTAAATCTTGTACAATTCAGTTAAACAGTTCTCGAGATTTTTCGAAATACCTTAAACAACTGCAGAAAAACACGATTTTCGCGTATATCTCGAAAACGGTGCTTGGGAAAAATAAATAAATGGCATATTTGTGTTCAGCAGCACCAATTTAGCTTAGAAAATATCTCATTTTTGAGGTTCATTTTTTTTGTGGCATAGTGTAATTGGCAGATGAGTGCTGGTTAGCTTTGCGACAGAATAGAAAACAAATGAGACATTGAGAAAAGCAAATTTCTTTAATGTGCAGTTTTTCGTTGGGAAAAGGATAATCGCGTAATGAGAAAACGGCCATAAAACAATGAATAATTAGAAAGTATAAAAATTCAATTAAACGGATATTTTTATACATATAAAAATTTTTGATACACAAAAGTTGTAGAAATCCCGGGATTCATAAAAATAAATCCCGGGATTCGGGATTTGTCAGTCCCGAAAAATCCCGGGATTTCGGGATTCGGGATTTCCCGTTTGGCATCCCTAATATGTACTTTTAGACTTAATAAATAAATAAAAAAAAATATTTTATAATTAACATGACTGTGGATTTCTAAGATTTCCTAAATGTTAAATTTATTTTTAAAAAACGTAAGACATTTCTTTAGATGAAAATGACCCATTTTCACACGAAATTTAATTTTGAGTGCAACTATTTGAAGTCAAAATTTCTAATAAATTAAAATACAAATTTCCGGTAATCAATAAAACTATTTTGAAGTAAAAATTTATATCTATGTATGTATATATAAAAGAAAGTGGCGTTAGTTACTACGTTTATAACTAAAGAACGGCTGGACCGATTTCGATGATTCGTACCAATTCGGAATGGTCTCTGACTAAGTAAGAAGAATAGCAAAAAAAAAATCTAAAATAGGTGGCGCCATTGAAAATTGAAAATCAGTATGAATTAAATCGTAAACTCTGCATTTGACGATGCTATGATCTTTAGCAAAGTTGTTGAGCATGAGCCGGCGAAGGTTTATAAGTTGATATGACCAATTCCAGACAGGATTTCACCAGTATTTAATTTTTTATTATAATTTGGAAAATCCCGAGGGCCAAACAACTAATAAATTATAAAACAAATTTTAGTTAATCAATAAAACTATTTCTTCAATCATTTTAAAAAAGCTAAAGAAAGCTGAAAACATTTTATAAAAATGCCAAATGCTAAATTTAAATTTTGCAACTAAACCGAACTTATTAATGCTAAATTTAGTTCCAAAACTCCGTAAATGTTTGGTGGCGTAAAAGCTCGCCTCTTATTCAAATATTAGCCCGTAATGCTTATGCTGGGTAAAGACAGTGCAATCTACATGCAATCTATTTCAATGCAACCTCAAAATATCAAAGCGTTTTGATGTTGATGCAATCTGGAATGAATGAAAAATGAATGAAAAATAATGAAAATGAATTTAATTTGCTAGATTGCGTAAATGCATTGCATAGTGTGTACCCAGCATTAGGTACAACTGTATCTTACTTTAATGCAAATTTTAATTTTTTCTACATATTTTTATTTATTTATACAAATCCATAACTTTTATTCACATTTTGTAAAACCCTTAAAAACTATTCTTAAACAACAAAACTGCATAGTCAGTCAGTATGTATTAAAAAATATTTTTTTGTTTTTGTAAATAGAAATCAGGTACCTATAGCTTTTATTTTGTTTAAAACTTTGTGCGGATAAGTGTGTTAGTTTTTGTTGCTGTTGCTTATTTCCACTTGAGCGCTATTACTGGCTGCCTAACTCTTCAAATTCTGTGTTAAATGAGGTTATTATCGCTTAAATCCGAAAACATATTTCATTAAAAAAAAAAAAAAAATAAAATAATAAAATAATTTTTTAACAATATAAACAATACTGCTTATACAATACATATATGAATCTAATATAGTTTCTTGCATGTTACTTTTAACTTAAGTGCTTTTTGCACTTAAACTACATATTCGAGTATGTATGTTTTGTTGCTGTGTATCTTATATGCAATATGTGCATACATATGTATAAAGTATGTTAAAAGCAAAACATACTATAATACAGGGATGATAAATGACATTTTAAGAATTGTACTTTTTTGACCCTAATAGTACTTAAACCCAATAAAATATTTTTTACTAGGTTTAATATTAAGGTTTGTTCAGACCTAACAAATATTTGACGAACAAATCGAAAAAAGCATGACCAGTAAATTTATCAAACTTTAGCTTTATTTTCAACAATTTCTATTGATTTAAGGTACGGTTACATATGTCAAATATTTTCCCAAATTTTGTTTGACTGTGTTTTCCTAAAATTGGTTTAAAACAATAAAAATTTTATTTTCTGATCCCACTACACACATTTATTCGACTATTTTTGTTTGTTCAAACCAAGGCGAATTCATCCCAGGTAATCTCGGTACTACAACAAGTACAACTCGTACAAAAACCACAAGCAATTTGTTTTTGTAAAATCATTGTACAATGTCAAAGACAGAAATAAAACAAAACAGAAACAGAGATAATAAAAGAGAATAAACAAAATTTTGACATCCAACAGTGATTTTAGCTAATATCAGCAGGGCTTTTAAGACCACCTGTAATAAATTCGCCTTGGTTCAAACGGATATTTAATAGCTTCAAATAAAATACGGGAAAACATGTTTGCCCTGTGTTCAAATGTAAAAATATTTGACTCAAAATAAATGTTTGAACAAATTGTCAAAAATAAATAATAACAAAATTAATTTACTTTTTATTGAAACTAAAAATAAATATTTTGATGGCAAAAAACGAAACTTTGATTTTATGGTACAGAAAAGCGAGAACAGCAATTTTAAAAGTAAAAGAGGATTGAGATAATAAATATAGGGATAAGGAAGGAAAGATTTGTTAAATTTGTTGTATAAAGAAGTTTTCTGATATTAACCAAACAAGTGTGTAGTAGTACCTTGGGTTTTAAAAATGTGAAATTTTTTTTATTTACCAAATAATAAAATAAACCACAATTAAAGAAAATTTCGTTAATAATACAAAATTTTAAAATTCGTATGATTAACAACATTTTTTTCAACTTTTTAAATTTGACTTAAGATGTTTTGTCAAAATGACACAGATGTGTATGTTAAGTTATGAGTCGATTATCACAAAGTTTAATTATTTTATTTTTAGTAATATAAAACTTATACCTAATTTCAACAGGCAGTTTAAGAAGTTGATTTTACATTCGACCTTTGGTAAATTATGGACCGATCGTCATGAAATTTGCGAAGTAGTTTCCGGTCTTATGAAACTTAACTAGACCATATTTCACCACTAAAGCATTGTTTGTTACGATTTTAGACGTTATAAAGCGTTTCCAACAGTGGACCTTCTGTAAATTATAAACCAATTTCACATTGCCCCTATAAAAACTTCTTTACGGAAAATTCTTTGTTCCCATAAACCATCTTATTATGTTAGTATTTAAATTAAATTTGAATTTTGGTAACCTTTTATTACATAAAAAGGTTTAACAGACCATTAAAAAGTGCAACATAAAACTTTAAAGAACAAACTCCAAGATCTATTACATAAACTTCAGACAACTTATATAAATCTAGAGCTAAAGATATTTCAGAATCTAAAAAAAATTTGGGATCTTTACGAAGAAGTTAACACAATTAAAATAATAAAGAACAGAGAAAATACAAGACCATTTAATAACATGAAAACATCACTTAATCACCCATATCGTGTTTGGCGTATTTAAAATACGCCTACGACTTTTTGGTAATAGAATAAAGAGAACGTAAACTTATTCTCTTTTATCTATTACCAAATACGCCAAACACGATAAGCGTGAATATTTGTAACCAATATACTACAAATTTTAAATTACGTATTTATAAAAAACTTGAAAAAACTTTGTTTAAATTTAAAACTTTTTTGCATATCAAAAAACTAAACAAAAAAAGGGAAAACTTGATAAATGGCAAGGCTGCCATGGGATAATATAAATGTCCCTCCTAAAAATCATTTTAGTTCGGCATAAACTGTTACGAATCATAATATATTATTCAAGTTAGTTCAAATTGCTAGAAAAAAAGCATAACACTTTTTGATTGTCGTACAATTGGTTTGAACCGGAACCAATTTGTATACAGACGTCCGTTTTATAAAGATTATTTAATAATTTATAGCTCTCATATATTCTAACTGTCGGTGAAGGGTGACAAAGATTCGGTACATCCGAATATAGCACTTTAACTTTTTTAATGCATTAGCTTCTAAATGGTTAAATATAGCATAAAAATGATTCTTAAAAGTTTCAAATCAATATTTGAAATATTGCATCGTCAATTTCGAATAATTTTTATTTTGGAAATTTTTTTTAAAATTTTTTATGCCGAAAAACTTTGGAGTTGGAGTCTCGAGTTTTTGTGGGTACTACGACTCCGGTACAAAAACCTCAACTCCGACTCCACAGCCCTGGTATAAACACAACTGGGACGAACGACGAACTTCGCATAGAACGATGAATTCGTCGGCAAGAATTCGTTGCGTAAATTTGTCAAATGAGTCACAATAAGTGCGTGAACCTAACCGCAAAGTTTTGCGAATTTCCGCTAATTTACCAATTTTTTGCCATTCCATATAGTTTTAGGATCTTTTAATCAATTTTATAGCTTGTTTGCAATATTAAAAATTTTCGCGAATTTTCGCTGTTTTTGCAAATTTTTTTCAAGAAAAATAGTGATTTTTGCAGTTCTCTGGTATAATGTATTCATGCAATTTTTATTATGTATATTCATATTCATTTGGAATTTTCTCAATTTCATCTTGAATTTTCTTATTTTCAATAAAAAATGGTGTAGATAATAATTTTTTCGTTAATTTCATAAAATCTATACAAAACTTTTTAAAAAGAGATTAACGATTAATAGCAGCAGTCAAAGTAGAAAAACTGCTATATCTTCTACTTCTTCATTTGTTATTGGCCAAAAAGAAAAACTGCCATTTCTTCTACTTCTTCATTTGGCAAAAAAAAAACTATTGCTTTTACTTCTGATTCATTAACTGTAAGCAGTCGCAGTCAAACCAACTCAAAAAGCGAAACGTTGAACACAAATTTTCGTTTTTTGTTCGACGTTTTTGGTTTCGACTGCAGTTTTTAAAATTCAAAATAAATAATACAGCAGATTCCATATAATGAAATGATTCTTTTTCTTTACATTATACAAATTATCTACAACAACAAGACCGTTTTACTTAGTGCATATGATTTGGTACGTCTTAAACATCATTAATTGTTGTTCTTATTGTGGTCCGTAAAATTGTTTGTAAAAATTTTACGCTTTTGAATGAAATGGTATTGAAACTGATGTATGTATTTTATTTTACAAAGATTTTTAATCATACTAAAACCAAAAGTTGAGTTGAATTTGCTTTGGTGCCACCAAAAATCAAAACATTCACCAAAATTTAAAAAAAGCGCACCACGCATTAACAAAGGAATTTTTCGCTCTCAAAACTTAAAACGCACCGAGTTGATAACGCTGCCTATTTTATGCGGCCTATACACGTTTCAATTAAATTGTCAACTGATTCTTTAAACTGAATTGATGCTTGGCCACACATTTCATCAACTGAATTCAAAGATTTTCAATTAATTTTAAAATTTAATGAAATAAAAGACAAATTTTAAAATACTTAACTTTTATTTTGTAAAAGGAAACTACAAATATTAAAAAAATAATAATGACAGCTGATCAAGAGACTCGAGCACACACATTAGAATCGAATTGAAAGACTTAGTAGTCAACTTGAAAAAATCAAAATCTTTTGATTTTTCTCCAACCAACTCGACAACTGTCAAACTAATTAATTGACAAAGCCATACACGCTTTGATATGGACAACAGCCGACTCAGTTGACAATTGAATTGAAAGGTGTATAGACTGCTTTACGGTTCACAACTCAACTCAGTTGGGTTGTAAGTAAAACAACTGGCAAGGTATATTTATAGCAGGTAGTCTCGGAAAGCCAGCTGTTTATTTTTGATTTGCTTGTTTTGCGATACGAACCGTCAAATGTTGTATAGTAAACAAGTTTTTTGTCCTTATCTTTTGTCTCTTATCAACCCCTTAACTGTTTGACAGTTCGTATCGCATAACAGCAATAAAAAGCCCTGTTGTTTGTTTTATTATACAATTGTTGTAATCTCGCGGCTACCTGCTATAAATATACCTTGACAACTGGCTGTGTTGAGTTGTAATTTTGTGATGGTTGTGTTCGCCGCAATATATAGCAAAGTTGTAAACCATAATGCAAAAATTAAAAAATTACAACTCAATTGAGTTGAGTTGTGAACCGTAATAGGGGCCTTTAGAAACAATATAATTTACAAACTACAAACCTGCTTCGTAGTAAATGAATGTCGTGGTAGCTCCTCAAATGTTATATATTTTTTTAAATTTGTTAAGAATTCGTTCATTTACTTAACTGCATCTCTGTATGTCTTATTTTGTAGCGCATTAATGTGCACTTACTGTTTAAAATTCACGATAAGTGCTTGTCAAAATCAGAAAATTTACTGGGTAACTTTTTAGAGCGGCACATGGACGCTTAAATTCGGTTAACTTAACCGCGAGATTAACTTTTACGCGAGCAGACTGTTTTGCTATTCTTCTGTATTTTTTATATAAATTTATTATTATAATCTTATAATTTCCTTTAAAGATACTGAATACATATTATGGTCGGCTCCTATTATTATCTTAAATTGTAAAAAGGAATTAGTCATGATATTTAAACAAATCAATTTCTGTTTATTAGTGTATTTTCTTTCTGCATTTAAAATAATATGTGTATGTGTGTAGTCCGGATGTTAATAATTGTTAAAAATTCATTTTTTTAAATTTACTATGATTTATTTTTTTTTTGGGTTTTCTTTCTGCTGATTTCATTTTAAAATCAGATTTAAAAATCATGCATTTCAATTAACGCGATTATACATACAAATATATGTATGTATGTGTTTACGTATGTATGTATGTTAAATTCTTTATATGTATTTTATTTTTTATTTACTTTACTTTTTTTGCTTATAAAGAAATACTTTAATTCTTTGTATATTTTTCCAAAGAAAAAAAGTATTTTATTTCATTCATATAAGTCTTATCATGTTTAAGAAAAACAACTTTTCAATCTTAATTCGAAAATTATTAATAACAATAAACTCGTGAAAAGTATCCATGTGTGTATTTGGAAATATGTACATATCGAATTTAAATTTAAGTGTTAAAGTGTCAGTAAAATTAATTATCGGCTATTTATAATTTACTCTAATTGAAATCTTTTTTACATATACCCCGCACCACAAAAGTGGAGATGGTATTATGCGTTTGTGCTGATGTATGTAACACATTAAAATATTGGTTATACCCCACCTTTAAGTGTACCGATCGATTTAGAATCACTGGTGAGAATCGCTTTATAACTTATATACAAGCTTCTTTCCGCAATAAAATGTTTGTGCCCAAAAACCGTCTTAGGTATTTAGTTAAATTTGGTCCAAACTTATTTTATTGCAATCTAAACCCTTGATGGCAACTGTTCGTCGAATCGACGAGGCTCATTTACTCATTATTATATAACTTTTTTATGTGTATTCAAATTACGCTCTTTGGTCAACAACGTTATCTTCATCGATAGCTAAAGGCTCATTTAGCCGGGAGTAACAGTCACGTTGCAAATCAGCTGATTCATTTTGTTGTATGTAAAGCAATTAGAACGATTATAGTTAGTAGTAAGATGTTACGTCTCAATCTGTAAGAAATAGATTGGTCTTTCTTTTTCACGGTAAGGTTACTGTTACTATTACTTCCGGCTAACTGAGCCTTTAGCTTTAAAAAATAAATAATTTTAAAACACAAAAAAGTGTTAAAATTCGTATCAAATTTTGAGAGAGAAGAACTTTTATTTTTATGTTTAATTTTATTATACATACCCTTCACCTCAGGTGGAAAAGTTTGTCATTTCGTTTGTAATTTCTACAATATTGATCTAAGACCCTATAAAATATATATATTCTGGGTCCTTATGAGGAGAGATCTTGATTTAACCATGTCCGTCCGTCCGCCTGTCTGACTTACGTTTGATATGTCTTTTCCGGAGACTCCAGGCATGATAGCGGCTAGGTTGTTTTACATTTATGTCACATATAGTCCACCATTTCTTGCTATTGAAATTCAGCCAGATCGGTCCAAAAATGGCTGAGATATGAGCAAAAAACCAAGACTACCTCTAATTTTTTCCAAAAATCCCTTGTTGTTGTATTTTTATTCCTTTTTTCTGTATATCTTGAGAGCGGCAAGAGCCAAAGTTTTCAAATAAGGTACACACATATAGGTTATCAATACACAGCATCCCACAAAATGTGGGCGGGATCGGAGAAGTGGGCGTGGTACCTCCCGTACAAAAATATCAAAAATTGTATAAAAACCTGATTTTTTGGACTGTTATATGACCTATGGGTTATCCCTTGTATATCAAAAGATCGAAAATCTTAAGTAAAATATTCGAAAAATTAGTTCAGATACGAAAAATGTATGACCAAAACAACAATTTTTTTTTTAAATACCCACTTTCGTTCTGTACATACAATATACTTCATTGCTATCCAAAGGATAGCTAAGGTAAAATGTAACAAGAAAATATAATATAATAGTCTGGTAGTGTATAAAAGTCATTCCTAAAAATTTTAGGAATAGAACTATTACAAAAAAGCTTTAAAAAACACATAACTGAAATTTAGCTCATAGAATAAATTCGAAAAATAAAAAATGTTGAATACAAATTTTTTTTTTTTTTATTTTTTATGTTCGAAAACGATTTAAAAAAAATATTTACCAGTTTCCGCTTTTTAAATTTAAATTATAATGAAGTTTTTAGTATTGTAAACATGTATGTATATGTAAAAATTATTTTGTTTTTGTCTAGTTGCTCTGTATTCTGCTCGCAAAATTGTGAAGGGTATATAAGATTCGGCACAGCCGAATATAGCACTCTTACTTGGTTTTTAATAAAATGCTTATAAAAAACTATTTGTTGATTTTTTAATTCAACCCTTCTTTGCATGATTTTTTCTTTTTTTATCAAAAAAATCACAGAGATGGAATTTATGCTCTAGATTAAGGAAAAAATATTTAAAAAATTTTAATTATAAATAAAAAGTATTAAATATGTAAAAAACAGTATGATGGAAATTTCCAACACCATGCAAATTCGCATGTCAAGCTCAGTTCTAAATAAATGAAAATCTGAATAGTTTTGTATCATTTTTATTCCAGATGATAATTCAAAAAACAATTATTATTTTTATTAAGGCATAAATTAACTCCACATTTGCTACAAATTATTGTTGAGTAACCTTTGCATTTGGGGTATTTGCATCTAAGTCTTTCGGGGGCGCAGGAGTTGCATAACCTTTTCTCCTTTTTGACTGCAGTTCTTGTTCAAGAGAACAACTGCTTGACGCCCTCGCTTTGCATCTTAAGTGGCTCCTTTGTTGCATAGAACAAATGCCAGTTCATTCCTAAAGATACGCAAGTACCACTTTTTTGACCTCATTATTATGTGGTTTCTTCCCAAGAAGCTATCCATGAGGTCCACGCCTCCCATGTGTTTGTTGTATTCTTGGACAACAAATTGGCAGGTTATATTAACGTTTTTCTTTTTGGACTTCAGCATACGTTGATGAGGATGACTACCCTGTTGTCCTTCCAAGCAACACAACTTATATCTACACTGTCAAACGTGGAAACTCTCTCTTCATAACTTCCCCTGGGTACGGATTTTTTCATAAAATCTTTTTTATCCGGCAATTTATTATTTGGTATTCTATTTTGCTGCACTGTTCCTGCAGTGTAAATGCTTTCCTTTGCTAAAAAGTATATAATGTATAATATATAATATGGTTCTGCATTTTTGGAACTTCCCGAAGCAACCGAACTACAACATTTCCTGTAGCGCCAAGATCAGGTTCATCTAGAGGTTTTTGAAGTTCTCTTGTCCAGAATAAACTTCAAACTTATGAGCATATCCCATCAGGTTGCAAAGTACATACAAAGTCTTTGATCCATTGGAACTGTGGAGAACCTCTCATTTAGATACGTGATTATAGGACGGATTTTGTAAAGCCTGTGATGTTCTGATTGTCCTACAAGTTTTTGCTGAAGTGTAGTGATAGTTTCATCTTTTCGAACTTGTTAAGAGGCATTGTTAAAGAAATTGGTTGATATCCATAATTTGATGACCAGTATGATCTTGTGCTGGGAAATTTCTGCACAGACATGTATAAAATTATACCAAAAAACCTGTTAATGTCGGCTTCACTATAAGTTGAGGATGAATTGGGATTCTTTTGTATTATATATAAATTTGTTTCTTCGACTATCATATTAATCATATCTTTTGTAAAAAAGTAAGTAAAGCACTGGTATGGGGTCTCAGGTTGTGAAACTTCGTTTGAAGAGCTTTCCAGGAATGCAATTAAACCTTTGTTGTACTCCATATTCCTTTTTTTCCAAACTAATTGTCTTTTGTCAAAAGGGAAAGTTAACGAGCTGTGTGGAGTAACTGATTGCAAGGGTTCCTGATTACCTATAACGTCCTCTTATACGATAGGAGAATTAGATTCGCCAATTATATCTATTTCATCATTGTCACCATATTCCACCTGCAGCAACCGCACTATCTCATCAGCATTGTTCTCGTCGTCAGAATTTTCGGCATCAAGGCTATCTTCTGATAGCCAACCGTCCTCCAATTGAGCCAAGTACGCTTCAATAACTTTTTCATCCATTTTTGTCTAAAAAAACGAACATAAAGCAGGTTTACTATAAATACATTTTCACCGTACATTACAAGTGAAGCTATTGCATAATCATGTAAATTTCTGTCACATAGTTTTTCATGATTTCTTTGGGTATTTCGAAATCAATTGCACAGAATATTACTAAAATAATAAAAACAAACCTTTTTTCCACTTAGTTAAACTTTTTTGTCAAAAAAAAGTTTCAAATCAGCTTTCGAAAAATTGCAAGAATTTTGCTTGTTTTTTTTAACTTAGCAAATAGCGGAGTAACGAGACAAAACCAATAAATTTAAATGTTATGCTTCTTCTTTTTTTTTACCGCTATGATTTATTGTATACAATAGTGATGAGAAATGATGTTGGCAGCAACCAATTTACATTAGACCTGTTTGTGTTCGTTTTCTTCTTTAATAAATATTATGATGGAAATTTCCATCACCATGCAAATAAGGGTTAAAAATCGTTCCGCTTGTCCTGGTCGGCTTAAAATTAACCATAGGTCCAAAATAAACCCCCATCCTAAAATCTCTTTTAGATTTTTACAAGAATCTAAACTTCAAAACATAATTTTGTTCAGGCGGCGCACACTGGTTCATATTTTGAGAAGGCGGCCAAAATTATTTTTTTTTATGTTCTCCGATTTTAAAATTTTTTTATTCATGTGAAAGTAAATACTAGTGAACCTCGGGAGCCAAAAAATTTCAACCCTATTTCAACTATTTCATTGAGAACAGGGTGGTCCGAAATTGACTTTCTCAATATTTGGTTATAGTTTTGAATTTCTGAGTCAATTTTTGAAGTTAAAATGCTCATAACTTTTTTGTTTTTTAAGATTTTTTGACAGACCTCTGCGACCTCTAGAACTATTTTTTTTTTGTCAAAATTTCCCGGAAATTTCCTACTTTATAGAGCATAAGTCCTGAGCGTCAAAATACGTCAAAAAAAAATCTATACTATCTTGTAGTCCAGAATCTAACCTACATTTCTATACCCCATTGTACACACATCTGGATACGGCCTTGCGAACTACAGCAATTTCTGTGACCCAAGGTAAGATATTCGGTTCAAAAAAGGAAACATTACTGAAATTAAAGAAGGTGAATCTTAAAGAATTTTCGAAAAATAAAGCAGTTCAGGCCACATAAATTATCTAGCACGTCAGGTTATCAATTAATTTGGAGAAGGTAAAGATATTGACATTGTTATGAACTTATTGTGGGTGAACGGATGCTGCAAAACGAATAGGCGACATAAATAGACTAACACGTTAGATTTCTGAGTAAGTTAAAAGGTTAAACATTAGTAAATAGCCGCAACATAAACTACATAGTTTAATTACCTGAAAATTGCAACTTAATTTAAAAAAATGGAGGAGCAGGTAAATGGTAAAAAAACTAGCACGCAGTTATATTTTACGTGAAAATTATGATAAAGGATTCATTTCTGCATCAAAATCAACCAACGCAAAATAAGAAAACAAAAATTGCAATAATTGAAAAAAATAGTGGAAGCGAGCCCTAAACGCACAAAGAGGATTTTAAAAAGTATTCCTACACCAATTGAAGAAATGAAATTAACTCCAGAAGAAGCATTTGCACTATTTTTGGATTTAAAACTGACAAAATATCAGTTGATTAATTATTGTTAGTTCATATTTAATATATGAAGATTCAATAAATAAATAATGAGAAAAAAAAAATCAGTATACAGAACTGCGAAAGCGAACCAATGAAAAAAATTGTGGAATCTTTCCAGCATATCGAGATTTAGTTTCTGTCAAAGAGTGCTTACCTTCACAAACGGCTATTAGTGTAACTTCAAGTTCAGCAGAAGTAAAATTGCAGGCTCTTCTCGAACACACTGCAGAACGATTATTAAATACATTTGATGCTGACTGTTTAAAAAAACTTAAAAATTGCAGCATCACTTTATTTTCTTTATTTTATGGGGATGTGATGGAAGCTCTGGTCAGAAACAATACAAGCAATGTAATTCAGAAAATTCATCTGATGCTAACTTATTCATGGTATCTTTAGTTCCATTACGTTTAAGAAAAACTTATATTGGCTTAGAGCCGTCAACCAGTAGAGTTACAGAAATGGATGTATGGAAAAATGAAATTCCCTCTTCAACACAGTATTGCAGACCAATAAAGTTTGTTTACAAAAAGGAAACTAAAAATGTCATAACTGAAGAAGTTCGAAAAATAAAAGATCAAATTAAAGAACTTCAACCGGCAATATTTAAATTTGATGACCAATGCATTGAAATTAATTTTCAAATGTTCCTTACAATGATCGATGGAAAAGTTGCACAACCATTATCCGAAACAAAGTCTTAGTCAAGCTGTACCATATGCCAAAAGACATCAAGTCAATTAAGCCAACCCCCATCACAAGACAATAGTTTCAATGAAGCATACGAATTTGGAATGTCCCCTCTTCATACCAGAATTCGTTTTATGGAGCATTTTCTTAAATTGGGTTATGATTTGGAATTTGGCCCGTTAGGCGAAACAGTGAGAAAAAACAAAGAAAATGTGGAAAAAAGGAAGCAAACAAAAAAACAAATTCAAGAAAAATGCCTTCACCTAGGCCTTATAATTGATCAGCCAAAACAAGGATAAGGAAATTCAAATGATGGAAACACTGCTAGGAGATTCTTTTTCGATCCAGAAACTGCAGCATCTATCACAGGAGTACATTTTAAATTAATAAGACGATTCCAGATCATTTTACAAGTTATATCATGTAGCAGAAAAATAAATGCAAAAAAATTTGGCCAGTATGCAAATGAAACAGCATTTCTTTATAACAAAAAATACTCTTGGAGACATATGCCAACCACAGTTCATAAAATTTTATACCATGGGGAACAAATAGTTCAACACAATATGCTACCAATAGGAGATCTATCTGAAGAAGCGCAAGAAAAAAGGAACAAAGACTACATATTCTTCCGCGAGCATAACACAAGAAAAATGTCCAGATGTTGTACTAATGAAGATCTTATTACTATTTTGTTGTGCACATCAGATCCATATATCCATATTCGACAAAAATGGAAATCAACCTCAATCGAAGAAGCTAAACAACTTCTGGAAAATGAAACCCAAAGCTATTTAGAAGAAATTTTTACTAATATTGTTTAATTTAAAATTGTTTATACCCAGCTAGCATAGGCTGTTTGTTAGACGATTATGTTTAATATACAACTCCTAAAAGAATCTTCTGATGATTATCTGACGATTAACAAAAACAAAAAATTCTAATTTTTTTTATTTATTACTTTTTTATAAATTTTTTGACACGCTCGTCTTTTAATCTTGGAATGAACCTTTTGCGACTCTCTGTAAGAGTCATATAACAATTACTAAATAAGAGCGTTTTTGAAATATGAAAATTATATTGTCAATACAATTTCAATAAAACAAACCGACCTAAGGATCTGTAAAAAAGGATTTTCCGACAGGAAATTGTTTGCTTTCGCAACCTTAAAGGTTTGTTTCATGTAATTTGTGAGAAAATTAGAAGTTTTAACATGAAAAAGACGCGTGATGCCCCTTTTTAGGTAGCTCAGTTATACGGCTGAGCATTTCACGAGTTGTAAAATAATCCCTACATGAGTCTCATACGACTCTTGGCATGCTTTTTAAAAGACTCGTTAGATAATCTCCAAATACATCACAAACGATTCCCTTTACGATTAATATAAGCGTCTTTCGCTGCGTTATAGAAGAATCTCTCATACGAATCAGCACGTGTAACAGTTTCTCCCGTGCTAGGAATCGTCTACAATTATAAAACGAGCTCGTCGACGATCAAAAACACTCTTTGTGAGATTCCCAATAGACTCCTAGACGATTTTCAATCTAGCTGGGTAGATTATAATTTGTTTTTGATTTAACTCTTTGAGCCACACTTTTATATATGCAACTTAATAACTAAAATAGGCGCAATTTTGCATTATTTAAAGTTTTTTTTTTATAAAAATGTTGATAATTTTGATAAATAAGGAGGTTAGTTTTCTAACCACCATGACGGTTGGCTTAAAAATTTATTTTTGGTGAAAATCTGAAAAAACATGTTTTTTTTTTTTGTTCGGATGCATAGAGGAACTCTACAGGTGCTGTGTTACTATGCAGTACGCACTAGATATAATTTTTTTTAACAAAGCAAACAACCTGTGGCTGTTTTTTTTACACATTTAAAAAAATAAATAAATGTTAAATTTTAGAATTTATGGTCCAAAATTTCGCATAAATTTATAATCGATGATCTTAAAAAATACAATTTTTAAGCTCTTGAAAAGGTGGTTAGATAACTAACCACCAAACCTGAAAGAGTTAAGTATATATTTGTATTAATATATAAAAATAAAATACACATACATCTCAAACCAAAAATAAAAGTTGAATTACCTAAAATGTTATCGATAGCCAAGAATGCTATTTGGGAATTTTTCAAAATATTCCTTTTCAGTTTTATCCTTATAACAACTCGTCTCGTCCCAAAAAAGCCAACCTTTGGCACCTGTGAAAATTGGGACTAAAAAATTTGCAGGGGCCAAATATTGGCATTTTCTGACAGGATCTAAGTTCGACAATAAAAAATAAGTATCAGTTGTAAAATACAAGAGAAATAATGATAAATTATAAAAAAATCATATTTGAAATATTCAACTTTTACACCGAAACTCAACAAAAAAATGAAAATGCATTTTGAACTCCCCATAACTTTTGCTCCTATCAGTCGAATTTTACGTTTTATAGCGCAAATGAAAGCCTAACATCGCACCTATCGAACAAAAAAATCGCATAAAAAATACCGATCCAGTCAAAAGTTATGGAATTTTGACCGCCTTCTCGTAAAATTTCCCACTGTGCGGCGCCATGATTTCCCATGGGTTCGAAATAGGGTACACTAGGGTGGTCGTTAACTGTCCTTTATCTCAACTTCTTCAAATATTATTATGAAATTATTAAATTTAATTAAAATTTTCCGTCTTTTGTGAATAAAATCAAAAGTTGTAAACAGATCATCATTTATGGCTTTTTTGTTTGCTACTTCGTTTTATATGTCTAGAAAAAATTATAAGCTTAGCTGCATTTTCCAATTGTATGATTTTATAAAGAACAAATATTTTGAAATTTTGCATCTTAAAAAAACCTTTTCTTAAAGGTGATTTTATTGCGGAATTTCGGTTTTTTTAGTTTATTCAATAAACTAAACCGTTTTTAAGTTACGCGTAGATATGTTGTGCAACCTACTCCATTTTCTAAATATCTCGAAAACAAGAGCTAACCGAAAAAAACGGTTAGCACCACTGGGTTTAGCACACCCGAATTAGGTTAAAAAGCAAGGTGCCCGGCTGGTCGGTTTATTTTTAAATAAATAATAAAAATGTTTTTTAACAAAATTAAATTTACATGCGTGATTCATTGAAATTCCGTTTCTTTGGTAAATTAAAAATTTGATTTTTTAGTGGCTTATTCGATATTTTTCAGTTTATTTTGTTTAATAAGGGATTAGAAAAAACCTTGTTAACAACTTTTCTACAAAATTAATATTTTCTAAGTTATGAAACATAAAAGTCAGATTTTATGTAAAAATATAATATTTCTCAAACTTTGGCGGGCGTGAGGGACGGCTTAGCTTTTGCCGATCGTCTTAAATTTTTTTTTGGCGTTGTTTTTTTTATCAATACCAACCAAATTGGCGGGTGAGACCTAAAGAAATCCCACTTAATACATTTTAAAATATTGTAAAATTTCTTTCTTCATAAAAATAATTCAATGAAAATTTAATTTGTAGACTTAAGCCTGATTAAAATATTAAAATTTGGTTGTAAAACCATAAACAGTTCAATTAAATAACCACAACACTTACATATCGTTACCTAAAGCGCAAAACGCCCTATCTAACATTTTGAAAATTTTACAGGAGAAGCAAATTACTATTCCAAATGTTTATTGATAAATTGCCTAAAACTGCTTATAATTTATTTTCCTTCTATTTTTCTTGTAAAACCTACCAGTTGTTTTGACAATGTTGCATAATATGCAAACTGTTAGTAAGGCCTTTTAGCGTGTATCCATATAATCTTCTGTAGATAGGGCCGTTTGTTTTTTGTTAATAAAAGCTCTAATATTGGTTGAAAGATTCCAAAATTTATTGTGGACATTAGTGTTGATGCAGTTCATGAAAAAGTCGATTTTTTATTTTTTGTTAGTTAGGGCCTTTTGCGTTTTAGGTAACGATATATATTTGATTAGTTTTAGTTCAATGAAAAAAAAAATTAGTCTCAATTACCACTTTAATTAAATTATAATACTTTTCAAACAATGTATTCAATAGATAAAAACAAAATTTTTAAGAATAAAAAACAAATGAAGTTTATTCCACAAAACTATTCCACCAAAAATAAAGCTGAAAAAAGCTAAAAAATGCTAAATGAAAATTTTGGAGCTAAATAAATATTTATGTTTAAAGCGCCAAATTTAGCCACAAAAATGCCAAAATGGTCACAATGTTATAAAAATTGCACAAAATAAGCTGCGCAATGTAAAAGCATATGTTATAAACTTAAATAAATAAATGCCTACTATGTTTTAGTTTATGTCACATCATGAAAGCGTGTAGTTGTGACATTGTTATGAACTTATTGTGGGTGAACGGATGCTGCAAAACGAATAGGCGACATAAATAGACTAACACGTTAGATTTCTGAGTAAGTTAAAAGGTTAAACATTAGTAAATAGCCGCAACATAAACAACATAGTTTAATTACCTGAAAATTGCAACTTAATTTAAAAAAATGGAGGAGCAGGTAAATGGTAAAAAAACTAGCACGCAGTTATATTTTACGTAAAAATTATGATAAAGGATTCATTTCTGCATCAAAATCAACCAACGCAAAATAAGAAAACAAAAATTGCAATAATTGAAAAAAATAGTGGAAGCGAGCCCTAAACGCACAAAGAGGATTTTAAAAAGTATTCCTACACCAATTGAAGAAATGAAATTAACTCCAGAAGAAGCATTTGCACTATTTTTGGATTTAAAACTGACAAAATATCAGTTGATTAATTATTGTTAGTTCATATTTAATATATGAAGATTCAATAAATAAATAATGAGAAAAAAAAAATCAGTATACAGAACTGCGAAAGCGAACCAATGAAAAAAATTGTGGAATCTTTCCAGCATATCGAGATTTAGTTTCTGTCAAAGAGTGCTTACCTTCACAAACGGCTATTAGTGTAACTTCAAGTTCAGCAGAAGTAAAATTGCAGGCTCTTCTCGAACACACTGCAGAACGATTATTAAATACATTTGATGCTGACTGTTTAAAAAAACTTAAAAATTGCAGCATCACTTTATTTTCTTTATTTTATGGGGATGTGATGGAAGCTCTGGTCAGAAACAATACAAGCAATGTAATTCAGAAAATTCATCTGATGCTAACTTATTCATGGTATCTTTAGTTCCATTACGTTTAAGAAAAACTTATATTGGCTTAGAGCCGTCA
Source organism: Pollenia griseotomentosa (assembly GCA_963931875.1). Lineage (NCBI taxonomy): Eukaryota > Metazoa > Arthropoda > Insecta > Diptera > Polleniidae > Pollenia > Pollenia griseotomentosa. The sequence goes on from OZ007564.1 coordinate 54,783,268, forward strand.
ACCAGTAGAGTTACAGAAATGGATGTATGGAAAAATGAAATTCCCTCTTCAACAAAGTATTGCAGACCAATAAAGTTTGTTTACAAAAAGGAAACTAAAAATGTCATAACTGAAGAAGTTCGAAAAATAAAAGATCAAATTAAAGAACTTCAACCGGCAATATTTAAATTTGATGACCAATGCATTGAAATTAATTTTCAAATGTTCCTTACAATGATCGATGGAAAAGTTGCACAACCATTATCCGAAACAAAGTCTTAGTCAAGCTGTACCATATGCCAAAAGACATCAAGTCAATTAAGCCAACCCCCATCACAAGACAATAGTTTCAATGAAGCATACGAATTTGGAATGTCCCCTCTTCATACCAGAATTCGTTTTATGGAGTATATTCTTAAATTGGGTTATGATTTGGAATTTGGCCCGTTAGGCGAAACAGTGAGAAAAAACAAAGAAAATGTGGAAAAAAGGAAGCAAACAAAAAAACAAATTCAAGAAAAATGCCTTCACCTAGGCCTTATAATTGATCAGCCAAAACAAGGATAAGGAAATTCAAATGATGGAAACACTGCTAGGAGACTCTTTTCCGATCCAGAAACTGCAGCATCTATCACAGGAGTACATTTTAAATTAATAAGACGATTCCAGATCATTTTACAAGTTATATCATGTAGCAGAAAGATAAATGCAAAAAAATTTGGCCAGTATGCAAATGAAACAGCATTTCTTTATAACAAAAAATACTCTTGGAGACATATGCCAACCACAGTTCATAAAATTTTATACCATGGGGAACAAATAGTTCAACACAATATGCTACCAATAGGAGATCTATCTGAAGAAGCGCAAGAAAAAAGGAACAAAGACTACATATTCTTCCGCGAGCATAACACAAGAAAAATGTCCAGATGTTGTACTAATGAAGATCTTATTACTATTTTGTTGTGCACATCAGATCCATATATCCATATTCGACAAAAATGGAAATCAACCTCAATCGAAGAAGCTAAACAACTTCTGGAAAATGAAACCCAAAGCTATTTAGAAGAAATTTTTACTAATATTGTTTAATTTAAAATTGTTTATACCCAGCTAGCATAGGCTGTTTGTTAGACGATTATGTTTAATATACAACTCCTAAAAGAATCTTCTGATGATTATCTGACGATTAACAAAAACAAAAAATTCTAATTTTTTTTATTTATTACTTTTTTATAAATTTTTTGACACGCTCGTCTTTTAATCTTGGAATGAACCTTTTGCGACTCTCTGTAAGAGTCATATAACAATTACTAAATAAGAGCGTTTTTGAAATATGAAAATTATATTGTCAATACAATTTCAATAAAACAAACCGACCTAAGGATCTGTAAAAAAGGATTTTCCGACAGGAAATTGTTTGCTTTCGCAACCTTAAAGGTTTGTTTCATGTAATTTGTGAGAAAATTAGAAGTTTTAACATGAAAAAGACGCGGGATGCCCCTTTTTAGGTAGCTCAGTTATACGGCTGAGCATTTCACGAGTTGTAAAATAATCCCTACATGAGTCTCATACGACTCTTGGCATGCTTTTTAAAAGACTCGTTAGATAATCTCCAAATACATCACAAACGATTCCCTTTACGATTAATATAAGCGTCTTTCGCTGCGTTATAGAAGAATCTCTCATACGAATCAGCACGTGTAACAGTTTCTCCCGTGCTAGGAATCGTCTACAATTATAAAACGAGCTCGTCGACGATCAAAAACACTCTTTGTGAGATTCCCAATAGACTCCTAGACGATTTTCAATCTAGCTGGGTAGATTATAATTTGTTTTTGATTTAAGTATATATTTGTATTAATATATAAAAATAAAATACACATACATCTCAAACCAAAAATAAAAGTTGAATTACCTAAAATGTTATCGATAGCCAAGAATGCTATTTGGGAATTTTTCAAAATATTCCTTTTCAGTTTTATCCTTATAACAACTCGTCTCGTCCCAAAAAAGCCAACCTTTGGCACCTGTGAATATTGGGACTAAAAAATTTGCAGGGGCCAAATATTGGCATTTTCTGACAGGATCTAAGTTCGACAATAAAAAATAAGTATCAGTTGTAAAATACAAGAGAAATAATGATAAATTATAAAAAAATCATATTTGAAATATTCAACTTTTACACCGAAACTCAACAAAAAAATGAAAATGCATTTTGAACTCCCCATAACTTTTGCTCCTATCAGTCGAATTTTACGTTTTATAGCGCAAATGAAAGCCTAACATCGCACCTATCGAACAAAAAAATCGCATAAAAAAATACCGATCCAGTCAAAAGTTATGGAATTTTGACCGCCTTCTCGTAAAATTTCCCACTGCGGCGCCATGATTTCCCATGGGTTCGAAATAGGGTACACTAGGGTGGTCGTTAACTGTCCTTTATCTCAACTTCTTCAAATATTATTATGAAATTATTAAATTTAATTAAAATTTTCCGTCTTTTGTGAATAAAATCAAAAGTTGTAAACAGATCATCATTTATGGCTTTTTTGTTTGCTACTTCGTTTTATATGTCTAGAAAAAATTATAAGCTTAGCTGCATTTTCCAATTGTATGATTTTATAAAGAACAAATATTTTGAAATTTTGCATCTTAAAAAAACCTTTTCTTAAAGGTGATTTTATTGCGGAATTTCGGTTTTTTTAGTTTATTCAATAAACTAAACCGTTTTTAAGTTACGCGTAGATATGTTGTGCAACCTACTCCATTTTCTAAATATCTCGAAAACAAGAGCTAACCGAAAAAAACGGTTAGCACCACTGGGTTTAGCACACCCGAATTAGGTTAAAAAGCAAGGTGCCCGGCTGGTCGGTTTATTTTTAAATAAATAATAAAAATGTTTTTTAACAAAATTAAATTTACATACGTGATTCATTGAAAATCCGTTTCTTTGGTAAATTAAAAATTTGATTTTTTAGTGGCTTATTCGATATTTTTCAGTTTATTTTGTTTAATAAGGGATTAGAAAAAACCTTGTTAACAACTTTTCTACAAAATTAATATTTTCTAAGTTATGAAACATAAAAGTCAGATTTTATGTAAAAATATAATATTTCTCAAACTTTGGCGGGCGTGAGGGACGGCTTAGCCTTTGCCGATCGTCTTAAATTTTTTTTTGGCGTTGTTTTTTTTATCAATACCAACCAAATTGGCGGGTGAGACCTAAAGAAATCCCACTTAATACATTTTAAAATATTGTAAAATTTCTTTCTTCATAAAAATAATTCAATGAAAATTTAATTTGTAGACTTAAGCCTGATTAAAATATTAAAATTTGGTTGTAAAACCATAAACTGGCCTAAGCAACCAGTGAAATGCGCATAGGAATAGCTTATCCCTTCAACAATAAATTTCAGTTTATCAATAGTATGAAATGGGAATGTAGCACATTTAAACGAAACCTTGTTAATTAAATTTTTGAATCCCAAGAAAAACTTTGATAACTAATATGCATGTGGCAGTGCAAATAAAACTGAACTGGCAAATAAAATAAAGTAATTTGTTTTTATTTTTGTTTTTTCTTTTCCCACTTACAACTACATTTAGAGTTGACAAAAAATCAACCAATTGTAGCCGGGACTGTAAGAAAAGATAAACTCACTGTTTATTGTTGTTGTTTTTGTTTAAGCTTTGATATTGTTACAGGTAAGACTGTGGCTTATAGTTCTTATTCGCTTAACAGTTTTATATGTGTAATATCTTTAGTTTTTCTAAAATCTTTGGATGAAGTTTCCTGACGATCTGGCCTAAGCAACCAGTGAAATGCGCATAGGAATAGCTTATCCCTTCAACAATAAATTTCAGTTTATCAATAGTATGAAATGGGAATGTAGCACATTTAAACGAAACCTTGTTAATTAAATTTTTGAATCCCAAGAAAAACTTTGATAACTAATATGCATGTGGCAGTGCAAATAAAACTGAACTGGCAAATAAAATAAAGTAATTTGTTTTTATTTTTGTTTTTTCTTTTCCCACTTACAACTACATTTAGAGTTGACAAAAAATCAACCAATTGTAGCCGGGACTGTAAGAAAAGATAAACTCACTGTTTATTGTTGTTGTTTTTGTTTAAGCTTTGATATTGTTACAGGTAAGACTGTGGCTTATAGTTCTTATTCGCTTAACAGTTTTATATGTGTAATATCTTTAGTTTTTCTAAAATCTTTGGATGAAGTTTCCTGACGATCTGGCCTAAGCAACCAGTGAAATGCGCATAGGAATAGCTTATCCCTTCAACAATAAATTTCAGTTTATCAATAGTATGAAATGGGAATGTAGCACATTTAAACGAAACCTTGTTAATTAAATTTTTGAATCCCAAGAAAAACTTTGATAACTAATATGCATGTGGCAGTGCAAATAAAACTGAACTGGCAAATAAAATAAAGTAATTTGTTTTTATTTTTGTTTTTTCTTTTCCCACTTACAACTACATTTAGAGTTGACAAAAAATCAACCAATTGTAGCCGGGACTGTAAGAAAAGATAAACTCACTGTTTATTGTTGTTGTTTTTGTTTAAGCTTTGATATTGTTACAGGTAAGACTGTGGCTTATAGTTCTTATTCGCTTAACAGTTTTATATGTGTAATATCTTTAGTTTTTCTAAAATCTTTGGATGAAGTTTCCTGACGATCTGGCCTAAGCAACCAGTGAAATGCGCATAGGAATAGCTTATCCCTTCAACAATAAATTTCAGTTTATCAATAGTATGAAATGGGAATGTAGCACATTTAAACGAAACCTTGTTAATTAAATTTTTGAATCCCAAGAAAAACTTTGATAACTAATATGCATGTGGCAGTGCAAATAAAACTGAACTGGCAAATAAAATAAAGTAATTTGTTTTTATTTTTGTTTTTTCTTTTCCCACTTACAACTACATTTAGAGTTGACAAAAAATCAACCAATTGTAGCCGGGACTGTAAGAAAAGATAAACTCACTGTTTATTGTTGTTGTTTTTGTTTAAGCTTTGATATTGTTACAGGTAAGACTGTGGCTTATAGTTCTTATTCGCTTAACAGTTTTATATGTGTAATATCTTTAGTTTTTCTAAAATCTTTGGATGAAGTTTCCTGACGATCTGGCCTAAGCAACCAGTGAAATGCGCATAGGAATAGCTTATCCCTTCAACAATAAATTTCAGTTTATCAATAGTATGAAATGGGAATGTAGCACATTTAAACGAAACCTTGTTAATTAAATTTTTGAATCCCAAGAAAAACTTTGATAACTAATATGCATGTGGCAGTGCAAATAAAACTGAACTGGCAAATAAAATAAAGTAATTTGTTTTTATTTTTGTTTTTTCTTTTCCCACTTACAACTACATTTAGAGTTGACAAAAAATCAACCAATTGTAGCCGGGACTGTAAGAAAAGATAAACTCACTGTTTATTGTTGTTGTTTTTGTTTAAGCTTTGATATTGTTACAGGTAAGACTGTGGCTTATAGTTCTTATTCGCTTAACAGTTTTATATGTGTAATATCTTTAGTTTTTCTAAAATCTTTGGATGAAGTTTCCTGACGATCTGGCCTAAGCAACCAGTGAAATGCGCATAGGAATAGCTTATCCCTTCAACAATAAATTTCAGTTTATCAATAGTATGAAATGGGAATGTAGCACATTTAAACGAAACCTTGTTAATTAAATTTTTGAATCCCAAGAAAAACTTTGATAACTAATATGCATGTGGCAGTGCAAATAAAACTGAACTGGCAAATAAAATAAAGTAATTTGTTTTTATTTTTGTTTTTTCTTTTCCCACTTACAACTACATTTAGAGTTGACAAAAAATCAACCAATTGTAGCCGGGACTGTAAGAAAAGATAAACTCACTGTTTATTGTTGTTGTTTTTGTTTAAGCTTTGATATTGTTACAGGTAAGACTGTGGCTTATAGTTCTTATTCGCTTAACAGTTTTATATGTGTAATATCTTTAGTTTTTCTAAAATCTTTGGATGAAGTTTCCTGACGATCTGGCCTAAGCAACCAGTGAAATGCGCATAGGAATAGCTTATCCCTTCAACAATAAATTTCAGTTTATCAATAGTATGAAATGGGAATGTAGCACATTTAAACGAAACCTTGTTAATTAAATTTTTGAATCCCAAGAAAAACTTTGATAACTAATATGCATGTGGCAGTGCAAATAAAACTGAACTGGCAAATAAAATAAAGTAATTTGTTTTTATTTTTGTTTTTTCTTTTCCCACTTACAACTACATTTAGAGTTGACAAAAAATCAACCAATTGTAGCCGGGACTGTAAGAAAAGATAAACTCACTGTTTATTGTTGTTGTTTTTGTTTAAGCTTTGATATTGTTACAGGTAAGACTGTGGCTTATAGTTCTTATTCGCTTAACAGTTTTATATGTGTAATATCTTTAGTTTTTCTAAAATCTTTGGATGAAGTTTCCTGACGATCTGGCCTAAGCAACCAGTGAAATGCGCATAGGAATAGCTTATCCCTTCAACAATAAATTTCAGTTTATCAATAGTATGAAATGGGAATGTAGCACATTTAAACGAAACCTTGTTAATTAAATTTTTGAATCCCAAGAAAAACTTTGATAACTAATATGCATGTGGCAGTGCAAATAAAACTGAACTGGCAAATAAAATAAAGTAATTTGTTTTTATTTTTGTTTTTTCTTTTCCCACTTACAACTACATTTAGAGTTGACAAAAAATCAACCAATTGTAGCCGGGACTGTAAGAAAAGATAAACTCACTGTTTATTGTTGTTGTTTTTGTTTAAGCTTTGATATTGTTACAGGTAAGACTGTGGCTTATAGTTCTTATTCGCTTAACAGTTTTATATGTGTAATATCTTTAGTTTTTCTAAAATCTTTGGATGAAGTTTCCTGACGATCTGGCCTAAGCAACCAGTGAAATGCGCATAGGAATAGCTTATCCCTTCAACAATAAATTTCAGTTTATCAATAGTATGAAATGGGAATGTAGCACATTTAAACGAAACCTTGTTAATTAAATTTTTGAATCCCAAGAAAAACTTTGATATAAACAGTTCAATTAAATAACCACAACACTTACATATCGTTACCTAAAACGCAAAACGCCCTATCTAACATTTTGAAAATTTTACAGGAGAAGCAAATTACTATTCAAAATGTTTATTGATAAATTGCCTAAAACTGCTTATAATTTATTTTCCTTCTATTTTTCTTGTAAAACCTACCAGTTGTTTTGACAATGTTGCATAATATGCAAACTGTTAGTAAGGCCTTTTAGCGTGTATCCATATAATCTTCTGTAGATAGGGCCGTTTGTTTTTTGTTAATAAAAGCTCTAATATTGGTTGAAAGATTCCAAAATTTATTGTGGACATTAGTGTTGATGCAGTTCATGAAAAAGTCGATTTTTTATTTTTTGTTAGTTAGGGCCTTTTGCGTTTTAGGTAACGATATATATTTGTTTAGTTTTAGTTTTATGAAAAAAAAAATTCGTCTCAATTACCACTTTAATTAAATTATAATACTTTTCAAACAATGTATTCAATAGATAAAAACAAAATTTTTAAGAATAAAAAACAAATGAAGTTTATTCCACAAAACTATTCCACCAAAAATAAAGCTGAAAAAAGCTAAAAAATGCTAAATGAAAATTTTGGAGCTAAATAAATATTTATGTTTAAAGCGGTGGTGCCGAAACGGCATCTGAGTTTGACAGTTCGATCTTATTTGTTTTGATTTGTTAGTGTTTTGCTAATAATGGTTGACATTTCGAGCTAATGGCACTAACAATGCAGTGCAAAAACCCTATGTTGTTTTTGGATTGTTGTAGTTCCGACACCACCTGTAGTTGAATTCGCCTTGCACGTACCTTGCTTAATATATTTTATTTAATAATAATGAGTTAAGACCCAAATACACTTGTCAAATTCTTGTCCAGCCGGCGAAATTAAAGTGTACGTGTGCTAGACGTAATATTCGCCGTCATATATAAATTTTTTGATTTTTCATCAAGCGTTGTCTGTGTCACACATACAAACACATTTTCACTAATACTACCACAATGCTTGATGAGTATTTTGATCAATGTATTTCGGCCTTTAGGGTTTTTTTGAAAAAAGTTTAAAAATAATTTAGGGCTTTTTTCAACTGTTTATAGGTATTTTTATTATTTTGAGTCGGAGCGCATCTATTTTTTTACCAGTTTTATATTAGAGGACCTTCTATAGAAATATTTAGAAAACTCGATTAAGAAAAAACGAGTTATGGCCTTTCTATATTAAAGGTAACGATATATCGTAATCTTAAACCTCATAAAGTAGGCATATGTTTGCTGCGTCATGAGCAAAAACCATGACTGCCTTTCAGCGACTCGAAACTATACATGTAAATTCGAACAAGAATAGCAATTCTGTGTTACCATGTTCGTAAAGGATGTTTTTTTTCGCATTTTAAGTGCTAAATAAACTATAATAACTTCTGATGAATGTTTATATAAATCGCAAATACCTATGTACGTCAATTAGGAACTAAAACTGTATTTAAATTTGTTGTTTTAGGTACGAACGAACATTTTATTTACTTTAATGTACACTTTAATTGAGGCGACATATACCACTGACAAGATTTTATTTTGAGGTCGAAAAATATGTAATATCAGTTTGGTTGAAATCATTTTTATTTCAATGCCAATTGATTGCATTTTTTTGCTGCTCTGCTAGTTTTTATAATTTTTTTTTAAAGGGAGTAAAAAATAAATTAAAAAATACAAATTTTTTTATTTGGGTTTAATTTATTCAAAAATTTGTTTTTTATACATACTACATACAGTAGACGCTCGCAAATTAGAACCGCTTTGTTTTTGAGGCAATTCTAATTTCTGAATTATTCTAATTTCTGGACGTTTTTATTTTGAATAAAAAATAAAAATTACTTCAATTTTTTTTAATTCAATTTTATTTGATAAAAACAAGAAAACAAAACGTAATTCACTCATACATTCAATGTATTTTTTAAAATTAAAAATACCGTGTCGTTTCTTATATTTGGAAAACTATCCATTGCTTCCACGGAATGCATTTTCATCTTTATAGGGATATTCCTCTCTAAATATTTTTTTAGCTTTCTCTTTAAACCACTCATACAGACGATTTACCATATTTGGGTATTCAGCGCTGTGCAAAGATTTATTGCTTGCTTCCTGATATGTGTTGAAAACAGCATTTAATATTGCTGTTCTATGTGATTTGATATAGCTGATTGAAGATGTAGTAACATTAATATTCCCTTCAAACCCTTTGTCAAGCTTTTCTAATATTTTGACCTTCGTTTCCAATGATAAAGTGTTTTTTTTTACGTTTATTTGACATTTCGAATGATACACTTTCACTTTTTAATAGAGACTTCCAAAATATGTACACATGTTTCGAATTTCACAAATAAACTAGCCACAAATATATATAAATGCGACAAAAAACAACAAATAAGGAAACACATCTAAAATTTGGTAATTCCCCTTTTTAGTTTTACATGTTCAAACAGAATAAAATAAATTGCGGATTTCTTGTGTTCAAATAACAAAAAAAAAAAAAAACGCTCTGAAATTAGAACTATAAATTCGAATTTTAAAGCGTTTAATGTATTGCAAACACTGATTCTAATTTCTGGACGTTCGAATTACTGAAAGCTCTAATTTGTGAGCGTCTACTGTATATGTATATATACATATACCTATATTAAGTGCAAAAAAAAAAACTCGAATATTGTCTTTATTCAAAAAATGAAGCAGAATTGTAAAAAAATTACTCAAAAGGAAAAAATTTAAGTAATTATTTTTTTCATACAAATACATACATACTTCTATTTAAATTGTCCTCACATCTACGAACATTGACAATTTCTTAATAAAAACTAAGGAAATTTCCTATTCTATTTCCAAAAATTTTGTGTTTGGGAATCGTTTTAAAACTTTTTTATTTGAAAGAAATGCATTTTTAGTATCACTGTTATTAAATGTAACAATTAGAGATGCTGATTTCCAATTGTGTTTAATAGTAATCACTCTAACTATTTTTTCTTCCAATAATCTAAAATTCATTCTTTTTGCTAAATAAACTATAATAGCTTCTAATGAATATTTCTGCAAATCGTTAACACGATAATTATGAACAACAACTGTATGTAAATTTGTATCAGGTAAAGTTTGTTCCGCCACTTCTTCAATGTTTTTGTTGTCGGTCTCGTTTGAGTTGTTAACAATATTTTTAGAATCTAAATTTTTATTTTCTCCAAAATCACCATTCGTTATTAATTTATCTTTAATATCATTGTTTCCTTTCTCTCCTTTATAAATCATATTTATCATTTTAGCCAAAAAATTTTCCTCATTTTTTTCTTTAAATCCTATTACCGATTTGAGTTGAATATTATCGTTTTCTAATTGGCTATTTTTAGCAGTTTCACATTCCAACTCTTCCGACAAATGTTCCAACTTTTGTTTTAAGTTATTCATTTCATTGCTGTTACCGTTGCAAAAATTCCGGATATTTAATTCATTTTCCGTAATTAAAAATTTGTTTAATGATTCAAGCGTAGCTAATTTCTCTTCCAAATCTGAAACGATAGTATCTTTACTTTTTAACGTATCGTTGAGTTTTTTCAATTTTCCTTCAAGTTTTTGGACGGAAACTTGAGATATGTTAAGTTTTTCTTCCAGGAGAATATTTTTATTTTTGTTTTCTTCTAGCTCGTTATTAAGATCAATAGTTTTTTTTTGATCCTCCCAAGAAATGGGTTGATCACTGAATTCTACAAACATTTTAAACATGCATGGCTTGTATGATTCGCAATGAGAACATATTGTTGATCTTTAAAAAACAATTTTTTTAAGTTAATAACCATATTTTCGTACTTGATAACAACACTTACTTTCCGTGAAATTCATGCAGGCAAAGCAAATGATATAAATGTCCACAACTTGTGCCAAAAATGTCATCCTGACTATTTAAAATTTCTTTGCATTTTGTGCACAATATAGCAGTTTGTAAAGACATTTTTTTATTAATATTTTATTTTATATTTTTAAATCGCCCACTTTCAATTATAATTTGTGCTGCGCTTTCAATAAAACTTCCAAGAATAATAAATAATTTAACAAGGCGAATTTACTTCAGGTGGTGGCGAGATTACAACAAGTCAACAACACAAAAAACAACATGTATTTTGTTTTTATTTTTCGGTCGTGTAATGTCAAAAACAAGGCGAATTAATATATATATGAATTCGCCTTGTATAAAACAGTTGACTAAAGCAGGGCTACCAGATTTGGGGTTCTAATATCAAATTAGATAACAAAAATTAATTTCGGATTTTAATTGAGAATGTAAAAACAAACTACATATTTTTCTATTTGGGAAAATTATTGATCGTTTTGTTTCTTTTACAGTCCAACATATATAATTTCTGTAACCCCACGTCTCCATGCGCTTTCGATTTGAACATGACATGACCATAACGCCGGCAGAGCAACGGTATTAATTTGTTCACGTTCTTGTATGTGGCGAATACGTATATGTTCATGTTCTGATTAACCACAATTTTTGTTGTTGTGGCGTTTGCTTGTATACAGAAAATACATTGTATGGCCAACATCATGGCGCACATGGATGCTAAGACGAATGTTTGGGCAACGATGGCAGCACATGGACGAAACATGAACATGAACAGTCTACACGAGCAGAAATCATGTGCGACATGCTGTTCTTACCAAGTTGATAGATAGTGGAGACGGGTAGTAAGAGTTTTCATGTACAAAACTTAATACAATTTATGTATAAATGATAAACAAATTATAGAGCAAATTCAAATTCGGACGGCTGAAAAATCGGATTTACTGAACGCAATATAGTTTTTTATTTAAAATGTGTCAGCAGCAGAATTTTTCTTATATAAAAAACATTTTCTCCTTTTGTTTAGGTTGACCTGTTAATACTCTAATAAGTAAAAATACTTTCAAACGTATGTCCACCAATATAATGGCTTAGCCAATGGATATTTAACGCATTCAATGGATGTATTTGTGGGGTCGTTATTATAACCCTAATTCTCCGTATTTGAAATGTCAAAACTTAAAATGTTCGTAAACGATATTGAATGGTTAAACGGGAATTTTCAGGCTGGTACTCCATTAATGCCAGAAGAATGTTTGCTTATATGTACATGATGCTTTTAGTTTTAAATATTAACCAGTAGTCATACAAGAAACTAAAAATGTATTAATAATATTTAAGATTAACTGAATGATCAACTTTCCCTCTCCCTTAAAAACGTACATTTTTGGTCAAAATTTGAAAAATAATTACCAAATTGTAAAATTGGTAAAATGACATTATTGTTTTAGTTTACTTACCTATACCTACTTATATAAATTTAAATGACAAATTTATAAGATAATTATTAATCTTCACTTATATGTTACTTCAAAACTAAATAGTTTCTTAAAAATAATGTATTTGTGGGCTTTTTATTTTTGAAGGGGATATTATAAGAAATTTTTATTTTAAATTTGGGATTGAAGAAAAAATTTGTGTGGCATCACTAGACTAAAAATTAATAAAAATATTTGAGTAAAAATATAAAAAAAATTAAATTTTTTTTTAATTTAAGAAAAACACAGTTTTTATAACATAAACTTGTGAGAATTTTGTGAGCATTAAATTGCAAATTCGGTTGAATTGGATCTTGTATTAAAAATAATCTAAACCGTTTTTTTCTGCGTCCAGTTTATGCATTTTAATACTAAAACTGAACATAAACATAATGATGTAAAAACGATTTGTATTTAATTTTTATATATAGTTTCTTTAATCATCTCTTTATTGTTTTATTTTTTCATTAATAAGTTGTTAAACAAAATGTTTATTTAAAAACACAATTTTAAAAAGCACATGTAAACAAAACTTTTGACATATCTGGCATGACCAAAAAAAATAACCGGCTGTCTTTTCGCCACCACCTGAAGTAAATTCGCCTTGTAATTTAAGCTGTGCATCAGAGATCTGCGCCTGTTGTTTTAGACGGCGACGGCGGCATAAATCGGCTGTCACGCGGCTTTAAGTACCAATGTTTTGTTTTATAACAAAACCAGTAAATTTTTTAAATTATACATACTAAGAACAAAAGAAAAATTGATTTTTTTTTATAAATGAATAAATGTAAGATTTATAAGAAAAATTTTGTTTAAAATTTTAACCAATTATAAGTAAAACTAGCTTTCTTTTTTTTTAAATTTAGAAGTCAAAATTAATATTGAATTCAAAATAAGTTAGTTATTTTTTCTTTCGGGGTCAAATAATTCAGCTTCATTGGCTTTGCTGTGCAATGAATGGGTTTCTTAAAACAAACAATTTTTGTGAATAAGGGGTTTAATACTTAGAGTTCAATTGAGCAGAGTTATATTTCATAAAAATTACTCTTAAGAGTTGTGCGTTGAGAATTGTATATTAAATAAGCCAGTTTGCTTATAAGTATTTTCGACGTTTGTCGCAATTTATTTTCTCTTAAAAAGCTTCCAGGCTTCCAGATGTTATTCATATTGATAGTTTAAGATATTCGCTTTAAATATTCGCATACATTTTAGAGAATGCTAGTGAAAATGCAAATAGCAAAAAAAGCGATAATCAGCCCTAATTGTGTAAAACGCAACGCCAAAAATTACATTGAAAGCAAAAAAAAAAGAAGAAATTTTGTTGCTGCTTTCAAAAGATATTTGTATTCAGTTTTTAAATTTTAAACGCTGCATATCTTGTGGCGTTGAAAAATTTTAAAACGCAATATGAATTTCGAACCAAAAAAAGCGACAGCAAAATTATGAAATACTTTTGACTTTGTTTGTGCTTTCAATGTTTTTTTTGGCGTTTTACACGATTAGGGCCTACCTTTTTCTTCACGCAACAATGGTTTAGCACAATAGCACCCATACCATATGAGCTAGGAGGACGAAATTAACAAGGAGTATTAAGTATTGAAATGGATCACTTTTACTTGTTAATTTTTACCCAATTTGGATCTCTCAAATGTTCTCATAAACAAGGTAGGTGCATTTGACATAACTTACTATTAGGGATGAGATTTTCATGCACTAAAAATCGAAAATATGCGCATAAAATATGCATTAAAAAAAATATGCACTAAAACTGGAACATCTCTATATAATAAAAATGAAATGTTGTCTGTTGCTGATCGCATAACTTGAGAACGGCTTGACCGATTTGGACGATTTTTTCTTTAAAATGATCGCCATGGTCCAACTTAGGTTTATACGTAAAGAAAATTTTGCCCCGCCCACTTTTTTCGATTTACCGAAAATCAGAAAACGGCTCCATCGATTTGACTATTTTTTTCAAATGTTCGTGTTAATCCATTTTAAGTTTTCATCGAAAGAAAAATTTACCACGCCCACTTTTTCTATTTATTTGACCGATTTGGACGATTTTTCCTTTAAAATGGTCGCCATGGTCCAACTTAGGTTTTTAAGGAAAGAAAATATTTCCGCGACCACTTTTTTCGATTTACCTAAAATCAGAAAACGGCTCCATCAATCATTAGTAATCAGCTACCGAGCGAAGCCGGGACGGCCAGCTAGTTTTCAATAAAAAAGCTTTTTTTTTTAAAGTTTATTTAAAAAATAAAAATTCTATTGTTATTTAAAGGTATAATATTTTGTAAACCTTAATTTAAATTACTAATTTAAATTTTTGTTTTCATAAACAAATAAATACCTTTTAATATTATGTTTTTGTATGTACATGGAAAATTATCTAGCATTGTCAACCGAAGTTATAGGAGCATACTTAAAGGATGCCAATTTATTTTGAGAATACTAATTTTCTAATTTAGATTCCACATTTGATTCCAGATCAAAAATAGTTAAAATTTGTTTTATTTTTGAAATCCTATATTTTTTTGTAAAACGTTTTGGATTTTTTTTTAATTTGTCGGGCTATTCTTCCTTTCACATTGTTAATTTTACTTACTGCCATATCTATTAGTTTGAGCTGATTATTATTTTTATTGTTTCACCAATATATCCGAAGTTAGAAAATACAAATCGATACTTTAATATAGAAAAGCCCTAACTAACATGTTCCTTACTTTACAAGAGAAGGAAAAAACTTAATAAAAATTATAGTCTTGTAGTCGCGATTTTTTTTAAACGCAGTTTTTTATTAAACTCTCTAAACAATTTAATAAAAAACTGCGTTTAAAAACAAATCGCAACTACGATACTACAATTTTTATTAAGTCTTTTCCTTCTCCTGTAAAGTAAGGAAAATGTTAGTTAGGGCTTTTCTATATTAAAGTAACGAAATGCTAATTAACTTTTGATGTTATTTAAATTTAATGTTTTTTTTACTTTTTTAATTACATAAGCATCGGTAGCAACAAGTTCTTTAATAGTATTGTTAAATTGCTCAAAGTTTTTTTAATAGTATTCTACAGCATCTAGCCAAGTTCCTTTAAAAGCCTTTAAAAATATTTTTCCTTATAAAACCAATTGGCAAGTATCGGTTAAAAATTTTAAGATTTTTTGACGAAATCTCGAAAATCTCGTATTTTAAGCAAAGCTTTTTGGAAGATTTTTTATTTTATTTGGCTGATGCAATCAATGTAAAAAAGTAATGACAACGGAAATCTACAAAAATAGGTTTTGCAAAAAGTTGCTATTACAACGTTTTTCGCGGCCCTACTTCATCTAATGAATTCAATGTAAAAAATTTAGTACAAACTAAATTGTAATGTTCTAGAATCTAGATTATAATTATACTTTTTTATGGTCCTATGCTCCTTATAGGAACTAGGGAAACTTATATATATAATTATTTTTTTAGCAAAAGGCTTATAAATGAAATAGAAAAAATTATATTAAAATAAAAAAATTAATAAAATTATCATAAGTATAAAAATTTTTGAGTTCTAACTAACTAGAAACAATTTTACATATATAAAATATTTTAAACATTTAAATGGATTTATCTTATTTTTTCTAAATAAATTATATTTTTTGTAATTGATAGCATGCAAACATTTTTAATACATTCGCTTTATTGTCATTTTCCAAATTTTAGCTCGAAATTTTAGGATTTTTACAAATTGAAGAATAATTGTGAATTTTGGTACAAACTTTAACACGAATTTAATAACATGTAAAAAAATTCAAAACGGTATCTGCTTTAAAGCTGAAAATTATATGGCGGCGCCGGCTTTTTAAAATATTTGAGAACTAGGATCAGTCGGCTTTGAATTGGCTGGCTCTGGTGTCTGCTCTGCCTTGTGCTTATTGTATTTTTTTTTATCAACAATTATCAAAAGGGGAAATCCCGGCTAAACCATTTTTTTTTTAATCTTTTACCCAGTGTTTACAGTATACCAGTGTTGTCAGATAATATTTTTTCTTTCCCCCTAAAAACCTAAAAAAACCTTGAATATTTTAATTTAATAAAACATCTAAGACACAATTTATAGACAGTTTAAAAAAGACTGTGACATATTAACATGTCTAAATTATATATGTATCTGATCAAACTAGAGAAAGTAGAAATCTTTATAAATATTTTTAAATTTCTTCAAAAATATTAAGTGTTTCCAAATCATTAAGTTAACGATATTAAAAAGTTGGATAATTTCAGGTGTTGGATTAAAGTTGTAACACGTATGATTTAATGAATAATTCGCCCTTAAAGCTCCCTTTTTATTTCTTTTCAAAAAGCTTTATTTTGAAAGTTAACTTTCTTTAAGTTCTTCGAAACAAAGAAATCTGGAACTTGAGCAGGAAAACATTTACAAATGGTGATACTAAATAATCTACTAGGAATTCAAACTTGAGCAGTTCTTAAATGTGTTACTTTAAAGGCCCAAATATGTTTTGCCACATATGATTTCAATGTATTTGTACAGTTGGTTAAGGTAGCTCATGCACATTATGGTTGGGCCTTTAGTTTTTATATTCGAAAATGTTTTTTTTTTTTAAATTATTTTCCCCAAAGCTAATCCTGCGAAGCTCGAAGCTCTTCGCTTGTCTCTAGGATACCAGAGTCTCTGGTGGAAATAGAATTCGCAATCCCCGCAATGATAGACTAGCTCACTATCAGCTAGCCTACCGGTGCACTCGTAAAATATAAAGATTTTTGGACACGTGTAGCGGGAATCCAGCGATTTTTGCTAAACCAAAAACAAGCTGTGGAATATCGTATTACTAAGTCGCAATTTACACTATGGACATTTCTTGCCGGACAGAAAAAGTTTGCAGGCGAGAGAGGCAAGAAGTAAAGAGTGTCAAACATACAGCGCCGCCCCCTTACCATCAAACTTTTTCTGACCGGCAAGAAATGTCCATAGTGTAAATTGCGACTTAGTTATTGAACAGAAAAGCAAATAGTTAAACCCCCTAAATTTTCAACTAAGAATTTGTACCCCCTAAATTTGCTACTTAATAAAATAAAACCCCCCAAATCAAGAGGGAAACCCTGAAACTGGCAACTCTGCAATATACATACATATTTACAATAAAAAAACAACAGGCATTTTGTTTGTGTACAAAATCTTGAGTTTGTCAAAAACAAATGAATACATACACATCAGGGATGACAAAGTCAGTACAATTTTACTTCTTTCCGCAGGTACTGTTAGCATTGCAAAAGTAATGAGTAATCCAATGACATGTTTGGTACACTTTACAAATTTTAAACGGTTGGAAATTTAAACTTTTTGGTCTAGGGTTGAAGAATTAAAAAATAAAATGAATGAACTTATGTTTCCAGATATCAGTAGAATTGCTTAAGGCATTCTGTCTATACCACACTTGCCGGTCAATGTAAAACGAATTTTTTTATTTTATGTTAATTTTATGTTATGTTAATAATGTATCGAATTTAATTCATACAACAGATTTACTACAGTCCAATGAATCTTGTTGCTACATTTAATTTTAAATTTATAAAAAACTTACCTACATACATACATACATATGTAGAAATTTATTAAAAACTTTCCTACATCAATTGAACTTTTATCTCCATGAAAAATAATAATTTTATGTTCTTTACTATACCGGATTTTTGTTAGTAACC
The DNA here is from genome assembly GCA_963931875.1 of Pollenia griseotomentosa. Lineage (NCBI taxonomy): Eukaryota > Metazoa > Arthropoda > Insecta > Diptera > Polleniidae > Pollenia > Pollenia griseotomentosa. The sequence continues at coordinate 54,801,413 of OZ007564.1, forward strand.
ATAGTAAGTAGAACATAAGGAACAGAGAAAAGCAATTTTGCGCATTTAATTTTTTTACTGAGGGCCTGTTCGTCGATAACGAATGAAGAGTTCGTTCGCTTAAATTACATTTAAAACAAAAACAAATTATAAAATATTGCTTTTGTTTTACATGTAAGTTAAGCGAACGAAGTCTTCATTCGTTATCGACGAACAGGCCATGAGAGTACATACCTACGTTCAAAAAAAAAATACATATAAGTAAACAAGAAATACAGTGCGCGCTCAATATTCGCGAAAACTGAATTTTCCCGATAACAGAACCCAATTTTTTTTTAATTTTATTGAAAATTATGTGATATTATTAAAATAAGAAATGTTTATATTAATATTTTTACATTTTAAAGAAAATGGGGATTTTGAGTTGCTTTTTTGGAAAATTATTTTTTAAAATAACAGCTGAAACACGTAGGTAGCTAATGTAGTGTTGTTGTCGGCTTGTTATTTTTCAAAGACCATTCATATGCATATGTTTATGATGTTATAGCCATCGCCCACTTTAATGTTATTTTTTTTTTTCATGAGCACTATCGTACAAATCATTTGCTCATGATTAGTCCGAATTTACATTATACGATTTTTGTCGTTGCGATTATTGTCGTTTCTTCTTAGAAGTCAGTCTGATATTTACATTGTACGATTTTTGTCGTTACAACTTTTTCTGTGCAACCGAACTTCAATACATCCCAGGGGCGAATTTTTCGATTACAGAAGCGATGAAGTGATAGACACGAGTAAGATAGTAATGTACACCATCTCAATTCCAACCTAGTACACTTTTTCAAATGCATTGCCGCATTTATCGAGTGAACGCCTGCCACTTGCACACAAAGTAAGCGGGATAGTGATGTGTTCACTCATGTATGCTTCACATACATTGTAAGCAGGCAGTAGACAGTCTATAACCACTCTCGCTTACTTCGTGGGCAAGTGGAAGGCGTCTAGCACACTACTTCGCACACATTGTAAGCGGACAGTGGGCAGCCTCTACACATTGTCGCTTTTTTCGTAGGCAAGTAGCAGGCGTCTTGCACACAACTTCCCACACATTGTAAGCAGGTAGCCTTTTTGGGTTTTTGCGTTATTTCAGAATTATTGATTTTGTAACTATTTTCAAGATAATCAAACCAGACTTTCGTTATAAAATTAAAAAATATATATTTAACTCGCGAAATATTTTTAGATTGCTCCTTATTACACAAAAGGCCGCAAACTTTTAAATGAAATAAAAGCAAAACTATTTTATAAAGTAGTAAATGAAAAATAACGGGACAAAATAAAAACCTGCATACATTTCATACATACAGAATATATCAGCACATTTTAAAAGATGAACGAAATTCATTTTTGTAAATTCCATACACTGCTCTCAATCACTTTGTAAGCTAGAATTCATTGAACACAAAGTGTAACAAACTTCATTGAAGACATGTGTTGTGGTATGCAAAGTTCGCCGCTGGGATTTTTCGTCAAATGAGAGAACGAATGAGCGAACAAAATGAATCGAAGAGTACACTCGCTTGTGTACCCCTTTTAATACCTTTCTCCCCTCTCGCCTATAAGGTAAGAATCGCAACGACAAAAATCGTATAATGTAAATGCATACTTACTTTTCACTGAAAATTCTTCGTGAATGCATTTGCTTATGTCAGAATTCGTGAAGAGATGTTCTGTACCAATTTGAGCCTAAAAAATCGGGCGAAAATTAAGAATTCTGGAGTTCTTAATTTTTGTAATAATTAAGGTGCCCTAATAAGGGAACCTCTGGTGGCCTTCGTTAGCATCTGGAATTTGATTTCAATCGGACTAACCGTTTACAAAGTCCAGAAAAATAGTATTTTTTGTTCTTAAATCTCTTAACTCTTGTTTTAGTTGTAAGCAAATATAGGTATTTGAACATTTTTTAAAACTTTCATCAAAATTTAGACTCATTCAAATTTCCAAAGGACATCCTTTTCCTTTCTTTTGAGTATTGATTATTGCAAATACTTAAATACTTTCGAAAAAGCCTTGCCAATTGGTATGGAAAATACAAACGAGATCCATTTATGTACTTATGTATATAGATTTTGAACGTTATCTTTGGGCAAGACATAAATTGTTCCTTTATATTAAGTATGTAATTAATAAAAAAATTATATTAAAGAAATTCTATTTTAACTGGACAAATTGTATTTGAGCTTGTAACTGGACAAGACCCAAAAAAAACTGGACCACTAACCCTGTTAGTGTTAATGGTAAGCATTTCATGTCTGTTGTAGACTGGGTCGTAAGCGACAACCTTCATAAAAGAGGCACATATGAAATAAAATAAAAAAAACCTCCTCCTGTGATAATTTGTTTTTGTCGCTTAAGCTTTTTTTTTGCGGTTAAGACTCGATATACTATGTATACATAAGTTCTGCCAAAAAAAATTATGTACCTACCTACTAGGCTTGTGTAGTTCTTAAATGAATCACTTCAACTGAATGATTCACTTAAGTGAAGGAATGAAATATTTCCGTATTTTCGTTCCATTTCATTCATCTTTCGGTTTCAACTTTTTTCTCTCATATTTTTATTTGCTTTCATATTCTGTTTTATGTCTATCTTGTTTGCTATGTTTTTTCTCTTCTTTTTTAATTTAATTTAATTACTTTTTTTAACGAATGACAATTTTCAAAATCAATCTGAATTTTTACATACATAAACATACTAAGATTTTGCATATTTAATAGGTATATGTAGGCTTGCCATTTCTATTATGAGAAAAAGAGGACGCCAGCATAAAAAATGTAGGACATTTGTTCGAAAAAAGAGGACACTTTTTAAACAACTTAATATTAATAAAATTAACGACGGCACACAAAAACTTAATTTGGGTAATTCCATGTCAAGTCGACCAAGAGTGGTACTCGACCCCTTTCGATTTGAATGCCATTTGGCGAGAGGGTTTATTTAATCCCATAAAGAACACATATCAACGAAAAACAATTTTTTAATTTTTTTTTTTCAAAAGTTATGTCATATTCAAATTGTCATAATATCGCCGAATAAGCCGAATGTGTTGAGTTTATTCTTTTAATATCTCGAAAACTACTTTACATACGAAGATGATTTTTGTCAGTTTAAAGAGAATAATTGATGCTACAATAAATATATTGAAAAAAATGTATATGCAAAATATCAAATTTTGAAAATGGACTAAGTCAAAACCCTATTTTTTTGCTGATTTTTTTTTATATAATACTTCAAACTGTTTTTTAAAAATCCTAAAACTTTGAGGGATGTGCTTTTTTAAGATATGATTTTTTTTCTTTCCAAAAAGAATCTTAAAATAAAATTTTAATATAATCATTTGAGCAATAAGTATTTATTTGAACAAAAGTGACGACATTGAGAAGGTTGCTTTTGCTTATTTGTTCCATTTTTTTTGGGAGCTCCATTTTGGGCACATTCAAAGAAAAATACTCTTTTTGTCACGTTACGTCCCCAAAAATTAAATCATACCTATCTTAAAAAAACCCGAGCACCTAAATCTTTTTTTTTAATGAATTTTGTGAACTGTGATTTAAATCCAGGGACAAATTTACAATGAAGGTGTCAAAAGCCGGACAACCCCGGACACTTGATGAAAAAGAAGTAGGACTGCCCCGGATACCCAAAAAAAGAGGACGGTGTCCGGGGAAAAGAGGACGGATGGCAACCCTAGGTATATGTATGTATATATCTAAAACAACTCTTTAACATTAAAACTAAAATCTAATTTCAATTTACTATAAAAACACGTTTTTGCTTTCAAAATAGCAATTTAATCATTCCTTAAAAGAACTAGACACTATTCTGAAAGCTGTGTGTAATTCAGAAAGGTAAAATAAAAGAATGAACTAATTCACTTAGCCTTTCTGAAAGAGAATGAAAGATTCACATAAATAAAAGATTTTGTCCAATACTACTACCTACTGAAAGTTTCATATTTAACGAAGTGTAACTCCTCCTTAAATAATAAACTATATAGTATGTACATATGTATGTACTTATGCAGGCTTGCCAGTTTGGCACTTTTAGATCCACTTTTTGGGTTAGAGATTAGCGATTAAATTAACTTTAATCTCCGTATTTACTTTTTGAGTTGTATTTTTTTAAACTTTTTTTGCTAGTTTAAGCGGCCAATGGTGGTGATTTAAACCTAAAATTAAACTGTCAACATACACATGTTTAACATAAACAATTGTTTCAAAAATATAAACAAAACATAATTTTTAAAAAATGATATATTGCTAAGCACTTTTATATAATTTTTCCTTTCTATATTTTTTCTTTTATATATTTTTTCTTTAAACGTATAAAATTTCTTGGCCTGAGCAACCAGCGGATTGCGCATAGGAACTAGCTTCTCCTCCCACAATAAATTTTAGTGTATTTATCAAAGATTAAAAATTGGGAATTAAGCACATCATAATTAATAAATAAATAAATACAGATTCGATAAACAATTTGTTTGATTTATTAAACATTTCCAACAATTTATTTTGTTAAAAAAAATTATTTTGGGCAACAACTTTATTTCTTGGCTCAATAAACTTGGTTGTTGACTAAAAATTCATGACAAACTTTTTTATCAATACTGCAAAAATCGTCATCGCAGAAAATTCAAAAATTTTTTTAATTAAATATACGATTTTCGTATTCAAATATGAAATTAATTTTTTTCTGTGTACCAAATTAAGTTGGTATATGAGTAAGATGAAAATTACATAATTGAGATTTTAAATAGTTGTAACAACTTTATTTAAATATATTATATTGTTACATTAAAATAAGTGTTAATATTAAACAAAATGAATATTTTAAATGTAATTTTTTTTATTATATTCATAAAAATCAATGTTACAAAACTAGCACTTTTGTTTTTTACTGTAGAACAATTAAGCACTTTTTTTGTCGACTTAGCACTTTTAATTTAAATTCTTCTGGCAAGCCTGTACTTACGCATATCAGCTAGAATTCAAACCTTATAACAAAAGACTTGAGTTGCGATAAATCGAAACATAAGCACTAGATATTTTTTCTTGGATTTATTACTTAAAACATTAATTTATATTCATCTAGAAGGAAATTATATATAGTATATATGTATAAGAATGTATGTATTTACATATATATGTACATTTGTACATTATATTTTAACTAAGAATAACCAATTAATAAACTGAAGGTTTATAAATAATAAATTTTTGTTTTTTGCTTTATATTTACAGCGTTTGGAATTCGACCGTGAAGGACTAACAAAACTGAAAAAGGCAGTCAAGGCTATTCACAATTCAGGAAATAGTAAGTTTTCAACATATGTATATGATTAACACATAGCGCAAACATTAAGTTTCTCCAAAATCTATTGAATGTACATACAGGTAGGTGGCATGTCATAACGTCCAGTGTCACTCCAAAAAGTGTCACAATGTCCATGGACTTTTAAAAGTGTCATAATGTCCACAACTTAACTTATAACCAAAAATATTAAAATGTGTAAAATTTGTTTTAAAATACCGTTAAAACTTCAAGTGATTATCAAAACTTAAGAAAACAATTATTATTTATTGATAGACATTTTTTACAATTCGAAGCTTTTCATACAGACTATGAACAGCTTTAAGGCAGGTTTTAGAAAATGTGTTTCCTAATGCGCCGTTAAAAGGTTGCTGGTTTCATTACTGCCAAGCTCTGAGACGCAGAGGTCAAAAGATAAGCAGGTTTGGAAATTTAATAAAAATTAATAAAGACTGTGGTAATTGGTTCCGAAAAATCCTAAGCCTGCCATTGGTTGGCTTCGCTCACTAAAGCATCTCTGCACAGTTAGCGAAGCCGGTCTTTGTTATACCATAGTGGAGAAAATCCTTGCGCCGGCCGAAGGCCGGCTGTGCAGAGATGCTGTAGTTAGCGAAGCCTGAATTTGTTATACCATAGATGAGAAAATCCTTGCGCCCAAAAGTGTTTTCGTTATATATTTAATATATACACCCAATAAAATTTAAAATAAAATTTTACCATATTCTGTTCAATTTAACCAAATCATTGTCACCGAAAACCATATTATGGTTTAATTAGTTTCTTTTAAAATAGTTTTGTTGGTTGTGACCATAATAAAACATGTTTTTCTCCGCGTGTATGTAGATCTTTTTTGTATTTAACTTCTTTAGTAATTATGGACCTTTTCAAAATGTGTCATAATGTCCATTTGCAAAGTGTCAATGTCCGCGGACACTATGACACTGGACGTTATGACATGACACCGTACATACATACAAACATATGTACTAGTGCTGGGAAACTATCGATACTATCGATAGTCCTAAGCTATCGAAAATATCGATAGGAAAAATATCAATATCGATATTATTATTATTTAAAATACAGCTATGAAGACATGTTACAGCAGCTATACACACACAGTTTTTTCGCAGCAAGTTTTTACTTGCTATTATTAATTTGTGCAGAATAACAGCAATGAATACAAACAACAAGATTGGCAGGTGCTATGGATTGCTTAGCTTTGCTTTTTTTACAACTAACTTAAGGCCTTTATGCCGAAATTTTTATATGTTTACATAGGGAATAAATGTCAGATAGTTTTATGATGTTGTAAAAAAAATCAAATAAAAATGCAATTGCAATTGCGAGCATAGTATAAAACAATGAACGACCATTAGAGGAAAAATCCGCTAGATTTACCTTTTGGGTTGAAAATCAAATCAATTTAGTACATTATTTAAAGTTGCAATAAAATATCCTGTAGTCCCTGTTGCTTTGGTTCCTTCAGAAAGGTGCTTACTGCATCACAATTTTTAAAAACTATCATCTAAAATAACGTGCGTACATACCAGGCGCGGATCTAGCTTAAGCCTTAGGGGGGGGAAATTTTTTATGATACAAAAAGGTAAAAAATTTGTTTTTAAAAGTTTATTAAAAACAATATCTGTGGTTTTCAGGGCCACCGCGTATGTCAATTTTTTCCGATTTTGAGATGTTGATGCCAAATTGCCCAATTTTAAACGCTCTTTACATGTTTCTAAAAATTTTTGAAAAAACATAAATCAATACCGATTTTTTTAACGTAATAACAAAGTTCAAAAAGTGCAATACCTAGCCCATAGTTTGATCTAGAATGTTTTTTCGGCTCTACTGAAAAATTTTATTTAAAGACATACGCGGTTGCCCATTAAAACCACAGATATGTGTATATTATATTAAAAAAAACTCAACTCAATAAAATATTCAATATAAATTAAAATAAACTAATCTTTTTAAATAATCAATTTATGATTTCCTTGTGAGGCAAATTTAGATAGTACAGTCTATCTTCTGTCATTGTTGATCTGAGCCATTTTTTATTCGACGAATTGAAACGAAAATTTGAAATATTTTTCTTAGATTTGGGTAGATATCTTTATCATAGTTTATTAAAGCATCTATAACGTTATCTGATAGATTTTTAGATTTTTAGATATTTAGGTATGTTCAATACATTTAGGATTTCAATTGGGAAAGGTGTTTTGAGATCTTCTAAAATAAATTCAATAGAAGGAATGTAACCTACAACTCGGTAGTAATCTTCCACATTTTGAACACACAGAAAAAAATCAAGTTAAAAACGTAGAAAACAAGGTTGATTTAAAATTTTTCGGTGGTGATTTTGCTTTATACGTTTTTCATGTTAATTCAACCTGGTTTTACAATAACTGCGAACAACATTTTTTTTCTTTTAAAATAACTATAATTCATGTTAATTCAACATTGCAGTAAAGTTAGAGCAAAATGTAATTTATATTGAAATAACAATCCGAATCACGTTGAATGAAAGTTATTTCAAGTTGAAACAACGTGAATTTCATGTAGAATCAAATTGGTTTGAGTGTGTTATAACAGTGTGAAGAAGCCTCAGAGACAACATATGCATTTATTTAAGAATAATTCAATACACTTACCCCTGTAACACATGTTTCACTTATTTTGAGTTCTCCTTTGTCAACAGACGCATCAGCATCGCCCGATATGGATTTCGTCATCAATATACTTTGAAAACTTGATGCACTATTTAAGTAACTAATTTTAATTAAAAGAATACGGGAATTGTCCTCTTTTTATAACATATTTTAAGAATGAAAATAAAAAATGTACATACTTAAGTATGAATGCATGTTAATTTAACAAGATACACTTTTGATTTTAATATAAAACTGGTTTTTATGGATTCAATATTGAATCCATATTTATTTATATTTTAATATTTTTTTTTTATTTTAACAGTGAATAATATTAAATAAACATGATTTAAGGTTATTTTATTTAAAATTATTATGAAATAATGATAAATTTAAAAAAAGGGCATACTTTTGCAGAAATTTACTATGATTCTCAATCAACATTTTTCCATGTTAATTTTACATTGGTATTTTTTTCTGTGTGAATGTGATTATTTCGTTTAAATCTTGTCTTTTCGATTGGAACCTCGATTTGAACGCAAATAACTTTAACTTTTTCAAAATCGCTTTCAATTGTTCATCGGCTTTATTTCTTTTCTCTTCCAGGCACATGATTAAAGTTTGGATAAGGCTTGTTCCTTTTTGAAGGTCTATTTCGTGCCTTTGTAAAATAGTACTAAGCGGCTGGGTTACAATAATTATCACACTTAATATGTATATTCCGAAAATAAATTCAAAAGTACTAAGTGAGTACCTTAATATAAGGTTTTTGATGAAGTGTCTCTAGCTTTCCACTCAGATATTTTTTCCAAAGCTTCTACCATATGATGTACACTTATTGCAAAGTGCAAAATTGAGTCCTGACGGTCCACCCATCTTGTCTCGCATAATGTAGAGAGTTTGGCTCCCAAATACTGGTGGCATGTCGTAGTGTCCACGGACATAATGTCCATGGACATTATGTCGCACCAAAGGACGACATTAAGTCCATGGACGCTATGTCGCTCAGCGATGCGAAAAAATGTCCATCAATATCGTGTAATAATGTCCATGAACATTATGTAATTTTTTGGTGCGACATAATGTCCATAAAAATTGTAAAGCCAATGTTTACTTAGCGAAACCGGTACTTGTTATACCATAAAGGAGAAAATACTTGCGCCCGGCCGAAGGCCGGTTGTGCAGATAAGCTTTAGTTAGCGAAGCCGGTCTTTTTTATACCATAGAGGATAAAATCCTTGCGCCCCGCCGAAGGCCGGCTATGCATAGCAGCTTTAGTTAGCGAAGCCGGTGTTTGTTATACCATTGAGGAGAAAATCCTTGCGCCCAAAAGTATTTTCGTTATATATTTAATATATACACCCAGAGAAAAAGCAGCAAAACCATTTTTAAAAAAATTTTAAACAAATTATGTTTAATTTAACCAAATCACTGTCACCGACAACCATATTATGGTTAAATTAGTTTCTTTCTTTGGTTGTGACCATAATAAAACATGTTTTTCTCTGCGTGTATGTAGATCTTTTTTTGCATTTAACTTCTTTAGTAATACAGTGTAAATTCGATAATCCGGACACCACTAATCCGGAATATTCGGTAATCCGGACAGAATAATGCAGCTCATTGCGTATTCCATAATCTGGATTGATTGCAATTCTATAGACCGGATTGAATAATACTCGTTTTTATTTATTTTTTTATTGAAATCACAGTATGCTCTGAAAAATACAGTTACAATAGTGTGATATGAGTATGTTTGTACATGCGTTTCTAGTTTAGTATTGATGCAATATGCCTTCAGTGAAGAGAGCACACAAGACTTTATCTATTTTAGATAAAGTAAAAATTGTTGAAACTGTATTTTTTATTTTAACTGAACTGTACAAATTAATATTTATGTTTTTATGTTTAATTTTGCTATGAATTATTATAATTTTTTAATAAATACATATGCACATGCGGTAATCCGGATAATTCGCTACTCCGGATTGGGGTCTGCAATCAATTATCCGGATTATCAAATTTTTACTGTATATAAGAAAAAATATATGTATGCACTTACATTTTTCTTTTTGTTATACTTATGTGGACATTCTGACGCCTTCACATTTGACATAACGTCCATATTAAAAACGACTTAATGTCCGCGGGCATTATGACGTTTTCCAAAACGACATAATGTCCATGGGCTTTATGTCGCATCGAAGGGCGTCATAATGTCCATGGACATTATGTCCGTGAACACTATGACATGCCACCCGAAATACTTTGCTAAAACTGCGTTTTGCTTGGGATGATAACACTACGTGACAGGTTTTTGATCAAATGTATCTGACACCTAATGTAAAATTGTGCGCTGAATCCGAATATGAAGTCAGAATTGTCAAAGGTAGAACAGTTTTTGAGATATTCCAAAATAACCGTTATATGTGTTTTTAAGAAGTTGAAGATAATGTATCTGAAATGCAAATATCTTCAAATTTCAGCCTACTTTGTATTTCTTTCTTTTTAGTAAAAGGTTATAAATTTTCTAAAATAAGCATGGGTTGTTTGTGAAGATGATTCAATAAATGGCAGATTTATAAAGGACAAAATTTCGAACTTCAATATAAATTTGATGATTTTTTGTAATTCTGCTCTTTTCAAGTTATTTTTTTTTAAACCAAACAATTTCACTTTTTATCACTTACGACGTTAGCCTATTTCAATACGTACATTTTGTGCCCAATAGATCCAGATCGGTGCAAAAATGACAGAATATTAATTGAATTAACCCACTTTTCGATTTGTATCAAATCAAAGAAAAACACAATAAATATATACAAAGCTAAATTTTTAGTAACAATAAATATTAAAAATTGCTTAAAACTATTGAATTTCTATGTGGGTTAATTTGCTCAATCTTTTGTAGCTTCGTCATTTTTGTACCAATCTACGTATTGTTGGGCGCAAAATGTTCATATTAAAATAATCTAATTTCGTATGCAATAAAACATTAGGATTTTAAAATCATTGGTTTAAAAAAATAACTTGAAAAGAGCAAATTTGAATAAAATCATACAATTTTCAATGAAGCTTGAACTTTTGTCCCCATAATTCGTTTAACATTTTTGAAGATATTTGCATTTCAGTCATCTTTTTTTATAAAAAACACAAATAACGGTTATTTTAATATCTCAAAAACTGTTATACTTTTGACATTTGTCGCAGTTTACAGAACTTTTTAACAGCTCCATTTTTTGCTGACATCAGAGGACACCCATCTGTTCCAACTCCTACACAATGTTTTAGGTCAAAACAAAAATTTGTCAAAGCCTTAAGAGCTATTGACGATAGTGCATTCGCATCAATTGACGCATCAACGTATTATCGAAATAAACAAAACATATTTTTATAATTTAGGTGGAAATTTCCTTATTCCCCCCCTCTAGAATCAGCGCCTGGTACATACATAAGTCTCATACGTTCATTAAAGTGATAAAAACAACTAACTGTAGCCTGATAAAAAACTAGTTAAAGTTTTCCTACTTAAGTACAAACATTCAGTCCATAGTAATATCGATATATCGATAGTGAAATATGAACTATTGATAAATATCGATAGTATCCCAGCACTAATATGTACTAGGGAGATCGATTATTCGACTTTTTTCAAAAACCGGTTTTTGAATATTCCAAATTTAAAAAAAACCGTTTTTTTTTTGGTTAAGGATTTAAAAAATAACCGGTTAACCCATTTTATTCGAATAAACACAAAAATCAAATTAGTTTTTTAAATAAAAATTTTATTTGAAATAAAAAAAATTCAGGTAAAAAAACCAACAAAATACAAAGATATGACTTAAGGCCCAACTATAATATGCTTAAGCTCCTGTCAAAAAATAACAAAAATCTTATCAAATGCATTTAAAAACACAAAAACAAAACCAAAAAACATTTGATTCCGTACGGAAAGTGCGATTTGTTTCGCACCTTGCTTAAGCAAATGACAGATTCATAAAATTTAACAAAAAGTTTCCTTAAGTTCAATATGGTTTGACATATATGATTTACATGTATTCGCCCATTTGCTTAAGCCAACTTAAGCATATTATAGTTGGGTCTTTAAGGTCAAAATAATGGCTTGGCAAACGCAAACTTTGTTTCCGTTTTGTGTTCGCTAATAAACAACACAAGCATATTTCGTACAAACATTAATTTTTCATTTTTGTTTTCAATGCATGCAGAATACGATAGTTCTTCGGCAATTTTGTTGCTTTTTGTTTAAAATAAAGGAGAAATATAAAAGAAAGGAAAAGAATTTGGAGTAAAGAGTGGTTTAAACAACAATCTGTTTTGTGACCACATTCCACAAAACGACTGAAAATGATTTTAATGCTTCTTCATAAACGTCTTCCCTCTGCAAAGTTGTCGCTGAAATGATTACATTTAGCACTAGACATCAAAAAAATTTGACAAATATCCAACATGTCTGCCAAATATAAAAAATTTTTAATATGTATTTCTTAAGCTGTGGTCACACTAATTAAATATTTGACCAAATAAGCGTAACCACTACCAGGGTTACCGTTAGGAATTTTTGAAAAGTCGCACAAAAAGTCGTTTTATAAAAAAAGTCGCAAAAAAAAAGTCGTTTGAGAAAATAAAAGTCGCACATTTTTTTTTACGTTTTTAATTAATAAAAAAAAGCAAAACAAACGCTTTTATAAGCGATTTGTCTTTACATCGTGCATTATGTTCTTTGACTTTTGTTGCAGTTTTTTTTTTTTTTTCAATATTTATTTATTGAATCTTCATATATTTAATATGAACTAACAATAATTAATCAAATCTTATCCTAATACTTTATTTATGTCCTGCCATTGCCAGACAAAAATGTTCTTCACCACGGGTTCTGTTCACATATATTTATAAGTGTTTATCGCTCATCTAACTGGGTAAGTGCTGCAGTGTCTCTTCTTCTTAAGCGAGTGTGGCCGCCATGATTTAAGATATTTCGAGCTAGTGGATTTGGGTGTTGTTCAAGCCTTTTTAAATATTTTACCGCATATTTGAATTGCATTGTGTTGTGACATTATTCTTTAATAAGATTATATTTGTCGTGCTTAATACCCAATTTTTATTCTTGATAAAAACACTGAAATTTATTGTTGGGAGATAAGCGTGTTTCTATGCGCATTTCACTGGTTGGTTAGGCCAGATCATCAGTAAACATTCTCCCAAAAAATTTTAGAAAAACCAAAGATATTAGCAAACTAAACTTCAGTGTGAATGAGAATTGCAAACACTCAAAAAGTCTTTTTTGCAACGATATCAAAGCTTTAACAAAATACGAACAATAAACAGTGATTTTATCCTTTCTTACATTTAAGTTTAGGGTTGCCCCATTTACAATTATTAAAATAATTTAATTACGGGTTTACTTACAACAAAAGCAAGAAAAAGGTGTACATATTACACATTATTAAAGTAACCGGTTTATTAAACCAAAATAACCGGTTTATTCGATATTCGAAAGATGGGCATTTAAAAATAACCGGCTTGAGCAAAACTAAAAAATCGGTTAAAACCAGCCGAATAATAACCGTTCGATCTCCCTTGTATGTATGCACATATGCATGTTATGTACTAGGGTATTCATTTAATCGACCTTTTGCTTTAATCGGTTAATCGCTCGATTAATTAACCGAGGTTTTGGTTTAATCGGTCAATAATCGGTTAAATTTGTTTTTGATCGGTTAACCAATTAATAAAGTTTTTTTTTCATAAATTAAGTAATTTCAATATATATATATGCTTAAATTATTTATTATTTGGAGTTTACTAGTAAAAAAAACAATAACATACCAAACATTAAAATTCTTGAACTAAAACGAGCAAACAAAAAAACAATTCAAAAATATATTTTTCAATAAATACATAATTGTGGGATTCACAAGTCATATTGTCATAATGTCCTAAATAATATTTTACAATTGCTTAAAATAAATATTGTTGTGTTTCAAACAAAATAAAAATTTGAATGCTGTGCTCATTGATTCGTCATAACTGCACAGTAGAAATATAAATTATAAGCGTTAGCCCACAACAGTCATATCGTCGGCTTAATATGCAAACCTGCTAACTTCCTTCAAACACATTTTACAGGAGAGTCAAAAAACTTTTTATTTTTTCTATTTGAAGAAAAAAACTACATGCTGGTCGACGAGGCGTATCTTTCTCTACCACACGGCATCAAAATCTCAATTTATATAAAAAGTGGATTTAACCGGTTTGCATATTAATCTTACGATATATATTTCTAGTAATTATTTAAAGACATAAGGCTTTAAAACTTTATGACTACCTTGTGAATCCCCCAAATATGTATTTATAAAAAAATAGACTGAGATAATTTTATTATTTATTTCAATAGTTAAAGGAGATCTTATAAAAAAATCTTCTAAAAAAGTAATTTGGTTTAAATGTTTAGGAGTTAAGCGATTCTTTTCTTTTGTTTTGACAAAACTTGACTTAGAAAAAATTCTTTCACTTATCGTAGATGAATATCTAATTTCTCAGTCCTTTTTAAGGATTTCTCTAAATATATAAAATATTCCATTATGGCCTTAGAGTCCTGTTTTAATTTTTAAAATTTTAAAAATTTTAAAAAAACACTTCTAATTGTTTCGGTTAATTTTGTTAAAAGACTAAACACATACATATAAAAAGTACGTGAAACAAGAAAAAGGTGTTGGCAATCAAACATTTAACCCATTTTTCGTCACATTCCTGTTGATTGAACTTTGAAATCGGTCGGCGAAAAATGGGTTGAAATGAAGATCACTGAACACCTTTGTTTGTAAGAAAATATTTTCTAAACACATACCTTTTGTATATGAGACGAAACAAATAATTAAAAATACAAAAAAATATGTTATAACACTACAAAAAATTAAAAATCTTATTACATCGGTTAATCGGTTAATCGACTGAAATTAACCAGTTTAATCGTTAATCGAAAAAATCCAATTTGAAATTAACCGATCAGTTAATCGGGTAGTAATTAATCGGTTAACCGGTTGACGGTTAACCGAATGAATACCCTATTATGTACATATGTAGATATGGATATGTCAGAACCTAAAAGGCCTTACTCCACAAAATAAAAAGTAGAGTAAATTATTAATATTTGAAAAATTTATTTTCATAATTTAAGATGCTACAAAAAGGAAGTTGGCGAACACGCGAAGCGTAGTAATTCATAATACAGCAATATATTATGGCCTTATTTTGGTTTGTATATTTTTCTATTATATGGCTGGTAGCTTCTAAAAAATTTTAATAACATTCAAAACCTATACCAATTTTTTATATTTTTAAATGGAAAATATTTAAATAATGGAAAAACAAGATTTTTTTTAAAGAATTCACAGCTAATAAGATAGTGATATAACAAAATTGATAAATTTTTGAAAAGTGGAGTTAGGCCTTTTAGCTTTTGACACAACCATATGTATGTGCATTTATAAAAGTGAAACTATGTATTATTTATTGCATTTAAAACGAATCGATAATATTTATTCACATATTTATGCCAAAACATCACAAACATTTAAGCCTATTTATTTATTTTTTTTCGTTAAACTTATACCCTTCAACATGAAGAATTATTTAATTTATCTTAATTTCTTTGCAGCACATGTGGACAACGAAATGTTCTTAGTTAGAGCCTTAGAACGTTTGGGTGGCAAAGTAATAGATCAAGATGAACCAGATATTGGTGCTGCATTTCTCAAATTTTCTGTGGTAACAAAAGAGTTAAGTGCATTAATGAAGACATTGGTATGTTCTGCGAAATTCAAAATATAAATGACACGATAATAATTTATAATGTGTATGTTTTTTATGTTGTAGATGCAAAATATCAACAATATTGTCATGTTTCCGGTAGATACGATGCTTAAGAGTGAGTTAAGAGGTGTTAAGGGAGAAATGAAAAGACCCTTCGATAAGGCAGCCAAAGACTATGAAGCTAAATTTATAAAAATCGAAAAAGAGAAAAAGGCCCAAGCCAAAGAAGCCGGCATGGTAAGAACGGAAATTGATGCTGCGGTTGTTGCTGACGAAATGGAAAAGGAAAGGCGTCTTTATCAATTACAAACATGCGAGGTAATGCAGTCAATATTTTAATGAACAATTCAATAAATACGATTGTACAGTTAAAATTTTCTATAACTCGCAAAAAAAAATCACCCCTATCGTGAATAATGCTATAAACACATTCGGCACAGCAGGATACTGACTTCAATATGTCAAGAATAGAATACGTGTGTGTATATGAAAATGATTACAGTACACGCTCGGAAATTCGAACCATTTTGTTTTTAGGGCGATTCGAATTTCCGAATTATTCGAATTTCTGGACGGTTTTTTTATAAAAAAATTTAAGTAAATTTGACCATAAAGATATAAAAAAGTTGTTTTTTTTTTAATTTTTGTTTATTTAACATAAAAACTATAAAAATCTTAACGAAATATAACAAAAAATAACAATTCAGCTCATTTCACTTTAGTATGTATAATACAAACGCCAAAAAACTGACTTTCAAACTCCAACAACATCAACAAGATCTGTAAATCATCTATTAAACTGCGATTCCCCTTTTTACTTTGTACTTGGTTAAACTAAATTGTCAAAATTTTAGTGCTTACAATAAAAAAAGGAAAAACCGCTCGGTAATTCGAATTTTGGATTCTAATTTTAGAGCGCCAAATGTAATGAAATTACTGATTCGAATTTCTGGAAATTCGAATTTCTGAGAGTTTAAATTTCTGAGCGTCTACTGTATTTTCACGACGACTCGGCTACATCGCTGCAGGTTGTTGTCTGTGCTTATTTTGTCGTTGTAGTCAAATTAAACTACCCAACAAACAGGGAGGTTTGACTTCAAATTGAAAATGATTTGAAATCAAACGTTTGATAATGATTTGAAAATCATAGCATTCTCAACAAAAAGGGGAAATTATTTTCAAATTGAAAAATGCCTTTATTTTCAACTTGCTTTCAAACGTAATTCTCAAAAGTTTTTCAAATGTGGATTATAACACAATGTGGAACATAAATAAAAATATTTTATTTTTTTAATTTAAATTCATTATTTATTTAAATAAACTGTGAGATAAACATTTGGCACCATAGCTAAAATGTGAAATAATGTTCTGTCCGTTTTCTAATTCTCGCAAAGACGAAATAATTGGCACCCTTTTATTTTTAGGATTGTAGCACCGCGATCATACAATAAACTTATAATTTCTTCACTTTCCCGTTTTATTTGTTTAATTCGTACTCATAATCATTGTAATTACTCACAAATAATTTTTATTTTTCACAAGAAATAAATTGTTCACATGTAAAACACATTTAACCACAAAGTAAAAATTTAACTTTAATCGCCATTTTTAATGTTTACATTTATTTTTCGCTTAAGTATTGCCAAGTTTAGTTTTGATTTGAATTTAACATTTGATACCAATTTGACATCAAATTGATAAAACATTTGATGTCAAATGTTTATTTTCAAATCATTATCAATTTGAATTTAAATGTAAAAATCAAACATTTGAAAAACGTTTGAGAATTGTGTTTGATGTCAAATGATAAAGTCATTTCATATCAAAGGTTTGACTTCGTGTTTGTTGGGTAATTTCTATTTTTGTCCACTACAAAACAGAAGAAGTGTTGCTAATATAAAAAAAATATTCAAAGAATAAGTGCGAAAAAAAATATTTTTTTGTTTAACATTAAAGAATCGGCTTGAAACAAGAATTTTAACTCAGCTCAACACCAAACAGATATTGTATAACTTTTTATTTATTTTTAATTTAAATTTTCTACTTAACGACAGAATTTCAGTACTGAAAGAAGTTCTATAGGAAAATGTTTTTCGCGCCAACGCTTCTAGTTTAGGAGTTATAGGTCGTAAAATTGCAAAATACTTTATCCATATCAAAGTCGTTAAACAATTGAGAGCCAATTTCATATATTAATACTCAGTTTCTGACTTTTTTCAAAAAATTGGCTTTAATTTTAAATTATGTCGATATAAAAATAATTATTTATTTGTTATAATTATTTATTTAGATATTTGCTTAATAAAGTTTTTCTGTATTGCGGGTTTTCGGCGTTGCGGAATACTTATTATTTATGTTCTATTACATAAATTATTACCAGATATTTATTTTTACTCAAACTTTTAAATTAATTGAGTTATTTTCCAAAATATAATTTTTTAAAGCTTAATAAATTTAAAATTTTATATGAAGTTACTAAAAAATATAGTATATAAAGCTTGAAGTGTTCTTCCCTAAACATGTTATGTTTTAAAAAATATGTATATGTATTTACAAAATTTAAAGTTTTGTAGAAAAATCTTTCAAGAAATATTTATTTTTGAAATTGGCTCTTAACGGGCTAATAAATCGGAATTTGTAATACATCATAAGAAAGATATTTCGAAGTAGTTTCTAATAATACCAATACTTCTTAAATCCAGTTTTTACCTAAAAAGTTATTGATAAAGGGTACGCTCGTAAATGCAGTTGTTGGGTATCATTTGCGAAGAAGTAAAGTTTAATGTTCGCAAAAGCACCACTTGGAAGAAACTTGGCATCACTCTTATATTTGAAAAGTTTTTATGTGGTGGCAGAATTTTGGAAAATATTTTACTAATAAAATTTAAAAAGTGCAAAAAACTAACGTTGTAATCAACCTATCCCTCCAATACTAATTATTTAGATTTATTATTTTAACTTTGCTTTAAAATATATACGTGTATATTTTTAAACAAAAATTTCATTGATTTTTAATTTTCTAATCTTTCTTCTTTTTTTTACATTCACTGGAACTGATAGCGTGAAAAATTTTCCACATGAGATTTACGATTGCTTTTTTCCCTTCGAGGGGAATGAAAATTTAATGGGAACAAAAATTCCACTTGTTATTCACGATAGGGGTGAAAGTGAGAAAATCTAAGGGAAACGTGAACAAATTACGAGGGAAAAAATTTTTCACGATAAGGGGAGTTTATTCCCGTGAATATTTTTTCACGTTATTATTCTCCTTCGAATTACTTTTTTTCATAGGAGTTTTTCATGATCGCAAATATGTGAAAAGGGGAAAAAATTATTCACTATTGGGGTGAATAAAAAAATCAAAACATCTATTTTTATTTTCAATTGTTTATTTTTGTTTCTATTTTTTTTATTTATAGTATTTGCTGAAATATAAGGAAATCAAAACAAAAACTGGCATCGAGCTGCTGCAGCATTTTATAGAATACTATCATGCTTTGAATAAGTAAGTACAAAATGTTGACCCGAATTATTGTATATACAATTAAACGACGACTTATACATATACATATGTATGTTTGTATGTAGTGTTATTGTAAGATAATAATTATTCAGCGGGTAAACTCAGACGACCTTCTTACTTCAGGCTTTAAAATTTTTTTGATTCAATTACTATTCTTATCTAACTGCTAAAGAATGCCTCATAGAAGGCGTCGACTCTTTCGTATAAAAGATAAGATACACCTTCCACACTCGCTTCTTTGAGAAGGGAGTAGAGAAGGAGTAACATTTGTTATATTGTTTTTTTTTGCACAAGCAAAATCAAAAAAAAATTTTTTTTTTGGTCCCGTTACCATTCTTATGTACCTGCTAAAGAACCGAGAGCGGAAGGCCTACTCCTCAATGACAACGTGTGTAAAAAAGATATGAGTATGGAATGGAGCAAGAACTCCTTGTACATCCACTCCCTCTTTTTCCCGCTGGGTAGCCGTCAATGTTACCCGTATGAATTGAAACTGTATATGTACCACCAGCGTATTTCAACCTTGGGATAAACTAGGGCTGCTCGATAAATTTGTGAGGAAATCGTCAATTTCCTGAGAAAAAATAAAAAAATCGTCTTTCATGTTTCGAAAAATCTTAAAAAAATCGGAAAACTTAAAATTTTGTTTTTTTTTTAACAATTTTATAAAAAAAAAAAAAACATTCAAACAAAAACATAATTAATTTATACCCAGCTAGCTTTTCCATCGTGTAAGAGATACTGGGAGTCTCATGAAAAGCATCCTTGAATGTCGATGACAGCATTTTTAATCGTAGAAGATTCCTGACACGGGAAAAACTGTAACACGACTGAGATTCTTCCATAGCACAGCAAAAGACGCTTTTTCAATCGTTGTTGGAATCGTTTAAGACGTGGGTAAAGATTATCTAACGAGTCTTGCATGTCAAGAATCATAAGAGAATCATGTAGATATTCAGGGGTGTGCTGGAAATCGCAAACGCAAAACGCAAGAATGTGCTGGAAATCGAAAACGCAAAACGCAAGAATTTTAAAATTCGTTTTTTAGTAAGATTTCTGTAATAAAATAATTTTTTTACAAATATTATACAAACATTTCTCTATTAAACAGAATTTTATAACAAAAATTATAAAAATTAGATAAAAAGTGTATTTAAAACAGCCTCCAAATTCTTGCGTTTTGCGTTTGCGATTTCCAGCACACCCCCCATTATCTTACAACTCGTCAAATGTTCGCCGTATAATTGTTAAAAATATGATTTATACAATGAGTCGTAAAAGGTTCATTCGATGTGGTTTGACGAAAGATAAATAAAGTATAACATTGTTGTTTTTGTACTCTGAAAATAATCAAAGATTTTCTGAAGACTTGCGAGTTAAGTTACTGATGATTCGATCTGGCAGAGAAGATAAACGGGTTTCGGTTATGGTTTGTTAGTATCTACTTCTACGATCGAAACTATGCCGAGTACGGGGCATTCGGTGACCACCGTAGCTGGCTGTGCGCACCAGTGTTGGCGTTAGGATACGAAAGATAGATTTTTCGTATCTTTTGACTACTTCTGGTATCATGTATAATCCTGACATTTTTCGTATCTTTTGAATCTGTACGCAACATTCGAGAATTTTTAGCCAACTAAAACTTATTAAGACTGATCATCGTTACCGACTCAATACTAATACAATAGCAGCCAAGGCGCATTGACTGGAAGGTGGGTCAACTCTACAACAACACTGCTTCTGTGGTCGGATTTTTAAAAATATTGCTTGTAAAAAAGGTTAGTTTACATAAAAAATTTGTTTACATACACACTTTGACAAGTCGACCACCGAAAAAAAACACTATGTTGACTTGACCCCACCTTCTAGTGAATTCGCCTTGATATCAGCTTTAATAATGGTGAGAGAAAACATTAAGGGGTTGCAACATACGATCCACCTAAATCGATGATTACTAGTAGTGCGAAGTTGTTCTGAGGAAATATGAACATATTTTTTATTTTCAGGAAATTTGTATGAACGTTTCTATAATCGCATTAGTATAAAAGCCTTAACTCGTATATTAATTTTTACAAAAATAAATTTGTTTAGATAACATTCAAAGATAATTACATATAATAAATTTTAAAGTTTG
The DNA here is from genome assembly GCA_963931875.1 of Pollenia griseotomentosa. Classification (NCBI taxonomy): domain Eukaryota; kingdom Metazoa; phylum Arthropoda; class Insecta; order Diptera; family Polleniidae; genus Pollenia; species Pollenia griseotomentosa. The sequence continues at coordinate 54,822,903 of OZ007564.1, forward strand.
CTAACTGTATTTTTAAAAATTACATATGTACCTAATATTTATGACTTAAATAAATATAAAAATGAATTTATACGAAACCATTTTCTTTACAATATTCATTTTAATATGAAATAAAAATGGTATGTAAATAAATGTCAAACGTTAAAAATGGATTTTCAAATTTTTTTCAAAACGTATCTTTTTGGGAAAACTAAAATGTATCGTTCTCGAAATTTCACTGGCAACACTGGTGCACACGACTAACTACATACTTCGACCAGTTGGGCCGAGCGCTTCAAACACAGGAGAATTTCGCAACCTCGTGTGTTCGGCAAACTACGGCCTCGGATAAGTCGGCGGCTGGCGGTTGTCTGGTCATGGTGTGACTAGCTACGGTACATAAATATTTCAAACCCTACGAAAATGCGGAGGCCGTGGCGTTCGGGTAACTACGGTCTTAAATACTATAAACGACTTAAAAATACTTCTGACACAAAGAGATTTTGGAGGCCTTGGTGTTTGGCTAAATACGGTTTGATTAAATACTGGGTAAAATATTTCGGGCACCAAGAGAGGCTTACTACTTCGGACACCACGAGAATTCGGAGGTCGTGGAGTTCGGCTATCTACGGTTCGTAAATACTTCGGACACCACGAGAATTCGGAAGCCTTGGTGTTCGACTAACTACGGTTCTACAAATATATACTTCGGAAACTGTTCGCCTAGATACGGTCTACATACTACGATTACTAATGGTTACGGAGGGGGTGGACATTGGTGTTAGTGTCAATCAGTGATACCAAAAGTGCAGATTTATCTGTATTTTGCAGATTTTATACCCCAAATTGCCAAAATGCAGATTTGAAGATTTTTGGTTTAAAAGTGCAGATTTTTTAGCTCGGTGGAAACTTCTTTACATTGTCACTTTTGTTTGTACTATTTCCACTTCTTGCATTGATAAACGAAATATATCAAACATTCATTTATTCATATATAACTTATGTGTAAATATCTTTAAAAATTGCAATATTTGATCTCTTGTAAATTTTCAATAAGACCCTTGTAGTTTAAATAACATGTCAAGCGATCAACTTTTAGTTTGTTGTTTAAAATAACAAAGATGTGACTAATCCTTATTCAGCCTGAGTTATTAAATTTAGATATATATTTTTATTGTACAAATATGCAAAAATTATCAGCCATGATCTGAAAATCGCATTTGAGTGAAATTAAAATCGAACAAATTTTTAAAACTTTTCTGTGTTGAAAGTTCAAAAAAATATTCATTTTTTATACCTCATACTTCGAGGACCACTTATATTTACTAAAACTACTTTTAGAACTACCATCGATTTCAAATTGCAGAACATTGCCGCATATTTTGAATTGAATTGTTATATACTTTGCGGCCCTATGCTCTCCAGAGGAGTAAACTACCATCGATTTCAAATTGCAGAACATTGCCGCATATTTTGAATTGAATTGTTATATACTTTGCGGCCCTATGCTCTCCAGAGGAGTAAAGGAGTATCCTTTTCTAAATAAACTACATTAAAAATGTAACAAATGTGTTTTGAAAATGTATTGAAGATTTTTAAAACCCTGACGCAGATTTAGCAGATTTTTTGATGAAAATGTATGGTATTTTGCTGATTTTTCCTTTAAAAGTTCTGGCAACACTGGTGGCAATATCCACCTGCTCGTTTTGAACAAACAAACTACTTATTCAAAAATAAAATAAACCAAATAGGAATTATTAAGTGAAAAAGTTATCTTAGTAAAAAAAAACACAAACAGTAAGGGATAGGATCAAGTGGGCTGTCGACAGCTTCAGCCCATACAAATCTTCGGGTATGGATGGTATAATTCCGTAATTTTCTCTACGATAGGTGAGACCAGTGTTCAGAGACTGGTAAACAGGGGTACTCCCCAAGGGGGAGTTCTATTGTGAAACTTGACTATGAACACCATGTTGGTGAAGATAAACGACATGAGGATTAAAACAGTGGCATATGCTGATGATGTTGCGGTTGCCATCACAGGGAGACATTTGAACATAATGTCTCAGTGTATGGAGGCTGCTTTGAAGGTACTCAGCACCTGGAGCGCATCATGCGGGCTGAGTGTCAATCCGTTAAAGACGGAACTGGTACTCTTTACGAGGAAGTGGTTCTGGATAGCAAGCTGTCATGGGGACTTAAACTCGGCTATAAGGCGGGCGACAAATTGGCTAGGGTATCATCGCATATCGGGAGATATACGTATATTTACCTACAGCAAAGCTGCCCTTGCTTCCCTAGCGGGTGTTTACACGACATCTAGGTTAACTGTAGAATGTTGGATGTCTTTGAATGAGATTGCGAAGCATTCAAGGGTGACGCTAATATGGATACCGGGGCACTCAGAGTGCCCGGGCAATCAGATAGCAGATGGGCTGGCCAAACAGGGTGGTCGCATGGATGACATATTCATTGATCCATTCGTTGGCCTTCCAATGGCTCACTGTAAGTCACTTATCAAACGCGAGTCTTATGGGGTTGCACAGACGCGGTGGACCTGTGAGTCCACCTGGTTGATATCTAGGATACTATGGCCTGGATATGATGAACGGAGAACTAATTCTCTACTTAGGTTCAACAGGGACCAGATTAGGACAGTGATATCGGTTGTGACTGGGCACTGGCCGGTTGGGACTCATGCTGGAAGAATGGGTCTGGAATTCAACGACTATTGTAGAAGTTGTCAAAACGAGGAGGAAGAGGAGACTATGCTTCACTTTCTTTGTCAACGCCCTGGGCTGCGTGGCATCAGGGAAAAATACCGTGGGAACCGGTGTTTGCCTGCTTAAAGGATCTATCTGTGATACAACTTAAATCGCTTCTTCTCTTCATTAGGAAGACGAATTGATTTGACTTTGCAGTGACACCATCTGAGTAACTGCTTTTAGGATGGGCATTGGCGCTGGGTATCACAAAGGGACCAGTAAAGGTCCCAAGTGAGCTGTCTCTCGATAACTGCCCATGGAACCTAACCTAACAGTAAGGGTTTTCGTAGTGTTAAGTGAAACAGTAAGGGTGTTCACAGCGTAAGGGTTGGCTTATAATATAAGGATTATGTATATATGAAGGTTAAGCTCAAATTAGACGTGACATAACCATAGCAAAACTGTACTACCATCACTACTGTATTACCAAAATGACATAAACATACCATACAAACCAATTTAATTTTGGTTTCTACGGTACGGCTGTGGCACTAAGGTTATGTCACGTCTAATTTGACCTTTAGATTTGTAACGTCACGTTACAGTGCATGTGATATTCGAAGATGGTACAATCTATTGCCAACAATCAAAAGACATTTGTTTTTTATTGCACGACAAAAAGAAGTGCGGTATAGTGTGAAATGTGTTGGCATCATTGTACAATGTTGTTTTGCTAAAAAGATTTTTCTTAACGAAAGTTGCTCCATATTTTAATGACAAAAACAAAATTTTACAGTCGAAGAGTTTTTTTATGTTATCTTGTTTAAATACAGTTAATTCAACAACATTTTGTATGAAGGTTTTGTGTTGTCCTATGCATCAAATGGGCCTAACATTTTTTTTACATGGTAGCAGAATAACGGCTATTTTTTGCACTAAAGCTTATTACAACCTACTAAAGAAGATTGTGTCGGTTGAGATGAAATACTCTTACTGCAAAACAAATTTTTTAAGAAAATTTTACTTAATAAACTTTTGTTAAATTTAATAACACTATCCCCTAATTTCACCAAGTTTAGTTAAAACTAACTATTACTTTAACTTCCAGTTAACAATATGTTTTGACGGCTATAACTGATAGTTAATTATATCTGAACTTTGTGAAATGTGACAAATTTTCAACAAAATCATGACCAAATGAATCTGACACCTAATATTTATGTAAAATTTTCAGCTGAATCCGAATATGATGGAATGGTCAAAAGTATAACATTTTCGAGATATTGAAAAATTACCATTATATGCGTTTTCTAAAATAATGATGAAATTTGAATAAAAGTATTTTCGGAAATATTCAATGGATTTTTTATTTTTTTTTTTTTTTATCAAAAGATAAAATATTACTAAAACAACCAAGGGTTGTTTGTAAAAATTGACCAAGAAATTACTGATTTACAGAGGATCAAAATTCAAATTTCTCAAAAATGTTCAACTAATTTTTTTAAAGCCAAACAAAAAAATTCTTACGTTTTGCGTTTTCGATTTACAGAACACCCCCGTATTATTCTTTGTTTGTTTTTTTCTGCATTTTGTGAAGAAGCTTGGAGAATTATGATGAAAAATATCCAGTCGAACAAAGAACAAAATTAATTGAACCCGATTGATTATTATTAAAATTACATGGTTTGAATTCTTCATAACTATTTTAATCAATATTCATTCTTTGTTTTTTCATCATTTTGTAAAGAGGGAAATTATTAATGAATAACTATGTATACAATCGAACAAAAATAATGACCCGCAAAATTTTGCAAAAAGAGCACGTATGTGCGAATCAGAAAATGGACATCACTTACAGGATATCATTATTCAAAGCTTATTGCAAAAAATTCCCCAATAATATAATGCATTTTAAAAAAAATTATAGTAATCATAAGTATTGTTGTTATTTTGTCGAACTATTTATTTATGGTTTTAATCCAAATTTTAATATTTTTTAATCAGGCTTAAGTTCATCAAATTTAATTTTTCATTAAATTATTTTAATGAAGAAAGGTTAAAATACAATTTGGTTAAAGGAATAATGTTTGACTATTGACGTCAGCTGTCATCGATGGCTGCGAGTGTAAGACGGCAAATCCCTCTGAGGAGATCAAGTGGTTGTGATCGAAACATGTCAGGGTAACTAGCCGCCTGGGTTCGAATCTCAGGTCAGTCAAGAAAGAAAAATAATCAATAACAATTTTAATTAATTTTCAAGTTGTAAAATTCCTTTCTTCATAAAAATAATTTAATGAAAAATTAAATTTGATGAACTTATGCCTGATTAAAAAATATTAAAATTTGGATTAAAATTATAATAATCGCAAAAATAAAAAAGTTATAAACCATTGAAACTATATAGCTCATTCTGCGCCACCCTGTATGTAGAAATTTAATTCATTGTATATACTCTTTTAATATTCCCATACATTTTAGCGAATGAAAATAGCGAAATTAAGTGGATAGTTCGCAAATGCGGACCCTAATATATACGTACATGGTTTTGGCACTTCTTTAGCTTATTGATTTGGCGCTTATGCCAAAAAGTCATAGTGCAGAAAAACGTCAATGAATGTTAACATGAACTTTTCTCAAAATATACCCGATAGATTTTTTTTTTGTATTTTCACCACTGCTTTCGGCATAAGTTTTAAAGAAAATTTTAAATTTTTGTGAACGATCATAAACGAACTTAGAAGTAAATAGTATTTTATTGAAGGTGACAATTATTGTTTTCTGCCGCTTACGCCAATTTTTTTTTAACTTTATTTTAATAAATTAGCCTTTTGTGCTGCATTCGTATATATACTTTATACGGCAATGACGCTAAGCAAGAGTGAAATTAATTTTCTTGTTGTTATTTTATTTTGCTTTCGCTTTAACAACTTTTTTTCCTACGGCAATGAAGCAAAGTAAGAGTGAAATTTATTTTAAACGTTTTTGTATGAGGAATTTATTGCATTCGCCAAACAGTGGCGTGTAGAGTAAAACAATTCTTAATAAACTTGAAAATAGTTGATATGGAGCAAAATTAATGCTTAATATTTCAGAAACCATACAAAATTTCGTGAAACAGATTTTGGATTTAGAAAGGGGGTATTAAAAATATATATATCCCATACCTAACTCAATTTTATTTTCAAATGGTCGGTAGGTCAAGCCAATAATGAACTGACAAAATGTATTTTGAGATAAGAAAAAATAGTTTTTAATATCAATAACTGAAGATCTTATTACTTATTTATCATAAATAAAGTTATCGCAATATTATTTTATTACAGTTATTTTAAAGACGGATTACAAACAATCGAACACTTTGGGACATATATAAGCGATTTAAGTGATAAGTTGAACAAAATCAAACAACGACAAGACGAAGATCGTCGAAATTTATTGGAATTGCGAACGTTACTGCGAAGTACGCCGGATTTTGATCGCGTAGAAAATGTTCCCACAGATAAGGGAGGAGGAGGTACTGGTTATTCCTTGCATCAACTACAAGGTGATAAACATCATGGGGTTACACGTTCGGGTCATTTACTAAAGAAAAGTGAAGGTAAGGTACGAAGAGTATGGCAGAAACGACGTTGTCGTGTAACCAGTGATGGTTTTCTGGATATTTGTCATGCTGATGAGACTAAACCACCGACAAGAGTTAATTTATTAACGTGTCAAATTAAACCAGTGCCAGATGATAAGAGGGGCTTTGATTTAATCAGTTGTAAGTTGTTAAATTTTCTATTTTTTATGCCTTTTTATTAAATACATAACATATTAATACATTATTCTACAGACAATCGTCCATATCATTTTCAAGCCGAAGATGAAGCTGACCAAAAAGCATGGATGGCTGTTTTGGTCAATTGTAAAGAAAAAGCTTTAGCTAAAGCATTCCAACATGCAAATCCACAAATGAGTCCTAGTTTAGTTGAGCTACAAAAGACTGTTATAAGGTATAATGGATACAATTATTTTCAAGTTCTCTGAACATGGTTGAATTAAATAAGTGTTTTATTATTTTATATAGATACGTCCAAATGTTGCCGGGCAACGATCAATGTTGCGATTGCGGATCACGCAACGATGTCACCTGGATAAGTCTGAATTTTGGTATACTTGTGTGCATACAATGTTCAGGCGTACATCGAGATCTTGGTGTACATCACTCCCGTATACAAAGTTTAACTTTGGATAATTTAACAACAGCTAATTTGTTGATAGCACGTGCCATGGGTAATCATACATTGAATGAAATTATGGAAGCAACATTGGGCAAAGGAAAACTAACACCTGAGAGTACAATGTAAGTGAAGTTTATACTTAAATCTAAATCCTAAATGCTCTTAATACAATTTTTGTTCTTCAAAAAGGGAACAACGTTACGATTTCATACGAGCCAAGTATGTGGCAAAACGTTACGTTATGCGCACATGTGCTGATGAAAATGATTTACGCTGCGACCTGGAACAAGCTGTGGTTAATGCTGACATGAGTCAACTGTTGCAAGTTTGGGCTGAGGGTGCTGATCTCACATGTTGTTTACCCTCATGGGATGATGGTGAAACTGCTATGCACTTAGCAGTACTAAGAGAACAAGGTTCTACACTTAATATTGTAGATTTTCTCATTCAAAATATGCCACCAAAAGGTTTAAACAAAGCCACCAATCCACCCAGTATATTAAATGTTACTGGAAAAAATACCGCCTTGCATTTATGTGCTCTTCACGACAAACGTGAGTGTATAAAATTGTTATTACGCTCTGGCGCTGATTATGAACTGCGTAATTCGCAAAATAAAACACCCATGGACATAGCCAAAGAAATGGGCCATACCGTGTGCAAAGAATTGGTATGTACGAAACTTCAATGTAAAACTTGGAGTATTAACATATAATATTTTCCTCCTCGCTTTTAGATTGAATGTGCCATGCGAAGGGAGAAAAGTGCTTTTGATCACATTAATACCGATTGGAATCTGCCGAATGAAGATGGTTCGACAGATTTTTCTGATGACGATACTGTTATTGATGAACGCGTAAGTAACTTTGTTATTCGGCCAAATGTATTTAAATAATTTTATTTAAAACTAAATAATCTTTACATCCGACTTTGATAAAAAAAATTGGAAATATTTTATGGGTTAAGAAAATCTATTTATTCTTTTTTTTTATAAATTTTCATATTCCTTCAATATTTTACAGGAATATTTTCTATGCTCTATGAAAATTTATAAAATAAATGTTACTCACCATTTGAAATAAATTCCCAGATTCTATTCTTTTTTTTTATTTGGTTATTTATTTTCAATACAATGAGCATAATACGCCAAAGAAGCATCTTTAGTATACAATATAAATTGATATATACATTATGTACCGACTCAAAAAAAAGTTGTTGATGTACCCCCTCGAAACTAACTTTGACATGTTTTATGAAGATTCCCAAAATATTTTGACTCTAGCGATAATCCCCCGTGTGCTAAACCGCGTCAAAAAAGGGTCCAAAAATGGTATTTTTCGTATAAAAAGTAAGTGTTGGTCGTGAACGGGTTAATTTAATAGTAGCTTTTTGTGGTTATTAAATGGTTTTTTAGTGATAAATATATAAATGTTATAAAAAAGTAAGAAGAAAGTTAAGGATTAATTTTTTACTAAAATCACAAGCGGTGGTCAACACCTTTCTAACGACGTATTGGAAATGAAAATCGGAATAGTTATTTAAATTTTCATTAAAATCAAATTGAAAAGCATCAAAAAACTGACATAAACATCTCGCTATCTCGCGTCTGTGGTTAGACTTTTAAAATGTTTTAATGCAGAATCGAAGAATTCCTTAATATTTATTATTTACCAAACTTTTTATTCATTAAAAATACCATTTTTGGATCCTTTTTTGACGCCGCGGAGCCCAAATACATTAGGAATCATCATAAAAAATGTCTAAAGTAAATTTTCAGAAAGTACAACTTTAACTTTTTTTGCCCATATAAGGTGAGTCGGTTTAATGTACATGTGTACATTAGTGTGTTTTTATTTTCATGTTTTTTTAGTTTCATGTGCCCAAGCATACGTCCATGTTCTGACAATCGCACGATTTAAAATCGCAAAACGCCAGATTTATTTTATGGTGTTCTGAAACTGGTGCGTTTAGCTTGCGATCTGGCATAGTTTCTAACAAATACTCTTGTTCCCTTAGGCATACTTTTGCAATTTGAAGTCGCCAAAGTTCTTGTTATTACGATTTACAGAACACCTTTTATAACATGCCCGATAATTTAAAAACTTATAGGTAAAGTATTTTGGGGATTTCTTACAGATTTTTCGGAACTGGTTAAAGTCGAAATTTTGCCAAAAATCTGGTTGGCCGGCCTTTTTTTCTGCATAGCTTTTCCAAAAAGCACAATTTTCTTCACGTTTGAGGAAACTATTTAAAAGAAAAATGTCCAAGCTTTATTTTTATGTGCAAAAACTAAAAGTTTTTGCAATGCATTTTGACTTTTAAAATTCTTTTGAAAACAAAAAAAAATAAAAATGCAGTTTGAAAGATCAATTAATTCTAAATAATTTAGGAACGATTTTTTTGAATTTGCACTTACCCTTCCTGAGTTATTCCGGTTTTCAGCTTTGCACGCAGTTTATGATATTATTACTCATACCCAACAAACAAATAAAAATCAAACGTTTTGTTTTGCTTTGGTTATTTATTGGGCCCTGCAATAAATCCTAAAAATCCGTTTCAGAAGTTGTGACATTGATGTAAGCGTTAATGGATACGTGAAGATTTGAGTAATTTTCTGCAAGTTATGCAGGTGTTAATAAGCGGTTCAACAATTTGCGTTGTAGTTTTGTATCTTGTGGATGTAAAATTCGATAAGATGTACGAGAGCGTTTTGTAAAAATTATTTTATAAAATAGCAATAAATTTCTTAATTTCAAGTAATCTGCAAAGAAGCAGTCCAAAAATTTACTTAATGCTTCTGTTATTTGATCCGTATATCCAATGCCAAATACAAATCTCACAATTCTTTTAATAACCCGTTCAAGTTAAGCTAATCAACGATTACAGGTACTAGAATACATTTCTATATAATAAATTACAAGAGGCATTAATAACGCATAAAGAGTACTTTACCCTATCACACAAGTCTTACGTAATTTGAAGAAAATACAACCCTGTCATGATAAGTTGTTATTGAGTTTGGAAAACGTGCAGGCAATAATTAGATCAGGGAATCATTTCGTGGGATAGTGTATAACGGCCTTAAGCAGCAGTAGTTGTTATTCTTAATTGAAGATACGATCCACAATAATAAAGTTTTCTAAAACTCATCGTTACTCTGTAGGAAACCGCATCACTATATGTGCGTTCGTTTACTTTTCCAGTAAAATCCAGTAGGTGAGTAATATGAACATTTTACAAATTTATGAGTACGCGAACGCATTTCACTAAAATCCAGTACAAATTTGTACAAATTTTGGGGTGAACGAACACAGCTTATGTTGATCAAAATTAAGGCAATCATAAATTGTCACATCGAAGCAAGTGAGGGATTGCACAAAATTTATTTTCGTACCTGAAATTTCTATATCAGGATAGTGCATACTTTGAAAAATCAAATTTCCATTTAAATTTTTTTCCACATGCTCATCGATACCAGTACATTACTTTTCTCCTTCCTCAACTGTTTCCTTACTGTTCCGTTTTATCTAAAATCATAGTGGCTACACTGCACGCATAATTAATTTTCTATCATAAGTTATTTCCTTTTACGTAATTTACGATTTGTTCCTCTAATAATATGAAGAAGAATGCTTTTTTGTAGTTTTTTTTTGAATTATCCTATCAATTTTCCATCTATCAGGATATGAAGAAGAAGTGATAACATTTATAAAATTTAAAAGCTGTTCAAAAATGAATTTATAAAAAAATTATTTAATCTTAAAAATATTTTTTTTTATTGTCAATAATCTTTAGTCTTAAGATTGTAAAAAATAACCTTAAAGGTAGAGTTTAATAATAAAAAAATATTATTTACTGAATATGCTTTCAGAAGCGCTCCCGACCGCCAAGTTTTGCTGGTGGTGATTCACCTGTATTACGTTCCCGTTCCTCAACTTGTGATTCTATACAGAGTAGTTCTAGTCCAATAGCCAATTGTCCCAGCCGTCAGTTTACGCTGCCCATGTATCAACAGTCTGCTGGCACATCACCAAAACAACAAATGTCACTTGGCCAATATTTGGGTAGTGCTGGCAATATTAATACAGGTGGTACAAATAGTGCTGCCGGTGGCGGAGGTGGTTCGAGTCCCAGTTCGGCATCAAGTCAAAGTGGTCGGATGGGACCTAGAAGTAATAATGAATTTGTAGGTGGGGCTCGCAAATCGACATCTACAGGTATATTTTGACTTGAATACTATTTGTTGTATAAAAAATTTCTAAATTTTCAAAATAAAAATTTGACAGCTAATATGAACTCTTTGAAAAAACGTACCGCTCCAGCACCTCCTCCTGGCACTAGTACAATGTCCTCCACATTTTATGGTACTTTGCCACATGCCCCCCGACATTCACAAAATTTTGATACAAATGATATACGAACGCACAATCATAAAAACCAGTCAATGGATGCCAATTATGGCACGTTGCCTCATTTACGTTCTGTCGATAGTAGTCCTCGTATTATAGGTCACAATAGTTCAACATCACATGGTGGTGGTTTCTATGAACGTTTTGATAAACTCGTTTCACAGGATCCAAACGGAGGACCGCCAACAAGCCATCACATATTGCCAGCCATGACAACGTTTGGTCATAAACGTTCTCCCAGTGGTGAGTCTTTAAATCGAAATTTACACTTGGCTGGAGCAAAATTAGTATTACCACCTGCAGGTGAGATACCAACATTGAAACATGTTGATAAATCAGCTTTAATACGTCCAAAAATACCACCTCCTGGACCTCCATCTTCAGGTAATAAAATAAAATATATTTTACACATTTGGAAGTTGATATGTAGTATTTAAATTTATTATCTTTTTTAGAACGTGAAATAGCCAATGGCCAATCGAACGAAAGTATTAGTTCTATGGATGAGGGTCCTATTGCGCCGCCCCGTAAGGTAAGTAAAATAATTAGCTTTTGAATTAAATTTAGTTTTTTTTATTAACTTTTTGAATTAAATACGAACTGCTTATAGTATTTAATAAAAAAGATTCATGTTTTTAATGCTGTTATAATATTTTATATCGCTTTATTATCCAAAATATACATACATATTCTTTTTTCAACCAACCTCCTTATTTTTAAAATTTTTTTCAGCGCAAACATAACAGGTTAATGAAACTTTCACAGCCCAGTGAAGAAACGGTAAAAACTGTTTTTCTGTTTTGTTTGCAATTTGCTGTGTTGTGTTTTATTTGTTTGTTGTTTATATATGTTTTTTTTTTTTTACTAAACAACGTTATAAATATGGGGGATTTCATGTCAAGTGACCCAATTTTGAAATCGATGTCTTCCGATTTGGATGAAATTTGCACCAAGGTTAGTCCTATTGGATAGTAGTTTAGACACAAATTTTCAACAAGATCGGTCTAAAAGTTTCTGAGTTAGTGGGGGTCAAAATTTGACATTTTGGCCATACAGGTGTTCTTTCTTATCCATGTAACTTATTACCTATTGGTGTTAGCAAAATTTGTCCCAAGTAGCTTCGATAGCTATTTGATCCATCTTTTGAAAAAAATTTTTTTTGTTTTTTTAAAAATTTTTTTTTATTTTTTTTTTTTAAATTTAAAATTTTTTTTATTTTTTTTTTTAGCGGGTATGTTTTTTTTTTTTTTTTTTTTGTTCAAAAGAAAGCTTATGTCTTTTCCTTTAAGGTAGTTTTGGTCCCTTTTTGGGATGCGAGCGGCTTTTGTATAAAAAAAAATAATTTCTAACTCTAGACAAGGGTTTTTCAATTTTTAGCATATGCAGTGTTCTTTCTCATCCATTTAACTTATAAGCTATTAGTGTTAGCAGAATTTGTCCCAAGTAGCTTCGATAGCTATTTGATCAATATTCTGAAAAATTTTTTTTTTGTTTTTTTAAAACTTTTTTTTTTAAATTTAAAATTTTTTTTTTAAATGTAAAATTTTTTTTTTATATTTTTTTTTATCCGGAATGTTTTTTTTTTTTTTTTTTTTTTGTTCAAAAGAAAGCTTATGTCTTACCCTTTAAGGTAGTTTTGGTCGCTTTTTGGGATGCGAGTGGCTTATGTATAAAAAAAATTATTTCTAACTCTAGACGAGGGTTTTTAAATTTTTAGCATATGCACTATTTTGAATTTTTTCCTATTTGTGTTTAAGTGTTTCTAAAGCCTTAAAAATAAAACGTTTGCAAAGAAACTAGACAAATTAACCTTTCCGACGGTATGTTACAAACCCAATTACTATTTTATACCTTCGATACTATAATGCCCACGATATGTTAATCCCAGGAATAAAATCACTTTTTTCTGTAGAAATGTTGACAAATAATTCTTTTTTTAATTTTTCCTACATAAATTTTATTAAATTTTTTTAATCCAAATTTTTAATAATTTTAATTAGGCTTAAGTTCATTAAATTTAATTTTCATTAAATTATTTTTATGAAGAAAGGAATTTTACAACATGAAAATTAATTAAAATTGTTATTGATAATCTTTCATTAATGAAAATTAAATTTAATGATCTTAAGCCTAATTAAAATTATTAAAAATTTGGATTAAAAACCATAAATAGTTCAACAAAATAACCACAATACTAATTATTTTATTAAATTATTTATCTTTATATTTTTATTATTATTATTAGAAATTATTATTATAATTATATATTAATTTAATTATTATTACAAATTAATAAAAAGAATTTAATTTGTCAACATTTCTACAGAAAAAAAGTGATTTTATTCCTGGGATTAACATATTGTGGGCATTATAGTATCGAAGGTATAAAATAGTAATTGGGTTTGTAACATACCGTCGGAAAGGTTAATTTGTCTAGTTTCTTTGCAAACGTTTTATTTTTAAGGCTTTAGAAACACTTAAACACAAATAGGAAAAAATTCAAAATAGTGCATATGCTAAAAATTTAAAAACCCTCGTCTAGAGTTAGAAATAATTTTTTTTATACATAAGCCACTCGCATCCCAAAAAGCGACCAAAACTACCTTAAAGGGTAAGACATAAGCTTTCTTTTGAACAAAAAAAAAAAAAAAAAAAAACATTCCGGATAAAAAAAAATATAAAAAAAAAATTTTACATTTAAAAAAAAAATTTTAAATTTAAAAAAAAAAGTTTTAAAAAAACAAAAAAAAAATTTTTCAGAATATTGATCAAATAGCTATCGAAGCTACTTGGGACAAATTCTGCTAACACTAATAGCTAATAAGTTAAATGGATGAGAAAGAACACTGCATATGCTAAAAATTGAAAAACCCTTGTCTAGAGTTAGAAATTATTTTTTTTATACATAAGCCGCTCGCATCCCAAAAAGGGACCAAAACTACCTTAAAGGGTAAGACATAAGCTTTCTTTTGAACAAAAAAAAAAAAAAAAAAAAACATTCCGGATAAAAAAAAATATAAAAAAAAAATTTTACATTTAAAAAAAAAATTTTAAATTTAAAAAAAAAAGTTTTAAAAAAACAAAAAAAAAATTTTTCAGAATATTGATCAAATAGCTATCGAAGCTACTTGGGACAAATTCTGCTAACACTAATAGCTTATAAGTTAAATGGATGAGAAAGAACACTGCATATGCTAAAAATTGAAAAACCCTTGTCTAGAGTTAGAAATTATTTTTTTTTATACATAAGCCGCTCGCATCCCAAAAAGGGACCAAAACTACCTTAAAGGAAAAGACATAAGCTTTCTTTTGAACAAAAAAAAAAAAAAAAAAAAACATACCCGCTAAAAAAAAAAATAAAAAAAAGTTTTAAATTTAAAAAAAAAAAATAAAAAAAATTTTTTAAAAAAACAAAAAAAATTTTTTTCAAAAGATGGATCAAATAGCTATCGAAGCTACTTGGGACAAATTTTGCTAACACCAATAGGTAATAAGTTACATGGATAAGAAAGAACACCTGTATGGCCAAAATGTCAAATTTTGACCCCCACTAACTCAGAAACTTTTAGACCGATCTTGTTGAAAATTTGTGTCTAAACTACTATCCAATAGGACTAACCTTGGTGCAAATTTCATCCAAATCGGAAGACATCGATTTCAAAATTGGGTCACTTGACATGAAATCCCCCATATGTAATTTATTTGTAAAACAATTCTTACAAGTAGTGTTACCGTTGGTGCCACTAAAGTGGCAATTTGCCACTTTTTCGTCTGCTTGGATACTATTTGGCCACTTTTACAAAATGCACCCAAATGTGGTACTTTTTGCGATTCTTGCCACTTTTTTGATACTTTTTACGCTAGGAAAATATACTTATTTTTCTTTGTGATTTATTATAACCCCCAGCTTTAATATATGTAAAACTGTTTTGTATTAGAGTTCCCATACGACAAATTTAATTTTCTTGAAAACCGACTCTAGAACAGACGTACGGACAGTCAGACGGAAATGAAGTCCAAGATTAAAAAAACGGAATTGGAGTGGATTACATCCTAATTGGAGAGACAACATTTTTATTTTTACCAAATATTTGAACTTTTTTATATATATTCTTTTATAAATCAAGAATTAGGAAAAATTCCTATAAATATTTAAAAGAATATATAGCAAAAAGTTTCAAATATTTAATAAAAACTGTATTTTGTCTCTCCTTAGAAGTCATGAAGCAGAAACCGAACTGTTGTGTACCGAAAACTTGTCTAAAATTTGTGTAATTGGCATTTAAAGTAAAATCTAAGTTTTTATCAAAAATTGTATAATGAATTGATAATAAGAATGGATATAAAAACAAAAAGCTCAATATATTGAAGTATTTAGACCCAATATTTATAGTGTCTACTGAAGGTATAAACTATTTGGAATTAGTTTCAGAGTTTAAAGATATTTTAACTGACCCAGATGAATTTATACATGAACTTAAACTTCTAGAGAGTAAAGTAAATGACACGAATTATGAACACATATTTAAAATTTCGAATGATGAAGATTTTTGGCGTGAAAAAGGAACATTGAAAAATAGATTTGATGAATATACCTATATATATATTCAAACTTGTACAAATTGATCTCTCATTATCACATAGTAGTGCCTTTGCTGGGCGTGTTTTTACTAAGTTAGCTTTAATCGAAAATAAAGTAACAAATAGGGTAAACACCATTTACGAAAGTATGGAAGTCGTTTTAAGAACAATTAATTGTAAAATTTGTATGAAACTGACCATTAATAAATATGTAGCACAGGACGACATTGAAAAAGTTTGTTTAGACATTCCAACTGATTCCTATGTTTTTGGAATGCTAAAAACGAATATGAACACAGTTTTCTCCCATCACGTCACATTTATCAGATACACCAATTATTGTAATTTCGGAAGAGGTTTTGTACCACAATTAATAACAAAATCCAGTTTTATAGTTTTGTTCTATAAACCTGATTACAAAAATTTGAAGCAATAATAGACGAAATTGGATACAAACTAAATATGCTATAGAAAGGAAATTAAAACACTAGCACTTAAATTGAGTAGCATGTATGCATGCCGTGCATTTATTTGTATTAAAGTGAGGAACTGATTCTAAATAAAGTATTTGAAAAAGTGATATTTTCGTTTTTTTGTTATAGGATTTCTTGTTTTCATCCGATTATAGCTTAGCTGCCAGACCCACGGAGTAGATAAGAACATTTCTTTCGCATATTTATATTGAAAACAATAATAAAAACTAAAATTTGTTTTTGTTTTTAAAACAAATATACGACATCGTGGGCCTAGGACTACAACTTTTGTAATTAGGTTGACTGTAGAATAAAATTATAAAACTATGGATTTTGTTATTAATTGTGGTACAAAACATCATCCGAAATTACAATAATTGGTGTATCTGATAAATGTGACGTGATGGGAGAAAAGTGTGCTCATAAAATAAATTCCTAAAAAGTTTTTAAATGTCTACCTATGCAATACAGTGTCTTTAATAAATCAAAGAAATGTATTCAGAAGGAATAGTACAAGAAATATATTACTAAATATATATATAAAACACATTACATAAATATCTTATATTTGCTGCAACAATGTCATAATCCAAAAAA
The DNA here is from genome assembly GCA_963931875.1 of Pollenia griseotomentosa. NCBI lineage: Eukaryota > Metazoa > Arthropoda > Insecta > Diptera > Polleniidae > Pollenia > Pollenia griseotomentosa. Next base: position 54,839,870 of record OZ007564.1, read on the forward strand.
CATGTTTGGCAGAAAACAAGTTTAACGTTTTTGAATTACTAAAACATTAAAGTAAATATTTTATAAAAATTACTTCTCGAGAGAAATATTTACAAAATATTTATTTTTGTTTTTATACCATTTAAAATTTTAATAAATAGAAAAAAAACGTAAAAATACATAATGTGGTGAACTTATTTTAATTTTAAAAGATGTGCCCCTTTTTTAAAAAAATCCACTTTTTGGTGCCACTTTTTTTGTAGATATCCCCTTTTTTTGGTACTTTTTGAAAATATCCGACGGTAACACTGCTTACAAGTCAACTAATACATACATACATATGTACTTATATACAAAGCATAAGCTTAATTAATCTGCTAGAAGTTCTATTGATCTAATAGTTTTGAGAGAGAAAATTTCTTTTATGTTTTATCATGACATATTTTTAATGAATATAAGATAAATTTGATGAAAGAAGATTTAAACAAGATCTCAAGTTTGGAATTATTTATATAACTTAAAAGAATATTCTGCCGCAAGTTAATTAGCCATTCTTGTTTTGTTTTTATTAAGGCAAATTCAACTACAGGTGGTGTCGGATCGAGTTAATTTGTTTTGATTTGTTACAGCCGTATTCATAACAAAAAGTTAGCCACAGTTTGTATACTACGTACAGCGAGCTGCTAACTAGAATGCCGATTAAGGCTAGCAGCTTGTAGCACAGAGTTAATTCATAACGAAATTTTCTCCATCTACTAACTTTTAATAAATCAACTCTGAATTTTAATGATGCCACATTATATTTCTCAAAAATGAAAGACGTTGTGCATTAATAATTGCGGGTTTTCTCATTTTTCTTACAAGTGTTGCTTTTGCGAACATTAAGCTTTACTTCTGCGCAAGTGATACTGCAACTGCAACTGCATTTACGAACGTACCCTTTGTCAATAACTTTTTAGGTTTAAACTGGATCTAAAAAGTATTGGTTTTATTAGAAACTACTTCGAAATATCTTTCTTATGATGTATTAAAATTTCCGATTAGTATATGAAATTGGCTCTTAATTGCTTAATCGGTATGCTTTAAACGTCATGTGAAAGATACTTTGATATGGATAACGTATTTGGCAACTTTAACGACCTATAACTCCAAAACTAAGAGCGTTGACGCGAAAAACATCTTCCTATAGAACTTCTTACATGGGTACTAAAAAGTTATATCAATACCATTTTGGTGTTGATCCAAGTTAATATTCTTGTTTCAAGCAGATTCTTTTATGTTAAAAAAAAAAAAAAATTATTTTTTAGCACTTATTCTTTGAATATTTTTTTTTATATTAGCAAGACTTTTTCTGTTTTGTAGTGGACAAAAATAGAAATCTGTTTAATTGCACTACAACGACAAAATTAGCACCGACAACAACCTGCAGCCATGTAGCCGTGTCGTCGTGAAAATAATCATTTTTATATACACACATGTATTAGAGTTGTGTCGTTCCGGAACGACCCCTAAAAGGAACGGTGCGGATTTTTTCAATAGTTCCTTTTTCCTTGTTCCGCAATTGCAATCCGTTGAATCATCACATGTATTTCTGTAGGTTAATTTTTTGTGTGTTGATCAGTGTTGCCGACTTTTGTGTATTTAGATCGTGACACATAAAAAATTTCTAATTAAATCAATTACTGATGTGATTCCAAGCAATATATTTTTGCAATATACCACTCGTTCACCACCAGCAACGGCATTGCGCGCAGATTAAAACAGTTATTATTTTTTACAAAAATTTAAGAAATTATATACATAATTATTATTAATGTTGTCGTTACGCCACAACATGACAACAAACAATAACAAATATTTGTTTATTGACGTTTTTACGAACGACAAAGAAGTTTTATCGTTCCTCGTTCATTCATTGTTCAAAGTAAAAAACAGAAACGATGAACGAAAGGAAAGGACCTAGTTCCTTTGATCTTACGGATCGGTCGGAACGATTCCACAAAAGGAACGATTTTGCCGAACTCTAACATGTATTCTGTTTTTGACATGTTGAAGTCGAATGTGTTTATTAGGGGGGTCGTTTTTTTTTTTTTTTTTTTTTTTTTTATTTCTTATATTCTCTCCCCCCCCCCAATCGGTTCAGTTTTATGTAAAAAAAATTTTAAAAAAAATTCGTAGCGATAAGTTGTGTTTTAGGGGGGGGGGGGGGGCGTCCGCCCCTCAAAGTTTGCCATCAAGCCATTTATTCAAATGTAATTTGTTTGCATATGACTATCTCTTAAAAACAACATTTTACAAGAATGTGATATATTGCAATATTTTAGCTCTTCTAGTCAACAACATAAACCTCGAAGAAAGTTTTTTGCTAAAATTAATATCTTAGAAAATAATTAAGAAAATAACAACAAAATACCAAACATTTTATATTTTTTTTGACCGATCTTGTTGAAAATTTGTGTCTAAGCTACTATCTAATAGGACTAACCTTGGTGTAAATCGGAAGACATTGATTTCAAAATTGGGTCACTTGACATTAAATCCCCCTTTAAAATATGTAAAACGTATATAAAATGTTTGGTATTTTGTTGTTATTTTCTTAATTATTTTCTAAAATATTAATTTTAGCCAAAAACTTTCTTCGAGGCTTATGTTGTTGACTAGAAGAGCTGAACTATTGTCATATATCGTCGTATTCTTTTAAAATGTTGTTTTTAAGAAATAGTCATATGCAAACAAATTACATTTGAATAAATGGCTTGATGGCAACTTATCGCTACGAAATTTTTTTGTATTTTTTTACATAAAACTGAACCGATTTGGGGGGGAGAGTATAAGAAATCAAAAAAAAAAAAGTTCTCCATACAACTAACGGCCACGCTAGTGTTTATAGCATAAGGCCGATTACAATTTTTTTATTTAAAGTTTTTTTTTGTTGTAGATTTCACGCTGTGCATGATTTAACAAAAAAATTCATCTGCTTTAAAATAACATCTTTTTCTTTATGTTATAAGTTTTTTGGTTAAATCTTTTCAATATGTTTTTAGTTTTTTTTTTCATGGATCGAAAATAATTATTTTTTTTTTGAATGGCCACTCATCAAATTGGCTCATAAAACTCGTATTTTTTTATTGTGTTTGTAATAAACCTTATATGTACGATGATTTAATGTGAATTTGACGAAAATCAATACTTTTGATTTTCATAATAATTTAACGCCCGTTTGATGTGTGTGCGCGTAATATCTTCAAATTTTATAAATGTATGAAAAAAATTAATTTTTAATTTTTTTTATTGAAATTTTATTATTTGACAAATAATTAGATATTTTCCTTCCAAAAGTCCAATCTTATTTATTATTACAACAATTCTTTGAAGTTAGGCAAAAAGGTCTTAAGTCTGATACTGTAGTTTATTTATTATTTAATTGCTTTAATTGATAGATTTAAGTAGTTGTAACCAAACAAAAGAGTAAAAAAGAATGGTGTTAAACCTAATAATGTCACTGCTACGAGGTTATACGGAAAAGATTCAGCGAAACCATTAACCGGTCCTGGAGGGATAGAACGGATTGCAGGGTGCTAGGGCATTATGGCCCGGATTGGACGCAGGGACAACCAGAGTTCTATAAGGCTTGGATTGGAGTGGATCTTGAGGGGGTCATTGTTATGTTAGGGCTTTAACGAGTAAGTGCGACAATCTGCAGATTATGCGAGGATGCTTAGTAGTTAGAGAAGATTAAGCATGTACAATGCCACTGTCCTAGGATGAAGGGTTTCAGGCATAAATGCTCCTAGCCATTAAGATTTCACGACGAACTAAGGTGTATCGCTGGATGTAATCCAGTTAATCTACTAGGGTTCGCCAGGCAAATGAACGGTTATTTCTGATGAGGAATTCACAATGGACCACATTATTCTCCGAGTGGTGTGCCCGTGGGCGTATTACCCTTCCTAACCTAACCTAATAAAACGCTAAAAATGCAATTTTTGACTTAACACACACTTTTGCCTAACGTCAAAGAACTTTTTGATGTTTGATGGCTTGGATTAGATATGTGGTTGTGCTCAGCAAAAATAATTAACGAACTTTTCCATCTGCTAACTTTTAATAAATTAACTCTGAATTTTAATGATGCCACATGATATTATTCAAAAATGCAACACGTTTTTATCGCTGGTTTTGCAATTTTTTTCTTTTTTTCCTCCACATATATATATATATATATATATATATATATATATGTTCCTTTAACTCCCATTGGAGCATAGGGCGCCATAGCGATTCGTTAGCAATTAAGTTCAGAAACGTAGGTTGCTAGCCTTCGATCCCTAGTTTGGTGATAGGGCTGCTATCTAAGCACCCAAACGTGCTGTGTTTGGAGCCAGTGTTTCAAAGGATCCAGTATTTGCGATCTCCTACTTCCTGAGACGCACTTTGGCCATTCAGGGTTCGCTGACACTCCAGGTTGGCAACAGAATTTCCTCTGTGTGGTTGTTAAGGTTATACCGCCTAAGATCGGCCGACAGGGCCTCGTTTGTCAAAAACAGGGGTCGCCAAGTCCTTTCTGGACAGAGGGTGAGGTTGTCATTTGAAAAGGATTGGCTGTGTGTACAATATGATAACTCATTTGTATTCGCATCACTTTTCCATTAACCCCCTTCCTGCACAAATAAAGATTTTAAAATGTTCAACATTTTTCATTTTTTCGAATTTATTCTATGAGCTAAATTTCAGTTATGTAAAGTAACCTTCGGAAGGAAATAATTCCCAGATTTTAAAATGTTTTTAAGATTTAAACAAATTAAAAAAACAGTAAATTTAAATAAAAAACCAAACAAAATTGTTTAACATTTAACGGCTGTTTTTCAAAAGTGGGTTAACGTGTGGCAGCTTGATAACAAGAGCAAGCAAATCGTTAGCCGTAGTTTAATACGTGTATTATGAATAAACTTTGTGCTACCTTCATGCCAAATTTTCATTATCAATACGGCTTTACATCTTAAAAAAAAAACAATTTTGAAAATCGCTTAATGAAGAGTAAAGCTAGGATTTTTCGAACTTTTAATTTTTTGAGAAAAGTCGAAATTACGATTAGTAACTTAAAAATGCGAGCTGATATAGAAAAATGGAAATTCGATTTGAAATTAGCGACCTTAAATTAGTAAAAATTGCAATAAAGAACTAATCAACACATTTTTCAAATACATATTTTCAAAATATTGTAAGTATGTTCACACAGTGGGAGATTTTGATAAAAAAAATAGCTTTATAATATCAAAAGATTTTTTTCTACAAACTTGCTATAGAATATTTTTCGATTTGCTGGCAATATTGATAAACTTGAGTCTTAAATTTGCAAAATTCTAAACCAAGGTAGGCCAAAAATAGCAAATTTGAATTTTCGAAGTCCGATATTTCCTAAACTATGTCGCTATATCGCCAACTGTTTTATAGAACTCTCCTAGAATATTTTAATTTTTCTTACGATCGGGCTAAAATGGATTCTGGGTCGTTTTTATTTTTTGTAATACCCGAGAAAGGTATCCTACTTTGGGAACCTCTGGTGGCCCTCTTATAGGTCTATAGATCCCAAACCCAAAACTTAAACTTAATTCCAATCGGACTTATCGTTAAGAAAATCCAGAATTATTTCATTTTTTCTTCCACTGTGTGACGTTGGTCTGCTAACTGGACGTGCAAATTGTTTTATACAAATTTTCGTAAAGTTAGTTTTACGAAAAAAATTGCAAATGTTTTTTTTTATGAAATTTCCTAAGCTACAAATTTGATAATAAGTATTTTTTCGATAAATGTTACCGTTTGGCAGATTTTTACGTAAATCCATTTTTCTTGACCTTTGGCCCTTCCCCGACGGGGATTTTTGGGTGATGTTTAGAATCACTAAAGGATGCTTTGTGCAAAAATTCAGCTTTACTTTATTTTATTCTGATGTTAAATGTATCTCTGGTAGAGTGTTCAATTAATCGGGTTTTATTTTTGTTCGATTAAACGATTAACCGTTTTTTGGCATTTTTAAATTATTCGATTAAGCGAATAAAATTTAAAAATTTTTCGATTAATCGAATAATTCTATATCCAGAAATTTTATAAATTACGAGATTTTTTTAAAAAACATTATTTTTTTAATTAAAACTTGTCAATGTAGCTCCAAATTGTTGCTTCACTTTCGGCCACTTAGATTTTAAAGGGGAATTTTTTGAAAATTTATCGTCTAAATTTGTTCGATTAATCGAACAAGAAGTAACAAACGTTGCTTTTTCATAATTTCCTTTTATAAGTTCAAGAATGCCAAATTCTTTAAATTTTGTTGTATTCAAATACATACATTATTTCATTTATTTAAATAATTATTTAAAATTTGTTTATTTTACAATTGCAGTTAATGAATCAGTCAACAAACTATGCCGACTTTGAGTCATGGCATACGGATATGGATTCATCCGGCGGTGGCTTAGATCATTCGGCCGATTCAAATTTATCATCTAGCGATAATGATCGCATTAACTCATCACCTGATAATCTTTTGAAAGGCAACAGTACAAGTACGAGTGGAAATAAATTTAATTTTGTAAGTTAAAAAGACACTTTGATATATTTACATTTAACATGTTTTTTTCTTAATTTCAACAGACTGGTCATCGTCGTTGTCGTGCTTTATACGATTGTTCGGCGGACAATGATGATGAATTGGAATTTAAAGAAGGTGAGATATTAATTGTATTAAATGAGCGTACCGATGATGAGAACTGGATGGAGGGTGTAATAGAAGGTGATCCAACACGTAGAGGCATGTTCCCCGTAAGTTTCGTCCACATGTTACCCGATTAATAATACAAGTAGAAACCAAATGACCTATAAATATACCGATATAAATTTTACTCATCTAAAAAACAATCACAAAATTGTTATGTAAATGTATTTAAATTCAAAATACAGAATTATACAAATTAAGACCAGATTTTTTAAGTGTACATATGTAAAACACACGACATATGTATTTTGCTTCGTTTTAAAATTTGCTCCAGAAATATTGTACGTAAATATTATGGGAATCCACCAATAATTTCTGACAAATATAGAATTGTTTTATAAATCAAAGAATTTAATATTTGTTTAAGTTTTAATACAACTTACTCATTACTTCGGTTAGTAAAACGTAACAAAAATACTCTATTTTACTGTATAAATCGTAATAAAAATGCAAAAAACAGTATGTATCCTTAAATTGGTTTGTTCCTTTTAAAAACTAGTTTTTAAAATTGTATCTATGTGTTGTATATAAGAAGAATATGATATATTTTATGGTCTGCCTGCATTTTTTGACTACATTCTGCACATTTTTTTTTTTATTATTTATGATTTTGTTTTTGCCATCTTGTATCAATTAGAAATGTTTTCAATTGGTTAAAAAAACAAAACTTATCTGGAATTGTTAAAATAGTGTTTAAAATTAATGTGTGATTGTTTAATGTATTCGTTTAACTAGATCGTATGTATGTAATTGAAATTTGTGAAAACAAACATTCCTTAATTCGGAAACTGCTTTTTAATTAATTTATATAAGTTAAAAATATCCTGTGGCACTTCTTCTACTTCTATAAGATTCCTTTCTTTTTCGTTATTGGCAATATTTTGAAAGTTATGTCGTTTTACCTTTTTTTTAATCAATTTGCGAAATTAATTTATTCCTTTTTAAATGGAATTTGTTAATAATTTTATAATAATTTAAAAAAATTTGTTACTTTTATGCATTTGTATTTAATTCAGCATATATGATTTTAACTTTTGTATCTTAAAGAGCCAAAGTGTTACAGTTTTTTACAAGTTAAAAAGGACGCAATTTTTGTTTTTTATGTCAGATGCTAGAAATTGTTCATCATTATTAAACGTTTGATATGTTGGTTTCGTTTTAACGATAGTTTCCAACTAAAATTAAATGTTGGTATAGGAAAATATTTCGAAAGAAATTTACAGATAACACACAGTTTCTAAAAATTACCTTTTTAAATATATGTATGTATAATGCATTTTTGAGGCTTGCTTTTTAACCTTCGCCTTACCAAACATTTTTTTGTACTACATGTTTTTAAGCGATGAGTACAAGTTTTCTTCACAGATTTTTTTTTAAAGAAAAACATTTTTTCAGTGAGTTAAAATTTCCTTTCACTTGAAGCAAATTTAAGAAATTATTAAAGAAATAAAACCGAAATGTTTTGCCGGGTGCGTATTGGTTAGGCGAAGGTTAAAACATACCATAAACAAATTTTTTCCTAAAAATGAAAATTTGACATGAAGTTAGCAAAAAGTTTATTCAAAATACACTAACCCAACTCTGGCTAACGATTTGCTAAACTCTTGTTAGCGAGCTGCCAAACGTTTGCCAACTTGTGTATTTTACTTAATTTATTTTAATTTTAAAAACTGTTTAAAATTTTTATATGTGAATGGAAAAACAAAATAAAATGTTGCATTTTTGAGTAATACAATGTGGCAACATACAAATTCAGAGTTGTTTTATAAAGAGTTGGCAGATTGAGAAAAGTTCGTTATGAATTAACTCTGTGCCAACAAGCTGCTAAGCTTAATCGGCATTCTAGTTAGCAGCTCGTTGTACGTAGTATACAAACTGTGGCTAACTTTTTGTTATGAATACGGCTGTAAGTGTTTAAAGTGTATTTACTATAGAGGAAAATTAGTGGACACAAAACTAGTCATGGACTGGATTTTGTGCGGACTGATTCTAACTGTTTATATTATTCTTTGTATGAAGAAGATCTATCATATTAATATGGTTCACTCGGGACAATATCTGCGACAGGCATTAATTTATCTAAAATTGAATGTGTCCATTTATAATACTTCAGTGATCTGTTACAAATTGTCAAAAAGGTTCCATTTAACCCCCTTCTAGGAAATCACCATGTTAAAGTGACAAGTCCCCTTCATATAAATATACAACAAAAATTTATTTTCGACGTCGTGGTTCAGGTAGTAAATAATCTGCATTATTGTGGAACCCGTTGACGTTATCGCATAAGTCGTTTTTGTAGTAGATTAAAGAACACAGGATGTGTGTTACTTTAATCTTTTACAAAAAACTACAATGTCTTACACAATAAGACCGAATACCTGTCTCAGACCATGCGACATGTACCTGCGACAATATTCATATTTTCTTTTGGTGTCACTTCGAAAACTCGTATACGTTACAACGTTACGATTTTGTTGCAAGGTATTAGCATGTACTGTCAGCGTCAAAATAAAGTGTACAACTGGTTTTCCAATATAAAAAGTGTTATTTTAGTAAAAAAGAATTCAAATTTTTAGAAGTTTTTTATCATTTACAAAACTTTGGACAATGTTATTACAAATTAAAATTAAAAATTTAAATTACTTCAAAAACAACAAAACCAGTACAATAAAAAAAACCATTTACTCCGTTTTTAAGGCGTCAAAAAAAAGTGTACAGTTTTAAAATACTAAGAAAAGTGAAGTGGCTAATACTTTGTTTGAATTCTTTTTGCTTTTAGGACGGCTTCTAGTTTATATGGCATCGATTCCACCCATTTTAAAGTTAGCGCAGTAGACAATTTTGGCTACTCTTCCTGCAGAATTTTCTTCAGAGAGTGCTTGCTAGTTATGGTTTTTTTATTTTGTCTGTCCAAATGCTCCCAGATGTTTAGTTGAGTTGATATTGAGCGACTATTGGGCTGATTCATCTGTTTAAGGACGTATTACAAAAGCCAACACTATCACGCTTCACTATAGATACTGTATTTTTTCCGTTGAATTTCTTATTTCTACCTTTTATCACGTTTTTTTTTTTTGTCCAACTTGCTTTCGTCAATTTTTGGAGCAACGTATTTTTCACAGATGACAGCAAGCTTGAAGTCTGATCAAATTTGACAAAGTAGAAATTATACTTTTTTTACAACTTACAACACTTCTTACATTGGAAAACTAGCTGTACACTTTATTTTGACGCTCACAGTATAATTCAAGTTCTGAATGATCAAGTTAAATTATATGGGAGTAAATCTACATTACCATCCACAACAAATCGGTATCGCAAATATTTTGAGATTGAAAATTTCTATTGTGCATTATTTGTCAGTGCTTTATAAACAAAAGTCTCTATTGTGAATAACTTGTCAGTGCTTATCTTGTAAAAGAAAAACATACAAAATAAAATACTATTAATGATAATGATATAACAAAATAAATAGTGAAAAGTGTTTATCTTTATTTTCTTTATTAACACTCCTTCAATAAAAGAAAAAGGGAATTTAATTTTTTAATCTACCTTAAAATACAACTTAAAACTTACATGTTCCCCTTTCGTTGACATTAACACTTGGTGGGAATTTATTTAGTAAAAAATTCGTGGGAGTAAACATTGGCGATGCTAAATTTTTTAAGTTTGGGAATTCATTCCCAAAAATTTGTTATTGGAATCAATCACAGTTCGAAATAAAAAAAAATATTGAAATATTTTCATGTTAGTAGTTGTTTGCGGTAGTGGCGATCGTTACTTAAAACGCAGACGGCCCTATCTTACATCTTTAAAAGCAGCAAAAAACTATTTAAAAAGATAAATTGCCTTAAACTGTTTATAAATTATTTTTTTTCAATAAGTAATTTGACAGTTATACCTACCAGTTGTTTTAATAATTGACAATGTTGCATATAATGCAAACGATATTAGTATGTATATTAGTTACGTCTTTCAGCGTTTATCGTAATATGATTGTACTATAATCGCTTTTGTAGATAGGGTCGGTTGTTTTTTTTTTTATAAAATCGCTAATTTTGGTCGAAAGGTTCCAAAAATGTTTGTTGGTGCATACATCAGAATCAATGAATAATTATATTTTTAATATTTGTTTAGTAAGGGCCTTTTACGTTTTAACTAAAGATATGTGCATTTGATATTTCTGTAATTTTTAATGTACATTTTAAATACTCACAGTTTTTTGTAAAAATTGGGTTTTGGAAAAAAATGAAAAAAATCAGCCCTGTCACAGAAATCAAATCCTATTAAAAGCGGATGTAATTCCGTGTTTGGTTCTTCAAAAAATGAACGAAAATTTAATTTAAAGAAGCAAAACAAATTCGATCGGAATTGTAACTATGGAATTAAAACCATTTCGACCGGAATGTGTGAAAGGCCTAAATGTTTTAGAAATAATATTTGAAATCGATTGTTTAAAAATCAATTTATGTTCACCATTTTCTTTAATAAAAAAATCTTGATTATAGTCGTTTTCAGGAATGGTAAAACACGTTCAGTAGGATTTTATAGAATTTCATAACAAAAAAAGCCGAAAACATTGTACACTACAAAAATTTTTAATCGTGCGTTTCAAAAACCTTAAAATGCATATTTATTTTCACAAATTCCAATTATCATTTAAAATTTGCAATTTAAGTATTATTTAAAAACTAAAAATAAAATAAAACTGATTTACAAATAAAAAAAACTGTACAGTCTTAAAATAAAAGCAAAGATTTGTTAAACTGAAACAAAAATTATTAACAATTACTACTAACAATATGTTTAGAGCTGCCATAAATAATATTTTTTTAAGCATAACTTTAGGCTATGTTTTTATTGAAATTTAAAAAAAAAACTAGAAAAAAGTTATGTTAAATCAGGAATATTGAGAAAAAATTTAAATTTGTAAAAATAACTTTTGTTAAATATGGAGAAATAAACTTAAACAAATCCCACAATAAACAAAAAAAAAAAAAAAACAATATTAAATCATATGTAAAAGTTAAAAAAATAGTAATTTTTAAAATATAAATTGTTATAAATGCCTACATTTTTAAACAAAGACGCTTTTAAATATTGGTAGAAGTTATTACATTAATCATAAAAAAAAAACATTAAAAAGCAGTTAATAAAATGTTAAACTATGTAACTTATAAATATTATCCCTTTTGCTAAGTACCTCATTATTAAAATAAAAGGAAATTAAAATATTTAATTGATTGTTGAGTAGAAAAAACATAAAATTCCTTTAAAATAATTGCAATGCCTAAAATTATTTGTAAAGATTAATATGATATCCTAGTATTTGTTCAAAAACATAACAACAACCACATGAACGATTATTTCGCACAAATAATTGTCTATGTGGTTTTTGTTATATTTTTGCAATCTTGCTTTTTCGCAAGGGTGCAACCTGAATGATTTGTAAAAAGTATATATTTATTTATCACAACTACCATTGTGTATATTGTTTTTTTTTTTTAACCTTAAAGCCTGGCACCCACCGCCTGTCTGACATTCAGTTCCCATAAGAAGCCTAAATGTAAAAGAAAATATAGGAAATTCTTTTTTGTAAAATGTTTCACTAACTTTCCGTTTCCTGGTACTCAGCTAAAAAGAAGGTAAACAAAATGTTTGACATTTTTCAGCTATTACAGAGAGATACTTTTTCGTCAACTAAAATAAAACTCTTAAAAAAAATTCGTAAAATTGCAATCGTTAATTTTGTTAACCCGAGTATACAGCAAATTTAAAAATTTTCCTCCTACCGTGAATGCTTTTTTCACGGGAATTCGTTTTCAATTTAAACAATGTTTTTTCACAGTAAAGTAAAATATAAGTAGCGTTTGCAATTAAAAAAAATTAGATTTTATTGCAAAGAATGCGAGAAAATCCGTCCATTGAAATTCTGCAAGCACCTCGCTAAACGTTGATTGTGTAATCGCCGCCTTAAAGTCTCTCCCCACACCTTTTTGACGAACACCTTCAGCCAAAAACCGAAAACATGAACAAAGATTTTGTAATTTAACGGCTGTTTAATTGCGAACGAACACATGTTTCGAAGGGAGAAATAATTCACGGAATATTTACGGTAGAAAATTGTTGTTCTGGCGAAGAAAAAAATTTCGGGGAATAAAATTTTTGCATTTTTTGCACGTTAAGGGTGATTCTTTATTATACCCACACCACAAAAGTAAAAAGGGTATTATGCATTTGTGCTGATGTGTGCAACGCCTTAACCTTAAAGTATACCAAGCGACTCAGGATCACTTTCTGAGTCGATCTAACGGCCGGCTGGCTGGCTTTCCATGTAACTTTGTGCACAAAGTACAGGTCGCAATTTTGGAGATAATTTGATAAAATTTGGCTTATTGGCATTGGGACCAAGCCTTTTGAAAATGGGCCAAGTCGTAGGACCACGGGTAATTTCTGCCTCCTAGAAACTATCGAAAATGTGCTTTCAAATACTGTGGTATAGCGTATCATATGGTCAGGCTTGACCGAGTTTACTTCCTACTTGTTTTTATATGTTTTCTTTATACAAGTCTGCATTAATTTATTTTTGAGCAGAGATTGAAGAACAATTTCAAACTTGAAATTCAGGCAAAGGTGCGAACCAGGCTTTAACAATAAAAAACTTTAAGAGATTTTTATATTATAATTTATTTAATTGTTTAAACAAAAATAATAAAAAAAATTTCTTAAATATTTTATTTACAATTATAATATTTTAAAGCCAAACAAAGAAATACCTTAAACAAGGGGGTATCACTATGCAAAGAGCTAAATTAATGCATTTCATAACTAACTAGTTATTTAAACTTTTAGTTATAAATTTAAATTGTTATAATTGTATTTTAAATATTTATAAATAAATTAAAGCATACCATACTTATTACATTATCATTACGAAAAAAAAAACAAACAAATTGCATGTCATATCAAATTATCATATTCAGTATTTATTATTAAATAATATAAAAAAAAATCAAATTTATTAAGTATTGAACTACTTCTATTTATTTTCTCTTTATTTGTATTTTCAAAACTCTTATGCTCGCTCATTATTACTTTGATAAACTATTTATACGTTGTTTTATTTTTTTTTAAATGTAATTACTATATTTGCTTTATTATTCTTTATTTCACAACAATGTCTTTAATTTTTTATTTAAATAATTAACAAGTTTCTAAATTAATAAATGATAATTAATTTTATATTTATTCCTTAAAACCAAAACTCATAAATAAAATAAAAAATACATAATGTAACGTATGTCTTGTATGCAATACTGTAATTAGTAAAAAGGGTGAAAATCTAATCTAATCTTAAGTATCTAATACATAGAAACATAAAAAGAAAATAAGAAAAACCAAGTGTGTATATATACCAACCAATTTACGAACAATTTTACTGAACACCTTCTTCCTTAATTATTTTTATTATTATTATTACTCTCGTTAAATTTCGAAAAAAGTCAAAAATTAAAAAAACCAATGTAATTTTTCGATATTGAATTTGTTTACATATAAATGATATTTATGCCAATGTATTATTTTACTATTTATTAATATACATATATAATATTTTTGTTTTCAATAATTATCAATTAAATCATGAAATTATAATAAAATCAATATGTAATGTCATATAAATAAAAAACTGTAAAAGATCATAATCAATAAATAAGTAAAAAATATAAAAAAGTGCTTTCAAGGTTTCATTCACAACGTCAGCAACACCTTCCCAGTTAGCATAGGCTGTTTCGATGTTTTTCAACATCGATGCTTATCGTGGAAACATCGGTGTTTTTCAGAACGATGCACAGTGGCTGAAAATCGTTTTTCATTGGCCAAAATTTAATGTTTATACTTTGAAAAAAATTTTAACATTGAAAAAAAAAAATAGTAAAATCAACTGGAAATTTTGCTATTACATATTACTGAAAAACTAACAATTTTTTGCTGTCAAATTTGTTTACACTTCAAAAAAACTTTAGAAATATTATCTAAAATCTGGCTATTACTACAGAAGAATCTACTATTTTCTGCTTTAAAATTTGTTAATATTAGCAAACTAAATCCGCTGAATTCTGATTTTTTTTTTTTTTTTTAATTTTGATACGAAAATATAGGTATTTATTTTTTGAATATTTCTTATTTATTAAAACATTTCATACATATGTGGGTAAAAAAACCTTTTAATAATAAAAGCAGCAATATATATTTATAGCTTTTGTAACAATGTAGGCTCTGTTTATTATTATTTTTTACTAATACAATGTCTGTCTTAGATCTAATGAATTATAATTATTGTTCATATAATTGAAAGATTTATTGCAAATATTTCATATTCTGTTCTGTGTTATTTCTGTTCTTTAGTAGTTTTTTGACTTCTTCACCTAAATCCCGATGTTCCACTTTCCATTGATTTCGAATACTGGAGATAAACGGATCTGACGTTGCCAAATTTTTTTAGTATTGTGCTCTCTATAAAATCTGTAATCCTTATTCCTTTTTTCCTGAGCTTCCTCTGATAAATCTCCAAGTGGCACCAACTGATATTTAATGACATCTTCTCCATGATAAAGCTTCGTTCACAATCACAAAAACATTTTCACTTGGTGTTCATAATAGAGCAACAATTTCTTTTGTAACCACACACATTTTGCATTAAGAAACCGTTTGCAATATTGAGCCACAACAATATTATGCATTTATTATTATTTTTTACAACATTTTGTAGCAATTTTCATTCAAAACTAAATAAAATTATTTTAAACGTCAGAAACAATTTCATACAAATTGTTGCTGAAGTTCTAGTTGACTCAACTTTAGTTACATTTTTAAAAAAAATTTAGTTACATATTTGTTCTAAAAATGAAAGGAAAATATATAAAATACTTTAGGAAGAAAAAAGATGGAAGAAAAAACGAAATTGTTTCTCTGATTGTGAACAAAGCTTAAAGGATTTTGTGAACTGTAGCAGACATATTTCTCCATGGGTACTTGGTTGTATATATTTTTGCAGTTTCCTTAGCAAAATCTCCAAATTTTCTAGAGTCAATTTTTTCATTGCACGCAAGTACTTCTAGGATTATTTTAAATCTAAAAATGATGTTAAAATCAACACCTGTTATTTTAGATGCTGTTTCTGTATCTGAAAAGAATCTTCTTGCTGTATTGCCATCATTTGTATTGCCTGACCCTTGTTTTGGCTGATCTATTATTAACCCAAATTTGCAATATACATCTTGAACATGTTTCCTTTTTGAACTTCTTAACTCCTTGTTGGTTCGTTGTTTTTTATTGATCCTGAAGATCCGAATTCCAAATCATAACTGATTTTTAGTATGTGTTACATAAGTCGTATTCTTGCATGTAGTGGTGATAATCCAAATTATATGCATCAGTATTATCTAATGATTTTGTCGGGACTTGGTTTGATTGGCTTGATGTTGCATGGCATATGATGCAGCTGGAGGCAGCATTCGTGTTAGTCAAAGCCTGGCCTACTTTTCCATCTATTATTTTTAGCACTAATTGGTAGCTAACTTCAATTTGCTGTCCATCTTAATCTAATCCCAGCAAAAAAAGCGTTGAAAAAGATGTTATTAAATCACCACAACTCGCAAACCCGAAGTACTTCAAATTCGGGTGAAGAAGCTATGAATTTAACATAAGCATGTCATTGGAAAAATGTTGTTCATTTTCTACTACTATTAACTGCATATATTCCACGTTTCTAGCACTTTTACAGTTCCGATATTTGAATGTCATTTATAAGTAGGGGATAAAATGTATACTTAAATAACTCTCAAGATGATAATCAAAAGTAGTGCTGCAATAGTAATGAAATTGTCCATTTAAGAAGTGATATTAATGCAGTGATTTTTAAATGCAACTTTATCGCTTTTAAACATTTAAAACCCCTTTAATTAATTAAAAAGCATAATTTTTATAGGAATAAATATAAAAACAACCCAGCAAAAACAAATGGAAGTCATACTTTAAAAACTGCATCTTAATCACATCCAAAGTAGCTAATGCTATTTTTCAGCTTTAAAGAAGTAGTTTTGGACTACAAATATGAAATAAGATTTTAAATTGCACCTTTGTTCTTAAATAATTGCATAGAATGTAGTTGGCCCGAAAAATTTTTAAAAAGGATTGCATTTCTAAAAAATATTTGTTTGTTCTGGAAAATTAATGAATTTTTTATTTGCGTTTCTAGAGCTTGTTTTTATATTTATTCCTATAAAAATGATGCTTTTTAATTAATTAAAGGGGTTTTAAATGTTTTAAAGCGATAAAGTTGCATTTAAAAATCACTGCATTAATATCACTTCTTAAATGGACAATTTCATTACTATTGCAGCACTACTTTTGATTAGCATCTTGAGAGTTATTTAAGTATACATTTTATCCCCTACTTATAAATGGCATTCAAATATCGGAACTGTAAAAGTGCTAGAAACGTGGAATATATGCAAATAATAGTAGTAGAAAATGAACAACATTTTTCCAATGACATGCTTATGTAAAATTCATAGCTTCTCCACCCGAATTTGAAGTACTTCGGGTTTGCGAGTTGTGGTGATTTAATAACATCTTTTTCAACGCTTTTTTTTCTGGGAAGCTCTAGAAACGCAAATAAAAAATTCATTCATTTTCCAGAACAAACAAATATTTTTTAGAAATGCAATCCTTTTCAAACATTTTTCGGGCCAACTACATTCTATGCAATTATTTAAGAACAAAGGTGCAATTTAAAATCTTATTTCATATTTGTACTTCAAAACTACTTCTTTAAAGCTGAAAAGTAGCATTAGCTACTTTAGATGTGATTAAGATGCAGTTTTTAAAGTATGACTTCCATTTTTTTTTGCTGGGATTATAATAGCTGTAGTGTTGCAATTTGGGCCTTAATATAACTAACTTCTTTGTTAATGGCATCATGAGTTTCTTTTTTGAATTCAAATTTAAAGGCCTGCAGTATTTCGTAGAAGATGGTGTCTCATTTTTCCAAATATCCTTTGTTTGCGTTGTACTAGTCGAAGGCTCTGAATCTTCCAAAATCTTTTTTAATGCATAA
Source organism: Pollenia griseotomentosa (assembly GCA_963931875.1). Lineage (NCBI taxonomy): Eukaryota > Metazoa > Arthropoda > Insecta > Diptera > Polleniidae > Pollenia > Pollenia griseotomentosa. The sequence goes on from OZ007564.1 coordinate 54,857,740, forward strand.
TACGTTCAAATACTTTAGAGAGAAATGGAAGAATGGCTATTGGTCTTAAATCGGAACCATTTTTGGGTATTGGAACGATTTTAGCTTTTTCCAATTCGAGGGAAAGTAACTTGAGGTTAAAATTTTGTTAAAGAAAAATGTTATTATTGGAAGAAGTTGAGGTAAAAGAATTTTTAGAAATTTTGGACTAATCCCGTCCACTCCTATGAAGATGGATTTTATAGACAAAAGGCTAGATAAAACGTCACATTGGTCTACTGCAGCAAAAGAAAAAGAAGAGTCAGTATTGTTATTCGAATGATAATTGTTATAATAATTTTGATCCGCTTGAACAATGGGCACATTTAAAAAATTTTTATTGATTGCATCGGCATCAATTGAACATGGTTCTTCGTTAATGGATTTACCGATACCAACTTCGCTTATCGTTTGCCATAAAAAACGGATTTGGTCCTTTTAATCATTTTATTTATTTTTCTTAAAGCAGTCAGATAATCTTCATATAATGTTGTAGTCTTAAATCTCTTCCAACGTGCATACACAAAATCTCTTTGATTGATATAACCTTTAATTTCAGAAGAAAACCAGGGTTTTTGTTTATTACCAATAATTTTTTTCCTTATTGGCACAGTTAGATCAAACAGATAATTTAGGTTTTGCTCCAGAAAAGAGAGCTGGTCATCTATTGAATACAAAGCATACAAAATATTCCAATTGATTTTAAAAATTCTTCCTCGATTAATCTAAAATTAATATTCCTGAAATCTCGAAAAGTAAATCTCTCAACCGGTATTACAAGTTGGAAATTGTAAGTCATGAAAATAAGATCATGTTTGGAGAAACATGACGCTGACAATTGATCATAGAGTAGTAGATTATGTATTTTCATTACTCACGAAAAAAAAATCTAAAAGCGTATTATTAGTTGCAGTGAAGTGTGTATGATTCAAAGTATTAGGTGATGTTAAACCAAGTCATAAGAGAAACTTCTATCTACAATCATAAATTTTTTTTTGAAAGCAATAGCATATGACTTTTGTTACTTCTGCAAATATTTTTGCGGAATAAAAAAAATTGTAAAAAAATTTGTTTGGAGTAATTTCATGAAAATTAAAAAAGTGTTAAACAACGGGTACAAGAGTATATACAGGATTAAAGAAAATACTTTCACCTTTTCATCAGTGGTTTTACCTTATTGGTCCCTTTTGGTCCGCAAAAGTTCTATTCTACTAAAGTTGAAATTTGACAAAAATATAGTAGTTTAGAAAATATGTCTTAACATCTCAAATATAAATAACACAATAGTCGCACATATTACTTTTTTAAAGATAACAAGACAACCTAGCAAAAAAGCTAGCAGGGCATTATCGATGATGGTTTTTGAGCAATTAAATTTTCTTTCGGATTTAATATAAAAAAATCACTTTTTTCTGAATTAAAAAAAATGTTGTGTTTAACAACATGGCACAACCACAATTACCAATATTTTGACCTAATTTTTTGGCTACCTCAGTTCTAATATGTTTACTATTAAATAAAATTAAAATTTTGGAAATCGGTGACAAACGAAAATTGGACTTTTGGCCAATAAAATAAAATTTTCAGCCACTGTGCGTAGGTTTTCATTTTATTTAAATGTAATTTTGGAATACATAATCATTTCTCAATTATATAAATATAGTAAATTTCCAATTATTAATACATTTTTTTAATACATAAGACTTATTATTGTAATTGGTATATGTTAAAGCTAGGGCACGGGCGCTATGTATTCATTTGTCTTTCAAGTTGTACTGAAAAAGGTCAACAAGAAAAAGAAAGACAAAAAATTAAAAAACAAAAAATGTACTTTAGACTTCAAGAAAAATTCTTGACAAAAGTACGAAAAAACAGAAGAAAGGAAGAACATGTAAAATCAATTAAAATGGATAATCATTCAAAAAAGCAAACTTCGATCTACCAAAGGTTAAAATACAATTTGGTTTAAGGATTGATGTTTGACTATTGACGTCAGCAGTCGTCGATGGCTGCGAGTGTAAAACGGCAAATCCATCTGAGGAGATCGAGTGGTTGCGATCGAAACATGTCATGGTAACCTGCCGGCCTGGGTTCGGGCCCCGGCCACGGTCAATAATGAAAGATTATCAATAACAATTTTAATTGATTTTCATGTTGTAAAATTCTTTTCCTCATAAAAATAATTTAATGAAAATTAAATTTAATGAACTTAAGCCTAATTAAAATTATTAAAAATTTGGATTAAAAACGTCTTTTAATTTATAAGGATTAAGAAGAGGTAAAACAAAAGCACGAATAAAATTATAACAAATGTAACCAAACGGCATCACTGATGCAATTCCCGGAGCAATTTGGTCTACGTACCGGAACGAGTCGGAGCATCAATTGCACCGGCCAAAGATTGGCAACCCAGCAACACCAATACAAGTCGAGCTGTTACAATAACAACTGATGCAAATCTTTAAATTTAAATTTAAAATTTCACGAATTTAAAATAGTGATGCCAAGTTAAATTAATTGCGTTTTTATTTTACCATGATTATATTGATATCATTTCTTACTGCATGTCTTACAGCTGACGAATTAAAAAAGAAAAAACAAAACAATATTTAGATTTTTTTATTACTTCAACAACTAGGAAGTGAGTCGATTACCAAAACATAAAAACGCCCATGGATTTACAACAACTGGAAGAAGAGGCACGTCAAGCGGCTTTAAAAGACATTAAAAATATGCTTCAACGACCAGGTCAATTGGAAAAAGTTGAACAGTATTGCCACAGAGTGGCACGCAAAAAAGCTTCCGTGGAGGCTCTTCTTAAGACTGGCATGCAAAATCAGTTGGAAGGTGTACGTGTAGGCCTAAAGCAATTGAAAACTTGTCTAGAAGATGTTCGAGAGGTAAGTCAAACCATGGCAGAAATTGAGAATCTAATGCAGGGTGTACCGGAAATTTATGATGCATTAGAAGATGTTCGCGAGGAGAATACAAAGCATTCCCAGTATGCAACTGCTGTAGAAAATTTAAAACATATTTTTAATGTTGAGGCAAGTGTACAGAAAACAATGACCTTGATTGAGGAGGATAAATTGCTAAATGCACACCAGTGTTTGGCTGATTTGGAAAATGCCAGAGATGATTTACTCTATGAATTGCACAAACAACCCAAGCAGCACGCCTCTGATAAAATAACTCTTAAAAGACATTTTGAGAAGATCGATACAGTATCTAAAGCTTTGGAAAAGAAATTACGTCTAATATTAAGTCGTACATTGAATACGGTACGCAAAGAACCGAAATTTATTGTTACTGCCCTGAGAATTGTTGAGCGCGAAGAGAAAAATGATCAATTTGCATTGCAGCAACAAAAAGTGACATCATTTTTACCGCCTGGACGTCCTAGACAATGGCGTGCAATGGCAATGGATGTTCTTAAAGAGGCCGTTAACACAAGAATTGAAGGCTCAAAGCTGGAAGAAAGAGCTGACAATAAAATGTGGTTAGTTCGGGACTTGGAGATATTACGACAAAATATTTTAGTTGATTTAAAAGTTGTGAAGACTCTGTGCATACCCTGCTTCCCATCACACTATAACATATTTGAAGAATATGTTAAAATGTATCATGAAGGATTATCGAATTATGTAAGTTTCTTTAATAGAAGTGTTTTGTCATAATTACACGTTTATTATTGTAACTTTCAATATTGTTTTAAGTAACGAATCTTTTTAATTTTCCAAAGAAAAATTGACGTTTAGAATAGCGCTCAGAAAATAACAAACAAACAAAAAGTTTTGTATTTTTGTTTATCAACAATAAGTTTGCCTTTGTTGTGCTTTAATAAGAAGTGTTTTCAAACATTTTTTTTAAATTTTGCTTAGTTTTCAATGTAGCGTTTTTTGCTTTCCTGTAAAATTTTTTAATGTAACTTGGGGCTTTTTTATAACCATCATCAACTATTAAAAATAACTCATTAGAAGTATTACTTTTCGAAATATGATAATTGAAGTTTTATTTTACCCAATGGACGTTTTTTATGTCCGCTTTAAGTTTGTTAAGTTATATTAATAGGGTTTAAATTGGGATTTTTATATATAGTGATCAAAGTAGATATTTGAATTATATTTGCATCTGAACCAGTCAGGGGTGTGCTGGAAATCGAAAACGTAAAACGCAAGAATTTGGAAGTTGTTTTAAATATACTTTTTCTCTAATTTGTATATTTTTGTTATAAAATTCTTTTATTACAGAAATCTTATTTAAAAACGACGTTTAAAATTCTTGCTTTCTACGTTTTCGATTTCCAGCACACCCCTGAGTATCTAATTTAAATTTAATATTTCGATTTTTTACAATTATTTCAAGATACCAAATATCCTTAAAATTCCTAGAATTAATACTTTCAGTCAATGCAAAATTACAATTTGAACTATCACTTTCATATTGATTTAAAATATTAACATTGCTATTTGTTCTACAAGCTTTAGAAAAATGATTCATTTTTTACATTTGTGACAAATTTTACCAAATGCAGGACAACTATTTAGTTTATGAAATTGAAAGCAACGCGTACATTTAACAAAATCATTAAATTTGTTGTTTTGATTTTTTCTAAATTTAGCTTTCTTTATATTTTTTTTTATAAAATCTAAATTTTCTTTCTCACCAACATTTTCAAAAATTTCTTGAACAATATCCACAGTTTTCTTTGATTCTTGAACTTCTTTTATTTGCTTTTTTGTTTCTCATATATAATTTTAATTTATAATTTATTTATTAAATTTCAGTAGCCTAGCCTATTGGCCATAATCGGCTTACAAATTTTTACTTAATAATAGTAAAAAAAAACTTTTAAAGATATAAAAAATTTAAAAATAAATTAGTACATAGTTCAATGTCATCTCCATCTTGAGTAATTTTTCTTGAAGTTTTGAATCTGCTATTCCTAAACGAATCCATCTCTTACCATTTCTGATACATTTCCACATTCACAGCTACTAGATATTTCTTTTAAATATCTAACAAAATCGTCAATAGGCTCATTTTTAGTGATCGGTTGTAAAAACCAAATCTTTCATATAAAATACTTTTCTTCGGCGTAAAATAATCATTCAGAGCTTTGATAACTTTTTGATAGTTGTTATAGTCTTCAATCGGAATATCCAATGCTCTTATTATTTCTTAACCATCAATTCCTATTTGATTTCGTAGTATAGCGAGTCTGATATTATTACTTAGTTTTGTTTTTTCGCTATTAAGTAATCTTCGAAATCATGCAAAAATATTTACCTACTCTTGGCTTTATTTCCACATATTTTTAAGTCGAGAATTGGTTTTACGGTTTTTACGACTGCGCCATGTAGAACAATTTTTTTCTATTTTAACAATGGTAAATAACCATATATTTTATTTTCATATTGAAAATATTTACAAAATACAAAGAACAATATCTATATATGTATATATATAAAAATGGTGTAAAAAATGTATAGTAATTTATAAAATGAGAACGGCTGGGCCGATTTCTGTAAAATTTTTTGTCAGTTGTTAGTATTTTCGAAGAGAAAGTTTTGGAAAATCACTCCGGAAAAGTCGGAAAATTGGAAAAATCGAAAATCGAGTTTTTGTATGAAATTTTGTGTGAAATTATTCCTTAATAGCTTTCCAAATGAAAAAATTAAAATTGGGGCGCGGTGAAGTTCGCCGGGTCCGCTAGTTTAATATAATAATACAACAGTTTAAAAAAATGTCAAAAAAGGAATCTTATATATCTGTGGTCACAAGTCATAACAGCCTAAGTCTGCTTTCCAATATTTTCACTACAGCAGTTTAAAGTTTGGAATATTCACTAAAAATCAGGAAACGGCTTTTTTGGAGAACTTTGCTACAGGTTCCAAAGAAACAAATTTCTTTACTTAGTTGTTAAAAAAATAGTTGTTTATTCTCGTAGTCAAAAGATATTACCAAAAAAGACACTTAGGCTCTTATGAATTGTTGAACGAAAGAAAGTCAAAAAGTTAATGTTGAGCTAGTCTATTATTCCAGATAAAATAAAAAACTTTCAGTGCGCCTAAATTGACATACATTTTTATTCTATGCCAAAATTTTTCAAATTCGATCTCTCATGTTGAGATAGGTTGTTATTCCTATATAATCTTCTATATATATAAAATAAAGTGGCGTTAGTTACTACGTTTATAACTAAAGAACGACTGGACCGATTTCGATGATTCGTACCAATTCGGAATGGTCTCTGACCATGTAAGAAGAATAGCAAAAAAAATCTAAAATAGGTGGCGCCATTGAAAATTACTCAGTATGAATTAAATCGTAAACTATGAATTTGACGATGCTATGATATTTAGCAAAGTTGTTGAGCATGAGCCGGCGAAGGTTTATAAGTTGATATGACTAATTTCAGAAAGGATTTCACCAGTAGATAATTTTTTATTATAATTTGGAAAATCCCGAGCAACGCCGGGACCAAACAACTAGTAATTTAAAAAGTTTAAAGAATAATGACTTCAGTTGATTTAGGCAATAATGAAAAAATAATGTTCATGTATGTTGTAATTAGAGTTTTTACGTGGGTAAGAATTCCCGGGAATCCCTGGACATTTTTTTTAATAATTCCCGGGAAACTTTTTCCGGGAATTTTCGGGAATTTCAAATTAAATCTTTTTAAATTTTAATTTGTTAGCATCGTTAAAATAAAAAACGAGCAATAAAAATATATTCTTTACTAAAATTACTAAACACTACCCACAAATCGAAATATATTTTCTACGCCAATAAATCAACTTAGAAGTTTATGAAGTAGAAAATTAAAATGTAAACGATACACCATCACCAACACAAGAACCATCAACAGATTCTTAAGAAAATAAATGTAAAGAAAATACAAAAGCCTGAACAAATCTTAAAAAAAGAATTTGACGTCTATGAATTCACGGGTCACAGGCCAACAAATTTATAATCTTTGTATAATGCGCTTCTTACTATAAAACCAACGTCTGTAGAGAACGAGTGCACGTTTTCGGTAGCAGACAATATACATATCAACAAGGATTAGAAATAGAATCTCCGATGAGCTTTTAAATGCTTTAATACAGGCCTGTTCTGAAAATCACATTTTATGAAAGTGATTTGAAATCACAAGAAAGGTGTTCTGGGCATATTATTATGTGATTTCAAAACGTTCAGCTACGTAAACAACTTTTTAAAATCACTTTGTTATTTTTGCGACTATTGTAAGATGACCGTCATAATAAATTACTTAAATAAAATTTTCAACGTGTTGGTTATTAATTTTTTATGCAATAAGCTATTTTATGTACAAAAAATCATTTAAAATTAAAAAAATTCGACGACACTACAAAAACGATACTTGCTTTTGTGACTTCTGTTGTGATTTCAGGTTTGTTTTTCTAGTTGAGTTAAAGATCGCAAATTTTTTAACATGAAAGCAAAGTCAATATTTATTAAAAATCGTAAAAGCTGGCAAGAATCACAGGAAAAAATCGCTTCTATCGCGAACATCGCTAAAATTCGCGAAAAATTGCAAACTTGTAAACAAACCTTCAAATTTATTTGAAATCGCTAAATGGGTTAAAAAAAACAAAATGTCGGATAATAATAAGAAAAAAAATTTGCAAAATAGCGAAAAATTTTAATATTTCAAAATTGATTACAAGTCTCTAAAATTATAAGGAATGGCAAAAATTGCTAAATTAGCGGAAATTCGCGAAAATTTGCCAACAGCGGTATGATAGCAAAGTCTACTATTTATTATAAATCGTTAAATCTGTAAAGAATCATAAAACTTACAGGAACAAATCGCTTCTATCGCGAACATGGCTAAAATTTGCAAAACTTTAAACAAACCCTTCAACTAATTTGAGTTCGCTAAATAGGCAAAAAAAAAACAAATTGTCAATATATAACATAAAAAAGGTTAAAAAATGAGTTATAATTTCAAACAACAAACTTATTGTGTTAGCTTGTGCTTTCGACTATTGAAAATCACACCGAAAAACACAAAAACGATGTGATTTACAGAACACCACAAAATCACACGTGTGATTTTAAAAGCACATGTGATTTGAAATCACGTGATTTTCAGAACAGGCCTGATAATACTAAAAAATTTTTCATAAAAGAAAATTAATTTTACCAAGTTGCTATTAATAATGACATTGTGCTCGAACTTGACACTTTTTTTTAGACAAGCCGGGCGCATGGCGTTTTAGCATAATTCGGGTACGCTGAATCCAATGGAGCCTACCGTTTTTTTTAGGTTAGCTCTTGTTTTCGAGATATACCGTTATTTCGAAAATGGAGGAGGTTGTACAACATACATTCGCGTAACTCAAAAACGGTATATGTGTATGTATATTCTTTTAAAAAAGTAAAAACTTTTGTCTTAAACTCATTTAATGAAATCATTGTTTTATTCAAAGAATCCCGGGATTCCCGGGAATAAAATTTTTTTTGTTTCGTTTCCCGGGAACAGAAAAGTTTTAGGAAATTAGAAACCTTAGTTGTAATCCTGAATTGACTTAGGCGGTTATGCCAAAACAGTCATTTAGAAAAATAACTTAAGCTTTTAGGTTTTTTAGGGTTAATTGGCTTCCTATAACAGGCACAAAAATGATTTAGACATGCTGATTACGATGGTACTAATAACTCAATTGTGTCCTAACTCGAGTTAGGCTGTTATGGGTTGTGACCATATAACAAATTTATTGAATGCATGCTTACAGTTATGTTATTTTCCAAATTAATGGAAAAAGTCAGAAACGATTGCAATACCACAACCAAAAAACCTGCTGAATCTCAGAAACCGTATAGACCGATTAGTCTTTTACCTTCAATTAGCAAAATATAGGAAAATATAATTAACCGCCTTACATAAATAAAAGCGGCACGCGTTTTCTAGTTGTCATGCCCATACAATTTGTATGAAGCTTCCCCAAATAGCGCGGCGTCAACGCTTTACAATTGGAAAATTCGATTTTGACAGCGCGCTTAATAGTAAAGTTAGCCGTTATTGTTAATAAATAATGGCAATTTAGGGTTTTTTGGTCAATCTATTGGATTTAAACCTTTTTTTATTTCTCTTACATGGGTTTTATTTAACAAGAAAGTTAACACTATTATTCGTGACAGAATGTTTACGATCTTGTTAAGGTTTAGCATACCAGCGTAAAAGCTAAGCGAATGAAAACGTTCCGCCTTTCACTCTTGTTTAGGTACGGATGCATTATTTATTTGCATGAAGTTTTTCCTACAAACCCATTCGGTTTTAGAAGAAAACACAACACAACTCAACCGCGAAAAATTAAAGATAAACATCGAGAATGGTTCTTCTTGACATCAAATCAGCCTTTGACTCTGTGTGTCATAATGGCCTTATTTACAAGTTAAAAACTATTAATTTTCCAGTAGAAATAAAAATTATATTAAATTTTTTTAGTGCTTGATTTTTTCATATCTACATTGGTAAAACAAAATCACGTGAAGTACATGCAAATGCTGGATGCCCACAGGGTTACTGCTTATCTCCAATCTTGTACAATATTTACATTTATTCCGTCGTTTTTAAATTGCACAACAACAATTTTGACCGATAATACCGCTGTCATGGTTGAACTAAAGCAATATTTCAACAATTGGAAAGTTTTAATAAATCAAGAAAAAACTAAAGCCATATTTGTAATTTACGAGAAAGCGTGACTTTATTTCACACCCCAAGGTCCATTGCAGTTTTAAAATGTTAAGTATCTGGTTGTTATACTAGATACAAACTTAAAAATCAAATTCCATATATTGTAGACAAAATAAACTGGGTTACACAAATATCCATTAATTAACAGAAAATCGGATCTCTTAATTGAAAACGAAAAAAATTAATTAAACCTATTTTGCAACCAATAATATAAAACTGTACCCAAGTTTGGTATACTTAAGCAAATCGCCACAGGAAAAGCTCCAAGTGTACGATAAAATGTTTTTAAAGCTGATTTTTAATGTACCTTAAGGCTAGATTACACTATTATACTTTGTATTAATACATGTCAAAAACTCAAGTTATATGACAAAGTGTGATAGTGTGAATGCAATGTGTCACGAAAATGACAAGTATTATGAAAAAAGTTTGATATCCCATACGACTTCATCGTTTTTTGAAAAATTCTAAACAATAATACTTTTCATTGGATCAGGGTTGCATTTTATTTCATGTGGGAGTGTGTGAACACAAACTGTCATGTTAAATAAGATTTTTGGACAGTCGCAACAAATCTCATTAGATTTCTATCTCACAAAGTATTATGGAATACGTAAGACTTGTGAGATAGTGTAATCTAGCCTTTAGCACTATTCAACGCGACTACTGCACACACTCGCCGTCAATGTTAAATACACTGCCAGGCCATGCCCACAATGTCGACAAGAACATTTCTTTTGCATATTTATACTGAAAACAATAATAAGAAACTAATTTTTTTGTTTTCAATATAAATATACGAAAGAAATGTTCTTGTCGACATTGTGGGTCAGGCCTTAAATTATTTAACGAAAAAAATTTTTTAGAAGACGCGAATACTCAGAATTTCAACACATAAACGAGCTTAACTCTTTATAAATTTTACCTTTGTAACCTGCATACATAGTTTAAGTTTTTTAGTGTTTTTTCCTTCAAAACTAAGTCCCCTAAAATGATTATCAGTATAACCACAACACAAATTTAGGAAAGGGATATATTTTGCAAACGTCTTTAACTTAATAAATTAAAATGAAAAAAAGGAATATAAAAGAAATACGAATAAATATGTATTAATTATTTTTTCCTTATTTTTATACCCACATCACAACAGTGGAGAGCCGATGTATGTTACACAAAAAAATATTGGTCCGTGTATACCGATCGACTCCGAATCACTTTCTAAGTCTATCTAACGTTATTAGGCAAAGTACAGGTCGCAATTTTAAATATAATTTGATGAAATTTGGTACATACTTTTTAATTGCCATAAGAACGAAAGCTATTTTAAATGGTGAAACTCAGTCCATTATTTTACATATCACCTATACAAACGACTTTCCGGAATAGTCCTTGCGCCCATAAGATATCTGATAATGTTGGCATTTAGATTAAATTTGGTTCAAAATTTTTTATTATTACCGACTTGCACATTTTGTTTAAATCTGTTTATATTTGACCATAGCTCCCATACAAATACCACTCCCGCAAATAGCTTTACGTGCCATAACTTCCTTATAAGCGTTGGTGTTGATACAAAATTTGGTTAAGATAACTTTTATAATAGCTACTTTGTCATACAAACATATTTTACTGATAAGTCCAAAATTGACTGTAGGTAAGGTCCAATTAGGCGTGACATAACCACTATGCCACAGCCGTAACGGCGAATTTAGAACCCAAAATTGAATTGGTTTGTATGGTATGTTTATGTCGTTTTGGTAATACAGTGGTGATGGTAATACAGTTTTGTTATGGTTATGTCACGTCTAATTGGACCTTAACAGAGATCTCACAAATCCAGCCTGAATGGAACAATTAAAAATGATAGATTTTGAAAGCACGTCTCAAAAACATTTTTTTGATTTACTTAAGGCCTGAAACTCAATACATTTTTATCCGATCAACACAATTGTTGTATTGGATGAAAGAATAGAGAGATATCAATTTAATAACATATATTTTTTTTAGATGAACCGCTCATGAAATTTTTGCCATAAAAAAGGAAAAAAAACGTTTTTTTTCGAATATTGTCAAAACGCGCATTAAAAAATGAATAAAATTATTTTTTCGTATTTAGCGACCTCAAATTAGCTTAGAAAATGTTTTTTTTATTTAAGATAGGAGAAAAATGTAGGAATTCAAAAGTTGGCCTCATAACTTCATCTTAAGTTTGTCTGAAATCTGACCTTTAATGTATAAATATGGTGGATATTTTTAGTGTAATGAGTCTCAACAACTATAAAAAATGTATAATGTGTAGCATCATATAATGTTTAACAAAATGGTCGATTATATCTCTTTTTCAAAATCTTGGTTCCGCGGTAGAGGGCTAAAGGAGGTCCGAATATTTTTATTATTATTGTTTTTTCCATATATATGGAAATTAGATACGTTTTAGTGCTATTCCAAATTAAAATTCACAAAAAAATTATAACGCTCCACCGTAATGTACATATACTAACTGGTATATCGAACATAATGTTAATAATTTTTTAAACTAATATGAAATGCAGCTTCTATTTGACGCATTAACGAAAAAACAGCTTTTTCTTAACTTGGATTAATTTAATAAGTATTTTAAAAATTTTTCCAGATTAAACAACATCAAAGTTCAAATTATATTTAGAATTATGTACATTATTTTAATGAAATTTCTTCAAAAGTCTGTATTGTTCTGGAACGATTACGCTTTAATATTTTCCAGAGTAAGTTTTATTTTATTATGTAATTTTCGTTACTTTTACTGGGTTCTTCTTTAAACCCAGTAGAACAAGGTAAAGAAATGTGAAAAATCAATTAAAAACAAAAATAAAAAAACACGTTTGCATATAAAATTATACAGAATTAAAAAATGAGGGACAATGTTTGTTAGTTAGTTTTAAGTTTGTATGTTTCAAAAAATATTTAAAACTATCGGGTGTTGTTTTAGTTGCATAAGAACCTTCGATATATGTACATAATTATGGGTTGACGGCTGAGAATGTCAAACTGTGTTGATAATTCTGTTCAGTAAGGTTTAGTTAGGCATCATGAAACGTTTTAAGTTAGAACAACACTTCCAAATTGTGGAAATTTACTTTAAAAAAACATAAATTTGTTCGCGAAGTTCATTTTACGAAGCTCATTTTTGGTTAAATGGCTCTGTCAATAAGCAAAATTGCCGTATTTGAAGCAAAGACAATCCTCAAGCCGTTACTAAACCACCATTAAAATTGGCTGTATGGTGAGCCATGCTGACTGAATGTTTGTTTCCAAAAATTATTCAGCTAAACATCAACGACATTTGGTTCCAACAAGACAATCAATTTATTGCAAAATCTTTTTGGCGACAACTTAATTTCAGAAGTGGTCCTGCTCACTGGCCCCCTCGTTCGTGCGATTTAACGCCTCTAGATTACTTTTTATGGGGCTATGTTGTACAGTAACTCTTGAAGCATTTGAAGCCAATATTCAAACCACCATTGACGCCATATGGCCAGATTTATTGGAAAAAGTGGTCAAAAACGGATTTTAGACATTTAAATTTTGATAATTCTTTAAATGATCATCTCAATTCTATATCAACGTGGATGTATACGAATTCGCTGAGATAAATCCTACAAAAACGAAGGCTATGCAGTTTTATTCTTCTGATAGAAATTTGTCATTCCCCAGACTATTCATTAGTGGCCAGGAAATTGGCTTTTCTGATTCTTTTAAATGGCTTGGTATTATTTTGGACATTTTCAGATCATATAAATTTTATAGCTAACAAATGTTGTCTAGTCTTGAGAAGACTTTACCGATTAAAAGCTTTTACTCCAAAATATATTAGGAGTCGTCTTGCCTATTCACTAATTATGTCACGTGTTAATTACTGCCTTGAGGTTTTTTCTGGGACATGGTCTTATAATTTGCACATTATTGAGGGAATTGTCAGAAAAATTGTGCGCTATGTATTTGATATAAATATACATGAACATGATCGTGTTTCGTCGCTTGTTCCTATGTTTCTAAGATGTGAATTTAGTGATTATCTGAATCTACGTATTTTGCTTCATTTCTACAAAATCATGATATATAGACAACCTACATTACTGTTAAATATGTTTTCTTTTATTAATTCAACACGTAACGTCCAGATTGATGTTCCACTGGGACATATTTCTATTTTTTATCGTTCCTTTCTAATTAGAATTCACAGAACTTGGAGCATACTTCCCAATGAACTAAAATTGTTTTCGTATTCTTACCTTACTTATAAAAGGAAACTCCTTGATTACTTTAACAGAGATCAACTTTAAATATTAAATTGTATTAAATTCCAAATTCCATTATATTGTTAATACTTTGGCTGTAGAAACCTTTTATTTCAAACTTTTTATACAATAATTATATGGCTGGGGAGCCTTTTATCTTTTATTTCAGTTTTTTATATATTTAGTAATATTCTGTTTATAATATTTACTAAGTTAACATATGTACATAGATATTTTACTAACAATACATGTTCTTGGCCACGAAGGCTTCTTTGTATTGATATTAACAAATAAATAAATAAATAAAAAAAAAATTGGACTGATCGAATGGAGCATGTAACTCGAAGTCGCGGCGGACATACATATGCCGAAAATCATATTTAAAAAATAAATGCGAAGAATTTTTATACCAGATTATAATAAAAAAATGTTATTCCAACAATATTTCTGTTTTTTATGTTCATATTATCATATTGTCTTCATGCAGCTAAAAAAAACACCCTATACCTTCCAAATAACTAAACTGTATTTTACTTGGTTTATTCAGTGACCAATTTTTACAAAGCTTTAACTGATAAAATGTTAAAATTATGTTTGAAATACCTGCTAGTTTTTACACACATTTTCTCTAATTTTGTAGATCGAAAATATAGCTCGCGGTGGATTAGAAGGTAATGAATATGTTTCACTGTTATCGTGGGTAATTAATACATATCCTGGACATGAACTAATGCGAAATCCTGATCTAAATGTTAATATACAACAAGTGGCCGGGTCATTGCTAACTCCTAAACACTTAACATCACTGGAGGATGAATATTTGGGCAATATGCAAAGGAACTTTCAAGAATGGATGACCACAACTGCAGACAAAGACAAAAGCGATTGGTTTTCGGACCAAACACCTGATCAAGATGAACAATATTACCACAGCCCAGCATCAGTTATTATATTTGATATGATCAATCAATTGCTGCAAGTAACCGATACCATACATAATGATTTAACTTTTAAGGCATTGGTAATGAGTATAAGGCAATTGGACTTGTTCGGTCAAACATATTTGAAACATGTGATTGAATTGAAGGAACATCATTTTCGTAATCGCGATCAAATAAAATTTTTCACTCATCACATTATTGCGATTGTGAACAACAGCCAGCAAATGTTAGATTTGGCACATCAACTGAAACAAAAATATTGGCCCAATGCCCGCACAGAACATTATGAGTGTTTCGAAAAACTTGTTGAGACATTTCAAAATATACGTTCTCAAGCGGCAAGTTATTTATTGGAAGAAGCATTCCTGGATTTAGATGGCCACTTCAATGATTTGTTTACGCAAAAGTGGCTGACATCCTCTATATCGGTAGAGACAATTTGCATAACTTTAGACGATTACTTTCAGGTACTATTTTATTTGTATGTATAAGAATCGAAAAATCTCAATTCATATGTTTTAGGATTATAATCACTTAACACCCTTAAATTTTGAAATGGTCATTAATGAGGCCCAAAAACAGTTGGCAAAACGTTATATACGAGCTTTGCTATCAAAGCGCTTATCACGCCCCTCGACGGATTGCGAAGCTATCAAGACTAAAATAAATTCTGAAGCTAAACGTTTGGAGAGATTCTTTGAAAAAATAGCACCCAATCTTTCATTAAGTGATTCTCCTTTAAAATTGATATCGATGCTCTCTAGTTTGCTTGTGTGTGATGTGGAGGTTTTACTTTTGGACTTGCATACGCTTTTGGGTAATTATCCATCATTGACAGAAGACCAAATTGTACGTCTCTTTTACATACGCAACGATATTAAAGCAGCCGAAATTCGTCAAAAGGTACAGGATGCCAATCAATCAAAAAAACCAATGGTCACAATTGCTAAGCAGGATCGTATATTTAAAGAAATTTTGTTTAGTGATAAACTGTGGTAAATTTCTTCATTCAAAACAATAATAGCTGCGTTCGTTTACCCCAAAATTTGAACAAATTTGTACTGGATTTTACTGAAATGCGTTCGCGTACACATAAATTTGTAAAATTTTCATATTAATCACTTACTGGATTTTACTGAAAAAGTAAACGAACGCACATAATATTAACATACTCTTCGTTGTATGTAGGTATATGTATGAGTATACTTACGTGGAGTTTGAATTTATTTATATGTACTGTAGTATTTTCAATAAAATTGTTTAAATAAAATTAACATTTATCAACACATTGTTATTATTATTGTTAGAAGTAATTTCTTTAGTTTTATTTAGACAAATATCAGCTGTTAAAGTTAACTATAATGGTAAGATCTAGGAAAATAAAAAGTAATAAATCCGAACATTTATTGCTTACTTAAATAATGTAAGTTAATGCGATTGAGGATCACATTGTAATAAACGCACTATTGAGGGATCGCTTTTGGCTCCTTCAATAAATTCTTCTAGGCTTAATTTTCCATCCTTGTTTCGATCCATTTGCTTAAATATTTTATCAGTTCTTTTTTCGGGTGTACTTTCGTCTTCAGGCATTTTCATGACTGATCCGACCATTTTATATATGGCCGTAACGATTTCCAGCATTTCCTGCCGAGATATATAGCCATTTCCATCTAAGTCATACATGGAAAAAGCCCATTTCAGTTTTTGTTCTAATTTTCCTCTCGATGTTACGCTAAGCGCACACAAAAACTCTCTAAAATCGATAGTACCATCACCGTTAGCGTCAAATGTGCGAAAAACGTGTTCTGCAAACTTACTTGCATCTCCGTAGGGAAAAAAGTTCCCATATATTTTTTTGAACTCTTCAACCGATAAATGTCCACTTGGACAATCTTTAAGAAATCCCTTATACCACTCTTGTATTTCAGCATCTGTAAACTCGGTATTCTGTTTTAAATCCTCCAGCACTTCTGGTTTTAACTTGCTGTTTTGTTTTCCCATTTTCTCCGCACATGCCGAGTAAAATCAAATGAAGCTCACATGCATAGAACTTTGCTATTTTTTGCAAAATCTAATCGAATATTTATTTAGCCCACTAAGGTAAAATTCCATTCACAATCTAAATAATTATTTGTCGAAAAACTGAACACTTTTGATAAATCTGATGAAAAACAAAACAAAAGTATACAGTAAGCACTTTAGAGTTGTAAAACCATTAAATAACTGCGTACTCAGTAATCAATATCGACTATTTTTCTCTCATTCCAGTAGTCAATTCCAAAAGTCAACTACTCGTCAACTTTACAGTTGAGTGTTTTTTAGAACATTTAAGAAAAATTTTAATTTTTAAAACTATCGTTGATTAACTAAATTTCGATTTAATAACAACACAAAAAATGTCTGCTAACTTAAACCAAAACAAACTAAAACTTGATCAGTTGTTTATGCAATGAAACTGTTTGCTATTAAATATTTTTCTTTGAATTATCGTATAAAAAAAGCCTAGAGGGTACTGATTAGTAACGAGTACCCAAAAAGTATTGATTATTTCAATAAGTAGTCAAAAGTACGCATATTTTGCAACACTGCTACTAACATTTACTCTTAAAGGCGATTTTAAAATGTTCGTGGTTTATTTACAATGTTGCTACACGCATAAAAACTAACAAAAAATAGTTTTTACGAAAACTGTGAGAAAGTTCGTTATAATACTTGAGGAACTTCCTTAATTCCTTTTACAAAATAGAATTATTCATTCATCATCTCGCATAATTATTATAAATACATTTTTATTTATTTTTTAAGCCTAATTATTATTCAATTAAAAACTGAATAGGTTTTTAATCGAAATGTTGGTCTGCAAACGTTAGATGACAACATACATATACTTAATTAAAAGCGAAATTTATATCTGTGCCAATATGGAAAAGTAGCTTATCTCGAATATTGTAGTTTCGTTAAATCGTCAGTTTTGTTGAATTTTTATTCGAACAGTTTTATAACCTTCCCCACAGGAAGAAAGCATAGGTATATATATATATATATATATATATATATATTTAGTATATGTTTGTAATATCTACAAAAAATTTAAGCTGTGTTTGTATGGCCCATTGTGTACTTGGTAATATTAAAAAATATTTAAAAAATTTATGTTTGGGGATATTGGGAAATTTTTTTGGAACTGGGGAACCGTTTTAAAATTTTAAAAGAAATTTAAGAATTGTATAATATAGGTATTACCAAGGTATATTTACACAAGGTAAACTCGTTGGCCCATATGTTTGTCAGCTGTTTACCCCTAGTTGGAACCACAACGTCAAATTGCGTGTATATGAGCCAAAATTTGTACGTGTGTGCGTTAAATTGTTTTTGTTTTGTATGAAGACAATTTTGACAAAATGGTTCCTTTTATAGAGCAGCATGTCTACACTCCCAAATGAGTCTACCTTGTGTAAATATACCTTGGGTATTACAAGATTTTATATAAAGGCATTGTTAACGAAAAAATTTTGTTTAGACATAGGTATTAAGTATTTAAAAACACGACAATATTGCGTTTAATTACATTTACATTAATGGAAAAATCGATTAAGCTTTACAATTGAGTGAAATGTTTGCATATTCTTCTCAGATGATCAGCATCAGCATAATTTGTTTGAACAACAGGAAGGTGCAGATATATTAGGTGTCGGGTAAAACGTCGTGGCATATTCAAATTTATGTAACGAAGAAGGAAGTCGGAGAGGACATCGCCATAAATCAAATTAATAAATATAATAATATAATGATAAATGTATTTAGTTGTTTAATCTCATTAAATAATATTAAGTAATAAAGTTTTTATTGCATAAATTAAAATTTATATTTTTAACAAAAACTCAAAAAACTAATTTTTCGCACATTTTTGCAAAATATTTAATGAATTTAACAATTGTTAAAAATTATTTAATTTTTTAAACCCATACACAATTCCCTAAGCTGCGATATATAAGTATGTAATATGTCTTCCTCCCGACTGTGCATTGTTGGCTTAATGAATTAAATTAGCATACAGTACAACCCAGCCGATTGGCATGTTTTAACTCAAGCTTGGCAATTCTTTGCTATTTGTGTTAAGTTTTGGGCTTTGTTGTTTCCTGACATATCTAGTATTATTTCATGTTCAACATTTTTGCAGAACATTTAATCCCCGCCCTCCCCTTCATAGGGTTTGTTAAAATAGAGCCAAAAATTACCGTTATAAAGCGGAGTTAGAGGGTTTTAATATGTTTCACAAAAATATTGTCCGTAACATTTTCTACAAAGTTGTTGAACATACCTTATACCTCAAATGTAAAGAACACATAGTTTCATATACCGATATGCTAAGGCGACCAGATTTTAAAAATAAAAATAGTGGACATAAAGAAACAAAAGTAAACAAATTATTTGACTTCAAAATTGTTTACATATTTTGCAGACAAATTTATATTCACATATTTATATACATACCTATGTAAAGTAAAAGTTTAATATATAAAAATTTACATTTAATTATAATAAATAAGTAAGTAATTAGTAATGTGGTTATTTTGTTGAACTGTTTATGGTTTTAAATCCAAATTTTGATAATTTAATTAGGCTAAAGTTCATTAAATTTAATTTTTATTATGAAAAAAGGAATTTAACATGAAATTAATTAAAATTTATTGATAATTTTTCATTCCTGACTGAGCTGGGAACCGAACCCAGGCTTTCACGGACAGGTAACCCTTACATGTTTCGATTACAACCAGTATGGTCATATCCAAAAATATTTTACAGCTAAATCGGCTTTAAAATAATGCTAAGAGATTAATACCACTAAAATCCTATTTTAACTTCAGCGTTGCTAAATGGCAAAACCAAGAACTTCATGGCAAAAGAAGCTAATTCACTTTTTACAAATAATTGGCCCCGAGCTCGAAAAAACTTTTTATTATATTTTTATTTATAAGAATAATAAAAAATAATTAGTATTGTGGTTATTTTGTTGAACTATTTATGGTTTTTAATCCAAATTTTTAATATTTTTTAATTAGGCTTAAGTTCATTAAATTTAATTTTCATTAAATTATTTTTATGAAGAAAGGTGTTTTACAACATGAAAATTAATTAAAATTGTTATTGATAATCTTTCATTCTTGACCGTGGCCGGGATTCGAACCGCGGCCGGCAGGTTACCATGACATGTTTCGATCGCAACCACTCGATCTTCTCAAATGGATTTGCCGTTTTACACTCGCAGCCATCGACGGCTGCTGACGTCAATAGTCAAACATCAATCCTTAAACCAAATTGTATTTTAACCTTTGGTAGATCGAAGTTTGCTTTTTTGAATGATTATCCATTCTAATTGATTTTACATGTTCTTCCTTACTTCTGTTTTTTTCGTACTTTTGTCAAGAATTTTTCTTGAAGTCCAAAGTACATTTTTTGTTTTTTCATTTTTGTCTTTCTTTTTCTTGTTGACCTTTTTCAGCACAACTTGAAGGACAAATGAACACATAGAGCTCGTGCCTTAGCTTTTAACAATAATTAGTATTGTGGTTATTTTGTTGAACTATTTATGGTTTTTAATCCAAATTTTTAATATTTTTTAATTAGGCTTAAGTTCATTAAATTTAATTTTCATTAAATTATTTTTATGAAGAAAGGTGTTTTACAACATGAAAATTAATTAAAATTGTTATTGATAATCTTTCATTCTTGACCGTGGCCGGGATTCGAACCGCGGCCGGCAGGTTACCATGACATGTTTCGATCGCAACCACTCGATCTTCTCAAATGGATTTGCCGTTTTACACTCGCAGCCATCGACGGCTGCTGACGTCAATAGTCAAACATCAATCCTTAAACCAAATTGTATTTTAACCTTTGGTAGATCGAAGTTTGCTTTTTTGAATGATTATCCATTCTAATTGATTTTACATGTTCTTCCTTACTTCTGTTTTTTTCGTACTTTTGTCAAGAATTTTTCTTGAAGTCCAAAGTACATTTTTTGTTTTTTCATTTTTGTCTTTCTTTTTCTTGTTGACCTTTTTCAGCACAACTTGAAGGACAAATGAACACATAGAGCTCGTGCCTTAGCTTTTAACAATAATTAGTATTGTGGTTATTTTGTTGAACTATTTATGGTTTTTAATCCAAATTTTTAATATTTTTTAATTAGGCTTAAGTTCATTAAATTTAATTTTCATTAAATTATTTTTATGAAGAAAGGTGTTTTACAACATGAAAATTAATTAAAATTGTTATTGATAATCTTTCATTCTTGACCGTGGCCGGGATTCGAACCGCGGCCGGCAGGTTACCATGACATGTTTCGATCGCAACCACTCGATCTTCTCAAATGGATTTGCCGTTTTACACTCGCAGCCATCGACGGCTGCTGACGTCAATAGTCAAACATCAATCCTTAAACCAAATTGTATTTTAACCTTTGGTAGATCGAAGTTTGCTTTTTTGAATGATTATCCATTCTAATTGATTTTACATGTTCTTCCTTACTTCTGTTTTTTTCGTACTTTTGTCAAGAATTTTTCTTGAAGTCCAAAGTACATTTTTTGTTTTTTCATTTTTGTCTTTCTTTTTCTTGTTGACCTTTTTCAGCACAACTTGAAGGACAAATGAACACATAGAGCTCGTGCCTTAGCTTTTAACAATAATTAGTATTGTGGTTATTTTGTTGAACTATTTATGGTTTTTAATCCAAATTTTTAATATTTTTTAATTAGGCTTAAGTTCATTAAATTTAATTTTCATTAAATTATTTTTATGAAGAAAGGTGTTTTACAACATGAAATTTAATTAAAATTGTTATTGATAATCTTTCGTTCTTGACCGTGGCCGGGATTCGAACCGCGGCCGGCAGGTTACCATGACATGTTTCGATCGCAACCACTCGATCTTCTCAAATGGATTTGCCGTTTTACACTCGCAGCCATCGACGGCTGCTGACGTCAATAGTCAACCATCAATCCTTAAACCAAATTGTATTTTAACCTTTGGTAGATCGAAGTTTGCTTTTTTGAATGATTATCCATTCTAATTGATTTTACATGTTCTTCCTTACTTCTGTTTTTTTCGTACTTTTGTCAAGAATTTTTCTTGAAGTCCAAAGTACATTTTTTGTTTTTTCATTTTTGTCTTTCTTTTTCTTGTTGACCTTTTTCAGCACAACTTGAAGGACAAATGAACACATAGAGCTCGTGCCTTAGCTTTTAACAATAATTAGTATTGTGGTTATTTTGTTGAACTATTTATGGTTTTTAATCCAAATTTTTAATATTTTTTAATTAGGCTTAAGTTCATTAAATTTAATTTTCATTAAATTATTTTTATGAAGAAAGGTGTTTTACAACATGAAAATTAATTAAAATTGTTATTGATAATCTTTCATTCTTGACCGTGGCCGGGATTCGAACCGCGGCCGGCAGGTTACCATGACATGTTTCGATCGCAACCACTCGATCTTCTCAAATGGATTTGCCGTTTTACACTCGCAGCCATCGACGGCTGCTGACGTCAATAGTCAAACATCAATCCTTAAACCAAATTGTATTTTAACCTTTGGTAGATCGAAGTTTGCTTTTTTGAATGATTATCCATTCTAATTGATTTTACATGTTCTTCCTTACTTCTGTTTTTTTCGTACTTTTGTCAAGAATTTTTCTTGAAGTCCAAAGTACATTTTTTGTTTTTTCATTTTTGTCTTTCTTTTTCTTGTTGACCTTTTTCAGCACAACTTGAAGGACAAATGAACACATAGAGCTCGTGCCTTAGCTTTTAACAATAATTAGTATTGTGGTTATTTTGTTGAACTATTTATGGTTTTTAATCCAAATTTTTAATATTTTTTAATTAGGCTTAAGTTCATTAAATTTAATTTTCATTAAATTATTTTTATGAAGAAAGGTGTTTTACAACATGAAAATTAATTAAAATTGTTATTGATAATCTTTCATTCTTGACCGTGGCCGGGATTCGAACCGCGGCCGGCAGGTTACCATGACATGTTTCGATCGCAACCACTCGATCTTCTCAAATGGATTTGCCGTTTTACACTCGCAGCCATCGACGGCTGCTGACGTCAATAGTCAAACATCAATCCTTAAACCAAATTGTATTTTAACCTTTGGTAGATCGAAGTTTGCTTTTTTGAATGATTATCCATTCTAATTGATTTTACATGTTCTTCCTTACTTCTGTTTTTTTCCGTACTTTTGTCAAGAATTTTTCTTGAAGTCCAAAGTACATTTTTTGTTTTTTCATTTTTGTCTTTCTTTTTCTTGTTGACCTTTTTCAGCACAACTTGAAGGACAAATGAACACATAGAGCTCGTGCCTTAGCTTTTAACAATAATTAGTATTGTGGTTATTTTGTTGAACTATTTATGGTTTTTAATCCAAATTTTTAATATTTTTTAATTAGGCTTAAGTTCATTAAATTTAATTTTCATTAAATTATTTTTATGAAGAAAGGTGTTTTACAACATGAAAATTAATTAAAATTGTTATTGATAATCTTTCATTCTTGACCGTGGCCGGGATTCGAACCGCGGCCGGCAGGTTACCATGACATGTTTCGATCGCAACCACTCGATCTTCTCAAATGGATTTGCCGTTTTACACTCGCAGCCATCGACGGCTGCTGACGTCAATAGTCAAACATCAATCCTTAAACCAAATTGTATTTTAACCTTTGGTAGATCGAAGTTTGCTTTTTTGAATGATTATCCATTCTAATTGATTTTACATGTTCTTCCTTACTTCTGTTTTTTTCGTACTTTTGTCAAGAATTTTTCTTGAAGTCCAAAGTACATTTTTTGTTTTTTCATTTTTGTCTTTCTTTTTCTTGTTGACCTTTTTCAGCACAACTTGAAGGACAAATGAACACATAGAGCTCGTGCCTTAGCTTTTAACAATAATTAGTATTGTGGTTATTTTGTTGAACTATTTATGGTTTTTAATCCAAATTTTTAATATTTTTTAATTAGGCTTAAGTTCATTAAATTTAATTTTCATTAAATTATTTTTATGAAGAAAGGTGTTTTACAACATGAAAATTAATTAAAATTGTTATTGATAATCTTTCATTCTTGACCGTGGCCGGGATTCGAACCGCGGCCGGCAGGTTACCATGACATGTTTCGATCGCAACCACTCGATCTTCTCAAATGGATTTGCCGTTTTACACTCGCAGCCATCGACGGCTGCTGACGTCAATAGTCAAACATCAATCCTTAAACCAAATTGTATTTTAACCTTTGGTAGATCGAAGTTTGCTTTTTTGAATGATTATCCATTCTAATTGATTTTACATGTTCTTCCTTACTTCTGTTTTTTTCGAATCCCGGCCACGGTCAAGAATGAAAGATTATCAATAACAATTTTAATTAATTTTCATGTTGTAAAACACCTTTCTTCATAAAAATAATTTAATGAAAATTAAATTTAATGAACTTAAGCCTAATTAAAAAATATTAAAAATTTGGATTAAAAACCATAAATAGTTCAACAAAATAACCACAATACTAATTATTGTTAAAAGCTAAGGCACGAGCTCTATGTGTTCATTTGTCCTTCAAGTTGTGCTGAAAAAGGTCAACAAGAAAAAGAAAGACAAAAATGAAAAAACAAAAAATGTACTTTGGACTTCAAGAAAAATTCTTGACAAAAGTAGGAAAAAAAACAGAAGTAAGGAAGAACATGTAAAATCAATTAGAATGGATAATCATTCAAAAAAGCAAACTTCGATCTACCAAAGGTTAAAATACAATTTGGTTTAAGGATTGATGTTTGACTATTGACGTCAGCAGCCGTCGATGGCTGCGAGTGTAAAACGGCAAATCCATTTGAGAAGATCGAGTGGTTGCGATCGAAACATGTCATGGTAACCTGCCGGCCGCGGTTCGAATCCCGGCCACGGTCAAGAATGAAAGATTATCAATAACAATTTTAATTAATTTTCATGTTGTAAAACACCTTTCTTCATAAAAATAATTTAATGAAAATTAAATTTAATGAACTTAAGCCTAATTAAAAAATATTAAAAATTTGGATTAAAAACCATAAATAGTTCAACAAAATAACCACAATACTAATTATTGTTAAAAGCTAAGGCACGAGCTCTATGTGTTCATTTGTCCTTCAAGTTGTGCTGAAAAAGGTCAACAAGAAAAAGAAAGACAAAAATGAAAAAACAAAAAATGTACTTTGGACTTCAAGAAAAATTCTTGACAAAAGTACGAAAAAAACGGAAAAAAACAGAAGTAAGGAAGAACATGTAAAATCAATTAGAATGGATAATCATTCAAAAAAGCAAACTTCGATCTACCAAAGGTTAAAATACAATTTGGTTTAAGGATTGATGTTTGACTATTGACGTCAGCAGCCGTCGATGGCTGCGAGTGTAAAACGGCAAATCCATTTGAGAAGATCGAGTGGTTGCGATCGAAACATGTCATGGTAACCTGCCGGCCGCGGTTCGAATCCCGGCCACGGTCAAGAATGAAAGATTATCAATAACAATTTTAATTAATTTTCATGTTGTAAAACACCTTTCTTCATAAAAATAATTTAATGAAAATTAAATTTAATGAACTTAAGCCTAATTAAAAAATATTAAAAATTTGGATTAAAAACCATAAATAGTTCAACAAAATAACCACAATACTAATTATTGTTAAAAGCTAAGGCACGAGCTCTATGTGTTCATTTGTCCTTCAAGTTGTGCTGAAAAAGGTCAACAAGAAAAAGAAAGACAAAAATGAAAAAACAAAAAATGTACTTTGGACTTCAAGAAAAATTCTTGACAAAAGTACGAAAAAAACAGAAGTAAGGAAGAACATGTAAAATCAATTAGAATGGATAATCATTCAAAAAAGCAAACTTCGATCTACCAAAGGTTAAAATACAATTTGGTTTAAGGATTGATGTTTGACTATTGACGTCAGCAGCCGTCGATGGCTGCGAGTGTAAAACGGCAAATCCATTTGAGAAGATCGAGTGGTTGCGATCGAAACATGTCATGGTAACCTGCCGGCCGCGGTTCGAATCCCGGCCACGGTCAAGAATGAAAGATTATCAATAACAATTTTAATTAATTTTCATGTTGTAAAACACCTTTCTTCATAAAAATAATTTAATGAAAATTAAATTTAATGAACTTAAGCCTAATTAAAAAATATTAAAAATTTGGATTAAAAACCATAAATAGTTCAACAAAATAACCACAATACTAATTATTGTTAAAAGCTAAGGCACGAGCTCTATGTGTTCATTTGTCCTTCAAGTTGTGCTGAAAAAGGTCAACAAGAAAAAGAAAGACAAAAATGAAAAAACAAAAAATGTACTTTGGACTTCAAGAAAAATTCTTGACAAAAGTACGAAAAAAACAGAAGTAAGGAAGAACATGTAAAATCAATTAGAATGGATAATCATTCAAAAAAGCAAACTTCGATCTACCAAAGGTTAAAATACAATTTGGTTTAAGGATTGATGTTTGACTATTGACGTCAGCAGCCGTCGATGGCTGCGAGTGTAAAACGGCAAATCCATTTGAGAAGATCGAGTGGTTGCGATCGAAACATGTCATGGTAACCTGCCGGCCGCGGTTCGAATCCCGGCCACGGTCAAGAATGAAAGATTATCAATAACAATTTTAATTAATTTTCATGTTGTAAAACACCTTTCTTCATAAAAATAATTTAATGAAAATTAAATTTAATGAACTTAAGCCTAATTAAAAAATATTAAAAATAATAAAAAATATTATATAATATATAACACATATGTATATCATGATGCTTTTAAAAATTAAGATGACAAAGATGAGAGATTTTGAAAAAGATGACAAAAAGAGGACACAAATTTTATAGATGACATTAGTTAAAACAGATGGTTGTCCTCAAAAAAGAGAACTTATGGTCACCTTAGATATGTTTCACGAACAGGTCAAATGGTAAAAATTTTACCACCCTAAAATAATACCCTGATGTGATCTTTGAAAAAGCCGGCACGCTTCTATATTTTTTGGTCTCCTCTACCAGAATTCATTAGAACAACTAGACCTCCGTTATTTTTTTCTGTGTTGTACAGTGTTATAAGTCGTGAATTTTTTCGCGTGCATATTTTTAAGTGTTTTCTTGTTATTCAACTTCATTAAAATTATTTATTAGGAAGATTTTGCTTGTCGTGCTTAATTCCCAATTTTTATTCTTGATAAAAACACTGAAATTTAATTATGTACGACAAACAAAATCTCGTTAATTAAACATTTGGATTCCTAAAATTACTTTGATAATTAACTATTATGTTCACAAAATTTATTCCATATTGTTAGTAACAAACTGCACCTTTTAATGTCTCAAAACAAACTAAACTAAACTTTACGAGTCAGCCTGTATTTATAGTTCGCAACCGGTAGTAGTTGTAGAGTAGTAGATTCAAGAATCTTCTAGTCGATTCCAGGGGCCTGATTCTGGCAGTCGTGATCGAGTAATTTCTCGATTGGAAAGAAATTTATTATCTAAATATTTCAGTCAATACTTAACGAATTGGAATTATTTTTTTAGTGTTGTAAAGTATTAATTTGAGTTTCACAATACTGAAAAAACAATTTTGATTCGTTCAGTATCGACTGAGATAAAATTGCTTTCGAATCGAGAAATTACTCGATCACGACTGCCAGAATTAGGCCCCAGAACATTCTTTTCGAATTCGAAATTCTACAATTAAGTCTTAAGTCTACAATACAGTGGAGCAAATAACAATCAAACTAATACGACATAAATACAAATTTACAAGATAGCTTATAACAAAAACTATAAATAATTCTTAGATGAATCTAATTTCGTAACAATATTTATAGGGACGGCCGCTAAATTTTATATTAATATTAACATTTAAAAGAAAGTTAAAGTTGAATTTAAATACGAAAACTGGAGGTGAAGAGAAAATTACCCGATTAATATGATATTACACCTCAAATAAAATTAACGTTTTTTTTTTTTATAAAATAACTTCAGGATTTTTATGGCGCAAATGAAATCGTACGAAGTGACATCTGATTTTCTGGGTTAATTTGATAGTAGCTAAATATATTCATTAAACGTGTTTCCTGCACAAAGATATGCTGTTTGTGGTTATAAAATGGGGTTTAAATGATGTCTAAGTAAATGTTATAAAAAGTAAGGCAATGTAGTTAAGGGTTAATTTTTGACTAAAATCTCAAGCGGTGTAAAATTATCGTGCTATGTATTTTGTCTACTTTTTGGTAATGGTTGGTTTAAAAATGATTTTTCATATGCCTTCATTGTAAAATTAAAAATAGTTCGTCTTCTACTGAAAATTTTTGAATTTTAAGCTAGTATGGTTGAACGAGTGCGATATGTGTATTAAAAAAAGTATCAAACGTTATATAAAACCAAACAAATTATAATGAGCAATAGTTTTGATGATATGTAAAAAATCAGCATTTTGTTTAATATTAAATTCTTTTAAAGCTCTGTTTGTATCTTATTCTCACACATTTGCACACGTTTTAATAAAAATGTTATTTTAATTTAGCATTACATATTGAACCAAAATAAACTCATGTAATGCTTCTACATATTAAATTAAATTGTGTTAAAAGTCTTTTGCAGAGCCGCTGTTTTTAACACTTTGCTGCGCTGTTATGACAACCGACAACAACAAAATTAAAACGAGCAGCTGAACACAAAACACAGCAACAAAAACCTATACAGAGTCTGTATATTGTATTTATTACAACATACAAGACATACAATTACAAGACATACAATTGCTTCTGTTATATTTCGTCAGTGTTACCACCAGAGTTGTCAGATGTGGCGATTTTCAAACTGGTTTGGCGACCTAATTTTTGATTTGGCGACATGGCGACTTTTTGGCGATTTAAAAAATAGTTGGCGATTTTGTTGGCTATTTTTGATGAGATATGGCTTTGTTTTAAAATTCTTTATATTCAATAAGAAGAAAAAATATTACTTTTATTTTAGTATTTTTATGAAAGAAATTTGAGGCATTCATATGTATGGTCAGTATTTGAAAGTATGTATGTTCAAATGGCTGATGAAGATAATAAAAATCTTCGAAAAAATTGTTTTTCGTTTTTAACAGTGCTTTGAAACAATCAATAAATAAAATTCCTTAAAACATGAATATACCTATTTAAAGTCTATGAACATGTTACCATTATACAAACATATGTATGTGGCAATTTATTATCATAGATAAAAACGTTGTTTAACAAGGTTTCGTTTAAATGTGCTAAATTCCCATTTCATACTATTGACAAACTGAAATTTATTGTTGAAAGGACAAGCTATTCCTATGCGCATTTCACTGGTTGCTTAGGCCAGATCGTCAGGAAACTTCATCCAAAGATTTTAGAAAAACTAAAGATATTATACAAATAAAACTGTTAAGCGAATAAGAATTATAAACCCCAGTTTTACGTTGTTGTTAAAGATTTTTATATATCCTAATGTACCTTTTGATGCTTACGAAACACACTCGAAAAAATTAGCGTTTGTTAAGTATAAAGAAGGTTTTAATGATGATATTTCATCCAATTTATATATATAGCTACATGGATACGGCAGGTACGTACCATTTAAAAGAACTTGTTTTAGCTGTACTTTATATGCTGGTAATTACAACAAGTATTCCTGAGTTGAAATTATGAACTCCACAAAAACTCGCCTTCGTAGTAGAATGCATTACGAATTTCTAGACGCGTTATTACGAGGTTAAAATTATATGAATGTGAATAGTACATGTTGCACTTCTTTTGTACATTGATTGAATAAATGTAATTCTCTCACAATGTATTCCAAAAAAAAAGACAAATAGTGAGCCTTGCCAGGGAAGCGTTTTAGATAACTGCACCTTATATACAAATGTATATCCAATATTTGTTTAATACTAACTGTAAAAATTCTTTTTTTGTTGCTTTAAGTAGACTACTATAAACTATTTTATAGTAAACATTGTACCTCTTTTGTGTTCACTAACTATTTTTACTGTGTTCTAAATAAATATTAAACAAAACATATATTATGGCAACTTTTTTAAAATTTTGGCGTATTTTAGCGATATTGAACAAATTTAATTTTTAGAATTTATAAAAAAT
This sequence comes from Pollenia griseotomentosa, assembly GCA_963931875.1. Taxonomy (NCBI): domain Eukaryota; kingdom Metazoa; phylum Arthropoda; class Insecta; order Diptera; family Polleniidae; genus Pollenia; species Pollenia griseotomentosa. The sequence continues at coordinate 54,887,883 of OZ007564.1, forward strand.
ATTTTTAATAATTCTAAAAATAAGTATTTTATTGTCAAAAACTTAAAAACAAAGACTTTGGCGATTTTGGAGACTTTTGACATTGAATTTGGCGAAAAAGGTCAAAATCAATCTGACAACCCTGGTTACCACTAGCAAAATTTAAAATTACACTTGAGATGAAGTTAAATTACCCGATTAAAATATTTAACGTTTGATTAGATAAGAAACTTTTACAAATAACAAATACATTACATTTATTTTAAGGAGTTCAATATTAAGGGCTAATAAATCAATGCAAAATAAACTCTATTTTTGGCTTATCTATAAATCAGTAAACATACAAACGCTGTTTACTTTGATATAAACCCTTTCAAAACGCATAAAATTAGGCGTCTAAACTACCCATATAGACCATAAGTATTTGACAACATTTATGGCAGTGTTGCCACAATATAATTTTTTAAACTACATATAATACTAGATTAACCCAGTTAGCTTTGCTACCCTCATTAAGATAATATAAGTATTTTTTTAAATACAGATCACGTGCATTGTTTACGAAGCTATTTGTACCAAGTATCACTAGTTACACAGAAATCTTTATGGTATTTGTATTAAAGATGCCCCTACTTTTTTTTACAGATATTGTACATTTATAACCAATCTATTTGTACCAAATTTTTAAATTGTAGCTGTTGTCATTTTCTAGATATATAGAAATATAGTTTTTGCCATTTTCTGAGATACAGAAATCTGGCATGTCTTTGCATTGAAGTTGCCTAATCCCACCCATTTGTTGAAGCTATGTGTACCAAATTTGGAGAATTTTTCTCAAACTGTTCTCCAGATATAAATTAATCTATTTTGCCCACAGTGTCAGATGTTGTGTACAGACAACCAAGATATTTGGATATTTGCTCTCCAGTTATTCAGAAACTTATATTGTGCCACGCCCACCTAAAATTTCCAAAAAAATATAGCTAACGCGCCTATAAAGCTCCTTCCAGACCCTCAGCAACACACTGTAAAAGTTTCATAAAGATCGGTTCAGCGGCTTAGGCGGCTATAAGGTACAAACAAACAAACAAATAAACATACAAACATATTTTTATTTTTATTTATGTATATATTTACGATTTTAAAAGTTCGTGAATTTGTTTAATATCATTTTTCTCAAATTAGTTTTAAAAATGCTAAGGGTGCTAAATATTCTCTTAACTGAAGCATGATAAAAATATTTTTTTATCTTTTGTAATATTGGAAACAGGTTATTTTGTAGTTTGAATACCTTTCCCCAAAAAACTTCGGATTCTAAATCCCTATGAAGTTCATAATCTAAGAGTACATGCTGGTCTTATTCATTGCCAAGCTCTGGCAAATCTACAATATTCTCAAATGTGCTATTAAATCTAATTTAGCTTAAGTCAACTTAAGCACTTTTTCCTTTATACCTCAGATTTGCCGAAACTGTTTTTAATATAAATAGGTACAAATTCTTTAATTGTACAGCATTTGTTTTTCTGATTGGAATAATGTATTAAATGATATTAATGAAGCTAAAGGCTAGTTCACACTATTATACTTTGTATTAATACATGTCAAAAACTCCAGTAATATGTAAAAGTTTGATAGTGTGAATGCAATGTGTTATGAAAATTACAAGTATTACGAAAAAAATTCGACATACCATACGACTTCATCGTTTTTTGAAATATTTCAAAACAATACTACTCTTCATTTGATCAGGGTTGCATTTTAGCAAAACCATGTTCACGTGTGATAGTGTGACTACAAACTGTAATGTTACATTACATTTTTTAACAATCGCAGCAAAATTCATTAGATTTCTATCTCACAAAGTATTATGGAATACATAAGACTTGTCAGAAAGCGTAAACTAGGCTTAATGAATACGATGAAAACTCCATGTACATATTTACTTTTTTCATCGAAAAGTTCTTACATGAATTAAGTCGTCTGAAACGGATCTTGGAAAATCTACAGTCTCAAAACTTTAAATTACAACTGATTGATACCTAAAAGATTTTATGCGCGGTCTATCCAATTCGAGTAATAATCTACGAAATGGCAATACTGTATTTTGCATAAAATTTATAAATAATAAAATGAAAAGGTTTTGTGAGCAAAGTGTAAATAACTAAATTTCAGTCTGCTAAGAGAGTGTTTGTCGAGCTCTTATTAAGTTTAGACGAAAGAAAATCTAAAAAACGCATGGTGTCGCGGACGAAACAAAAAACTCTAAATATTTTTTATAAAAATAAATAAAACATTAATATTTAATGAAATTTAAACGCAACATAAAGGAAAATTAACGAAATTTTAATGAAATTAAGAAAATAATTACAAGCCAATAAAGTGAGTTTTAAATATAATAAAATAACCTTAAAACAAAACCAATTTGCAAAGAAAAAAACCAACACGTGAAATATTATGAGTAAACAACAACAAAAGATTGAAAAAAAGAATGTATCTTAAAGTTTAGGTCATAATAACATATTGAAAAAAAATTACTTTTAATAAAACATCCCTCAAGAATATATTTGATTTACTTGTTTGTACTCTTACAAGGAAAACTGTTTGGCTTTACAGTGGATGAAAAAAAGATTTATTTTTTTCGTGTTTTAAATGTTTTGTAATTTGTGTAATACATATTTTTGTATTTTTATATAGAACCTCTGAAGGTGGTCAACAATGTTGACTGAAATATTGGGAAAATAAAAGAAAGTTTTAAAACAAAATATGGTTATATATTTTTTATTTAAAATCTTTTCAAACTCATGACCTAATGACGAACAAAATCAACAAACTACAAAAATATATAATAAGGAAAAGCTATATAGGTACATACATAAATATTTCTTTTTGAATATAAGAAAAGTACAAAAATTCAATAAAAATATGGTCTGTTTAACAAAACAAAATCAATTTCGTATTACCATACATGTGCCTTACAATTAAAGTATTTTCTGGGTTGCTGCTGTTGTTATATTTTTATTATTTACACAAACAAACCTTTAAAAAAATGATACCTATCCTATATAAAAAAAATATCTTAACCAAACTTTTAATGCAATCATACGAAACCACCCAGTCAGTTGGCCATTCCGTCTACCAAAAAACCAACCCAACAAGTCAGCCTGCCTGCAGTTAATTTGAACATCCACAATTTCTTAGTTCAGATAAAGCCTCTTATTAAAAGGTTTATACTCCATGTTCAGAATATTGAAAGAGTCGATTCAACGAAAGCTAAAAGCGATGTAAACTTGTTTTACCCTACAACAGATGGAGAGGGTATTTTGCGATTGTGCTGATATTTTGAACTCTAACCGACTCAGAATAACTTCCTGAAGCAAGCCGCCCTTTCATGTTAATATTGTTATACAAATAAATAGGGCAATTAAAAAAAAATAATTCAAGAATGTGAAGCCTATTTTGTATGATGAAAGGCAAACTATTATTTCATCTTGTCTCTATACGAACCCACTTCCCGTAATAGTTCCATTTTCTCTATAAACTAAGTGAAATATACACTTACAGGAGTGTACTGGAAATCGAAAACGTAAAACACAAGAATTTTAAACGTCGTTTTTAAATAAGACTTCTGTAATAAAAGAATTTTATGACAAATATTTTAACAAATAGAAACTGGGAATTATTTCCTTTCGTAGGTTACTTTATATTATATTCAACATTTTTTATTTTTCGAATTTATTCTATGAGCTAAATTTCAGTTATGTATTTTATAAAGCTTTTTTGTAATAGTTCTATTCCTGAAATTTTTAGGAATGACTTTTATACATTACCAGATTATTATATTGTATTTTCTTGTTACATTTTACCTTAGCTATCCTTTGGATAAAATGTAACAAGAAAATACAATATAATAGTCTGGTAGTGTATAAAAGTCATTCCTAAAAATTTCAGGAATATAACTATTACAAAAAAGCTTTATAAAATACATAACTGAAATTTAGCTCATAGAATAAATTCGAAAAATAAAAAATGTTGGACAAATATTTTACAAATATTTATCTATTAAACAGAATTTTATAACAAAAATTATACAAATCAGAGTAAAAGTGTATTAAAAAAACTCCAAATTCTTGCGTTTTACGTTTTCGATTTCCAGCACAACCCTGTTAATAAAATATACACAAAAACTATTTTCGCAAAATTTTGTGATAGTAGATCAATAATGATCATATCTTTTACACAAACATATTTATGAGAAATATCTTTTACTAAGTTCTTAACGGGTTTAAAACTCACACTTTTTCAGAAATCGGGTTTCGGTTATTTTTAATCACCGCTTTGAATGACGGGGTCTTTCGTTTTTCTCCCCATTAATACTTATAACTTTTTTATTAAATCGTCCACCACTAGTTATGAATGAGGGCTTGTTAAATTTGTCATTCCGTGTAAAACTTTAATATTCATCTATGACACCATGAATTATATATACTCTGAGTCATTGAGTTATTCTTAGTCGATTTTGCCATGCCCGTCTGTTGAAAACACGCTCACAATCGAACAACTTAAGAGAAAAGAACAATATTGTTGTCAAATTGTTTCTAGTTGTTTTTCGCAGTTTTAGATGCTCAGTAGGATAAGAGCTATGATTACAAATTTAGAACAACCATTCCTTAAAATTGATAATTTTTAGTTACATAAACTAACATGAATAGTGGCGGAATGCAAGGATTGATAAAAGATTTTGCACAAATATAAAGACCAGTCTCGGAAAACCGTAGGTTAGGTAAGGTTAGGTTAATTGAGTAGCTATCGATAGATAGCTCACTTGGGTCCTTCAGTGCCCCATTTGTGATACCCAGCGCCAATACCCGTCCTATAGAGCAGTTACTAAATAGGGGTCACTGCAGCATTCAACCAACTCGTCGTTCTTATGAAGAGAAGAAGTAGCCTTAGTTCTATCATAGATAGATCATTCTAACAGGTAAACACCGGTTTTCCCAGGTATTTTTCCATAATGTACCGAATTCCAGCAACTTGACATAGAAAATTAAACACAGTTTCCTCTATCTCCTCTTCGTGACAACTTTTGCAGTCGTCACTGAATTCCAGACCCATTCTCCTCGCGTGAGTCCCCACAGGCCAGTGCCCGTTCACAGCTGAAACCACTGCTCTTAAATGGTCCCTTTTGAACCTAAGTTGAGATCAAATTCTCGGTTGATCATAGCTAGGCCATAATGCTCTGGATATGGATGGTGGATTCACAACTCCACCCAAACTGTGCAAGTCTACAAGACTCGCACTTGATAAGTGACTTACAGAGAGCCAATGAAAGGCCAACGAATTGATCAATGAACGCATCATCCAGACGACCACCCCGTTTGGCAAGCTCATCTGTTATCTGGCTGTACGGGCAGTTCACATGTCCTGGTACCCACATAAGCGTTACTCTCGAATATTTCGCAATCTCATTTAAAGACATCCGACATTTTGCAGTTAACCTAGATGTCGTATAAACACCTGCTAGGTAAGCAATGGCAGTCTGGCTATCAGTAAATATATGAACATATCGCCTGTAGAACACTGCAGTCATCCGGCAGACGAGAGGAAACTTTCATATCCAGTTCTTCTATGAAGAAATCGCCGCCAACTTTTCTCCCTTTCACCAGCCAACCCATTACCGCATGTCGTATGTGCTGCGTACCTCGCACCGAATAAAGGCTGCGAGGTGAAGTAGTCCACCCCATCAGGTACGATCAAGTAATTAGTTATCCTGGCGTGGAAAAAATTTCCTTAATTTAAAAAAATTCGTTAATTCTTAAATTTGGCCCCTGCAGCGCGTAGGATGCTTCTTGACGGGTCAAATGTATGACCAACACCACTTTATTTTTCATCTCCATCATCTATTTTTAACATACCTACCCGTTTTTGAGTTACGCGAATATATGTTGTGCAACCTCCTCGATTTTTGAAATAACGGAATATATTTTTGTATAATTTGATTTAAAAATGCTACTGCTGGAATTATCAAATTACTTCCTTGGCAAACGTTTATTAGTTTTATGCGAGCCTTAGTTTTCTGACAATAGGGTGGTACGAACGGAGATCTGCTGCATAAATACTAGAACGATGTATACTATCTTAAGCATCGCACGATATTTACCCTTATCCATCGCAGTCCACTATACCAAAACCACGTAAAACAGAGTCGGAATATAAAGCCACAATGATGAATAATGCTATTGAAGTAAAAGTTTGTCTGTCATAGTTTTTAAACAAAAAATCACACCGTTACATTTCGTGAAAATCGTTTCATAATTTACCATAGGTCCCATATAAAGCCAACTTAAAAGTATAGCAAATATATGTAGATATTGTGGTAAAATTTGGTCTAGTTCAGCTTTAAATGTCTAGAAAAAACATAACATTTTGTGGTAACCGGCACATAATTTTATATAAAACGCTTTAACAAATTTCAATTCTGCATTGAGATTTGGTCTTATTTAGGTTTTTTAATACCGATCCATAATTTACCATGGGTCCAATATAAATTCTCCTCCTGGACATCATTTTAGTACAACCACATCTTTTAAAGTTGAAATTGAGAAAAGCCAAATTAATATTGAGAAAATACAAATTAATATTCAGAAAAACGAATTGATGTTGAGAAAATACAAATTGATTATAAGAAATCGAAATTGATATGGAGAAAATACAAATTGGAATTATGAAAATACTAATTTATATTCAGTAAATATAAATTGAAATTGAGATAAAACAAATAAATATTGAGATTTTTTAATTGTAATATTTTTAATACCAATATTTTAAGGTGTAACAAACATCAGCACAAACGAATAATACCCTCTTCACTATTGTGGTGTGGAATAAATGTAAATAAGAACGTTTCGTTATGCATAGCAAAGCGTTCTTTTTTTAAAAAAATTAATAATCTTGGATTTCCCAACATTTTGAAAAAATCAAAAAGGCACGTGTGCGACTCCTCATAACGAACAATAAATTTTAAGGAACAATTTATGGGCAGGTATTTTTAAATCACAGTTTGCTTATAAGTAAAGAAAACACTCATTGGGTACTCTGGTCCCACAGCACAAATCATGCCTTTTGCTCATTTTTTTATACAGCTTGTCCTTTAGACAATTTTTTAATGTTTTGGGTAGTTAAAGTTTAGGCCAAACATCAATGTGATGAGTATTTTAAAAACGTATGCATGTACTTTACATACAGACATACAACTAGCACATCCGAAAAAACACGACTTTGTGTTGTAGTACAATATTATAAGCGAAGACGAAAAAAAAAAACAATAAAATGGGACTTGAACAATCTGTAAATGAAATTTGAATGTAGGTTCTACATTCTACATTCAAATTGTAGAATGATAAAATTAAAAGGGTTTGGAATGGGTTGCAGTGACAGGGTGGAGGAATAATATTTGTCAGCCACTCATTCCTAAAATAAAGTTGTTTTTTTTTTAAGGGAAACATGTAATTTTTTTTAAAACTTTTTATTTTTAAAAGTTTAGCCGCCATAAACTTTTTTGTAACATCAAGGCCATTTTACTAGTTGTTATTAATGTAAATGGTGCTGCTTATGCATCTTTTAGTGGAGGAAGTACAGCATCAATTCAAAGTTTTAAATTTTTTTTTTTTTTAATAAAAATTATGAAAAAGTTGCTTCATCCTTTTTTTTCTCTTATTTAAGCGCTTAAATCAATCTTTCTGTACTTGATTCAAGAAAATCCGGACTCACCGTACTATTAATATCGTTTCGGATTGATTTGAGTACAGCTGGATTGATTTTTCTTTTGAGTGTGTTCTGTTCCCCACTTAACGCCACCTAAAAAGTGATTTCGCCTTGAATTTACCACAATGAAACCTAAAATTACAAAATTATTGCAGTAAAAGTGATGTTGTTTATTTAAAAATCGAACCCGCGAAAATTGTTCGATTTTAATTTAAACTGATATGATTTCTTAAACTTAGTTAAAATTGATAAGTATTGAGAGTATTATCAGACTTAAAAACAGTGTACCAAACATAACGAAATAATACAGGTGGCAGCACTTGTTGCCCTAGTACACCCTTACAACAAAAATGGAAATTTGTCTCCAAATACGTCACAAGTTATATTAATAAAAATTAAATTGTGCCGCTGAACGTGATGCAATAAATTAATTTTTATTCAATTATTATTGCATTATGGTCAATATCTTCTTTAGTTTAAAATAAAATTACATAAAACTCTAATAAAATAACCTTTTAAGTAACTTAGTTTAATTTAATGTTGAATGCTCTTATACTCAATAATATTGTTTATCTTAAAATTTTTTATATCTTACTTCAAAATATATATTTGAGCCTTTTTTAACGTTTTTCTAAAAAAAGGGCATGACAATGTACTAAAACCGTAATTTTTACAATATACAGTATAACCCGCTTAAATGACATTCACGCTTATTAACCTTGAGTTTTAAATACCCGTTTTTTTCTTCCATTTCTCAAACAAAAATCCGCGTTTAATTACCATACGCTCAATTACTCAATTCGTGTAATTGCCTTAAAAATTAAACCCCCAAAACAAAATGTACCTAAATTTCATTCGTTTAATTGTCTCAGTACTAATTGAAAACAACACAGCAAGTAATGCAACCAAGTTTACATGTTAATAATAAGCAGGGAAGCCGGAAATATGATCTAAAAAACTTGTTTTATGAGCATTAAATATGCACTAAAAACTTGAAAATATGCACTCAAAATGTTAAAAAAACGTGCTTATTTGAAAGCAAATTATTCAATGATTTAATATTTGCATTAAAAAAGGGAAAACAAATTATAGTCGGTGAAGCCCATACGCCATAGTATTTGTAGGCGAATTTTCGAGATTGTTCCCTACTTGCACCCGAGTTATTTGCCTAGACACACCTATTATATGAGATATGCTAGGAACACAATTGAGTCGTACGTCGTATGAACGTAGTTCGTAACGCCGTACATTTTTAGTAACACGTATTTTGTTCCTTTTAATAATAATATTTAAAAATTCCGAATTTATTCAAACAAGTGTTTGCCTAATGGTCGAAGTTCGGTCATAATTTTTTTTTTTATTTTTAGAAAATATGATATATCTTAGTATATATCATGTTTCGAGCATTAATTTTTTCCGTCTTAGTGGATCGATTTGGCGACGGACCAACCTCCGGTTCGTATGTTATATTCCACGTGAGTGGTTGACAAACAAAGAAAGATTAACTGGTTTGCCTGTGCCGATTTAAAAAGTCGAAATATTCGAAAACCGACCACCCTATTTTTTTTTATTATTTGATAATTGGGAAAAACAAAATGTTTATTTATGTGTTTTGCATATGTGTTAGTATCAAATTTGAAAGCTTCCCTGAAGGAAACCTGGGTGCAAGTGTCTCCAAGTCACCAGTTTTGTCGACTATTTTGGTGACATTGTCAACGAAGTGTCCACACTACACTACATTTGCCACTATATTTGGCTTAAATACGAAATTTTTTTTATCAATTACAACTGAGAAGTACAATTCCTATAAAAGTTAAAGAAATATTAAAAAAAGATTGTTATGATTTCGTATTCGTACCAAAAGTGTAGACTACATTAATTAAAATGTACTAGTATTTCTCTGGTTCCAATGTCTACATATGTTCCCAAAGGAACTACCTAGTCAGTAGTACCAACGTCAGTAGTAGATTTCCAATGACACGCACATGTTAAATGTCTACAGTAAATAACATTGTCTGGGGTATAATAAGTCACTAGTACTGGTGACTGTGTCAATAGTGAATAAGTACAGATTCACTAGTGACATTTCCTGCAGGGTTATTACTCTGAAAATATTAAACGGATTTTAATAAAATATAAATTGTGCACTTCTGCCAGTAAATACCTTTCAAATGGTGTTTTTTTTTATTTTAGTCACTGGGCAAACAGAAGAGAAAAGTGTTCTTGACTGTTTTGCCTTAGCCGTTTTATATCGTATAGATATTGTTTTATTTCTATCCTTTTATTTAGTAACTAAATATTTAATATGAAAACACAAAAACAAGGACATGTTCTATAAACTGAAATGAAGTGGATTTAAAATCGAAAAAATATTGAAAACGAGCCTGTAAAGAAAGTTCATAAAAATATTTCTTTTTATATACTTTATACTTTGAGTACCAATTATCTTTAAAAGAACAACTCTTAAAAATAGGAATAACTGTAGTCACTTTGTAAATAATTGCAATCGCAATCTTGTTCGTTTTCCAATCCACTTCATTTTGATTTCTAGAACATGCCCGATAATTTCATTTTATATTTTTAATTTGTTTTTCTATATCGGCACATACAAGGCGAATCAATTTTTCAGGCGGCGTTCTAAGCTCAGCTGTGCCACTTTTTTCTAAATTAGAGAGAGGAAAGTCCGAAGTTACTTGTGTTTTTGACATATCGGCTAACGAAAGCAACAAATAAAATACAATGGCAATTCAAGCAATTTTTTTTTATTCGTTGAACATGTTTTAAAATATGCATCAAAAACGAGAAATATGCACTACAAACTTTAAAAATGCTATTTCAAAAAAAAAAAAAAATGTGCAAATAATAAAATAAAAAAATATGCAATTAATTCACTAACAAATTGATGCCAAAATTCATAAAAACCGGGGGTCAGATTTTTCGGGCGAAATGTGATTTATTTTTTATTATTTCATAAAGGCCTACATTTTAAGCAAAACTAAGCTGTTCGGTCAAAATTTTGTATAAAAACTTGGTAATGGCAGCAGGAATCTGTTTTCAGATTAACTAAACCTAGTTTAACTGAGATCTCAAAAACCCAGCCTAAAACGGATAAATATATTGTTTCTGCCTTTACTGGTCGCAAAAGAAAAAATATGCACATATCTTGTTAAGAAATACGTTTAATTGCCTCACTGAGATATTTGAATTTTACCTCACTGAGGCATTTTAACCTATTCGTTTAATTACCTCAATAAGGTAGTTTAACATATTCATATAATAACTTTAACTAGGTAGTTAAAAGTATTTGTTTAAACGCGTAATTACCCAAAAATATTGGCATTTTTCGTGGAATAAGTAGACCTTTTTAGCGTTCTAAGCTCAGCTGTGCCACTTTTTATCTAAATTAGAGAGAGGAAAGTCCAAAGTTACTTGTGTTTTTGACATATCGGCCAACGAAAGCAACAAATAAAATACAATGGCAATTCAAGCAGTTTTTTTATTCGTTGAACATGTTTTAAAATATGCATCAAAAACGAGAAATATGCACTACAAACTTTAAAAATGCTATTAAAAAAAAAAAAAAAATAAAAGTTGCAACAGAAATGCAGGAATGGCTAAAATATGCAAATAATAAAATAAAAAAAATATGCAAATAATTCACTAACAAATTGATGCCAAAATTCATAAAAACAGGGGGTTTGAGACGTGGATTAAGTTTAAACTTAGTTTAACGTAGTCTGAAACTCAGATTTTTCGGGCGAAAAGTAATTTATTTTTTATTATTTCATTAAAGGCCTACATTTTAAGCAAAACTAAGCTGTTCGGTCAAAATTTTGTATAACAACTTGGTAATGGCAGCAGGAATCTGTTTTCAGATTAACTAAAACTAGTTTAACTGAGATCTCAAAAACCCAGCCTAAAACGGATAAATATATTGTTTCTGCCTTTACTGGTCGCAAAAGAAAAAATATGCACATATCTTGTTAAGAAATACGTTTAATTGCCTCACTGAGATATTTCAATTTTACCTCACTGAGGCATTTTAACCTATTCGTTTAATTACCTCAATAAGGTAGTTTAACATATTCGTATAATTACTTTAACTAGGTAGTTAAAAGTATTTGTTTAAACGCGTAATTACCCAAAAATATTGGCATGGAATAAGTAGACCTTTTTAGCCCGTTTTTCAAACTGTCTATACACGTTTATGTCTCAAGAATTTGCATCACTCTTATTAATATCTATCGTTGATATAAGAAATTTGGGACTGCCAATATTGCTTTTTTTCTTTCTTATATTAAATGTTACTTTGATATTAACATCTTTAAGATATTTATGCAAATAAATGGAAACACAATTTAAAAAAAAATACATATTCGCTAAATACAATAAAAACTCGTACATAAACAAAATTTTTATTTATATAGATACATATACAAGTATATACATATGAATGCAAGTATGTAATTGTAATTTATACTACTATTTAGGCGGATAATTTTTTATCTTATAGATTTCCAATGCAATCTAAGCATTTTTTACAATAATATAAAATAAACCGCCTATATATGCGATAATACATTTTCACATACAATTCTTAGGGTTGCGACGAATGATCAGTTTCGCAATTGCAAAAATGTATGCGAATATTTAAAGCGAATGTCTAAAAATGGCAAAATGAAAAATTTCTGAAATCGTTTTTAATCAAATTCAAAAAAACACGAATAAAATATAAGAAAGCATCAAAAGATTTTTTAAGCTAATTTAATTTACGATTCTCAACGCACTACTCTTAAGAGTGAAAAAGCATAAAAACTCATGTTTATAACATACAAGCTTAACCCTTTTTCCTGTAACCGTTCTATATCAAATTTAAGAATTTTATTAAACCGCCATATATGTTTGGTTGAAATTCTTAAATTTGGCCAAGAATGCCCCTAGATGGGTCAAATCCCAACCCCACTCTATTTTTAATCTCAATCCTTTATTTCTAAAATATCTACCCGCTATCTCCATTCCTTAAGGGGGCTCCCATACAAAATGTTCGATGCAGACTAGAAATATATTGAAAAAAAAGTCCCATAAATGCCCAGGAGTCGCCCCAACTAAGATAAAATGTATGACCGGCCTCAATTAGTTTTTTTACTTGCCCCTTATCACCACTTTTTAGGAGGGCTCCCATACAAATATTGCGTTTTATGAAATTCTTAAATTTTTGTGAATATAATCAAAAGTTGGTAACAGATTATTTATTATTTATGGCTTGTTTTGTTTGCAGCTTCGTTTTTTATATGTCTGCAAAAAATTAGAAGCCTAGCTGCATTTTCCAATTTTTTATGAATTTTTAAAAACCAAAAATTTCGAAATTTTGATAAAAAAATTTTTTTGTTTCCAAAAAAAATTATGTTTCTAAAACGCTCATATTAAAAAAAAATTAACTTTTCTTAAGGAAAATTTTATTGCGGAATTTTTTTTAGTAATTTCAATAAACTAAACCGTTTTTGAGTTACGCGAATATATGTTGTGCAACCTCCTCCATTTTCGAAATAACGGTATATCTCGAAAATAAGAGCTAACCTAAAAAAACGGATTCAGCGTACCCGAATTATGCTAAAAGGCCATCTGCCCGGCTAGTCTAAAAAAGTGTCAATATCGAGCACAGTGTAACAACCAATCTATTTATACCAAATTTGTACACTTACCTTTTTTTTGTGCCACTCCCACTTATCTTATCGAGCACACTTTTTGACAGCTGTTGTACATTTATAACCCAGCTATGTGTACCAAATTTTAACAATTTTTCTCTTACCGTTCTTTAGATGTAAAAAGATCTATTTTGTGACACACCCACTTCTTTAATCCCGGCCACATTTTGTCATATACATATTGTGTAATGGTCCCCAGGATATTTGTACCCAGTTTGGAAACTTCAGCCCGTATTGTTCTCCAGGTATAAAGAAATCTATATTGTTTTTGTATGAGAGAACCAAATTGACCCCAACCTTTTTAAACTTTGCCACAACTTGCAATTTGAATTGTCGATAAATTTACAGCCAATCCCACGATGTCACACGTCAACGTTCGCATAGAAAATTACGTTCAAAGCAAAAACAATTTTTAAAATTTGTTTTTGTTTTAAATGTTATTTTCTATGCGAACGTTAACGTGTGGCATCGTGGGATTGGCTGTTAGAGTTCTACACCAGACCACAAATATTAAAAAAAAAAATAAGATTAAATAGTGTTCATTTATTTGTTTGTTCCGTAATCACGCCTGAACACCTGGTTTTCAAAATATTTGTGGTCTAGAGTAAAACTGCGAGTTTATCGACATCATTCGCTCATTCGCCAAAAAATCAGTTTTTCCCGAAAATCGCAAAATTTAAATCGCACGTGCGGAAAAATTGTCGGAGGTATTGACATAATTTTTTCATATACAAGCAAATTCGGGTATATTTTAAGTAAACATTATCTCTTACTTAAAATTTTCTCAAAATATGTTAATTTTGTTTCTACATTTCTTGTTCAAGTGAACTGATTTTAAATACCTTAACATTCTTTTTTACCAAAGTTTTTCTTCTATATCTCATTTGAACGATAATTACGTACGCATTTAAATTTTTTTACATTTCATTGCAAAAGCAATTATTTAATGGCAAAATTTTTCAAAAACGAAAAAAATGTATTTTGTCCCATTGTAAATGAACCTTTAAACTTTAGCATCGATGGAATGCCAGTTAACTTTATCCTATTTTCCTAATTTTTTACACAAAGTTTTTTTCGTCCCTACAAAATTTGAGCATTCTAATGTACATACATATGTAAATGATGGTTAAATTTTAAGGGCCGATGTTGATTTAAAATAAAACACAAATTATTTAGGAAATTATTGTCATTTCTTTTTATTATGATAATATTGGTATGGTTCAATTATGGATGGAACAAAATTTCGGCTGGCTTATCGACGTTTTCTTTTTCTTTCAAATAACCCCAAAGAAAGAAGACCAACGGTGTCAAATCACATGATCTTGGCGGCCAAATGACATCGCCACCACGCAGTGTGACCATATTTTTAAATTGCACCTTGTAAGCGTGTAAATGCTTATGCACAATGTGCATAATGTTCATCAACGACGAGCGTGAGAGGTGAAATTGTTGGGCACGACGACGAGTTGAGGTGGACGGCCCTTCAGCCACACTATCGCGAAAAGCAGCAATATTTTCAGCAGTTTGAGCTGTACGAGCATGCACTGGTGTTTTCACATCTCCTACTGACCCGGTTTTCGCAAATTTTTGCACGATTTTTCCGATTGTATTTGACCGGAAAAATCACGAAGTGCACGATATGCATTTTGATTTGAACGCCCATTTTCATAATAAGCCTGAATAACTTTCCATGGTTTAAATTGAGTTAGTCTGAAATTGAGAAATGTCAAATGAAATGCAGAAAAAAACTTGACGTTTAGGTGTGTTTCACATTCAACACGGCCCTTAAAATTTAACCACCCTTTAGTTGTATTTTAGTTAAATTTGTTTATGCTTTCTCATTTACTAAACACATATTCGCATCTCTCCTAATAATAATACATATAATTTAATATTTTGTTAGATTTTGTTTTCATAACAAATTTATATACATAAATTTCTAGTTTTCTTTTATTATTGCATTTAGGCTACAAACATTTAGTTAGAAAAACAAAAAGGAAAAGTACTAAATTCGGTATTTTATAAACACTATACACCATAGTCCGATAAGAGCAAAAAGTATTAAAGTTGTTGCTGCTCTCTTATAGTTTCACTTTTAAATTAAAATGAGACGAATATAGCGGAATTCTCGAAAACATTAAATATCGATCAAGCATATTTGTGTATATGGCCGTTGAGAAGGATTGTCGCAAACTATTTTTCAACCGACAGACGGACGGACATAGATTTATCAACTTTCTTCCCTAGCTAATATAAGAAGTCAGAATGCGGAAACTTTATACGGCACTCAGATCAATATTGTTAAAGTTACAAACGGAATGACAAACCTTCTTATATTCCTTAAACCTTTGGTGAAGGGCTCACAAATAAAAACAATATTAAAATATAAAAAAAATTTTTTTGCTCAATAATAAACCAACAATATTTATCATTTGGCAAACATTTGCGCCAAATGTGCGATATAATAAAGAAAAAAAAAAAAATAATTAAATGCTGACAATGCACACGAAAGAAAAATGCAATAATTTCACTTATAAATTTGGAACTCAGTGTTTGGTGCAAAAGTTCTTGCGGTAGAGCAAATGTAAAATATCGTAGTTGTTTTGTTAAATCCAACAACGAAATACTTTGAGCTTCCATTATATTTATAAGAGATCGACAATATTTTGCATTTGCTTTTTCGTAAGACAATTTGCATTAAACACTGAACTCCGCTAATGTTTAAATACGTATAGTCAAATAAATGTTTTTATGAAAATATGCGGTTTTAGCTAAAGGATTTAGGATTTATTCGTTTAACGTAGCACATTAATACCCTACACCACAGGTACGGAGGGTTTTATGTGTTTGCCGAAAAATTAGTTGTAGATATACATTTTGTTATATTATTTAAAGAATGTACCAGTGTGTATAAGCCAGAATGAATCGCTTACTGAATGGCTGTCCATGTGAAACGTGTGCATAAAGCACACGGAAATTAAAAAAGATAATTTTTAAAAATTTTACTAATCCCCCAAACAAATATTTTACCGTTATGGGACTCCACCCATATTAATTATGTTAAGACTAATATACAGATCAATTAACTTTTTTGAATCGGACTATACTTGACGATTGGTCCCATAAAAAGCTTATTCTCTAAAATCACTTAAAGAGGAAAAATCTCATAAAGAAGTTAATGTCAATATCAAATTCGGAATATATAACTCTTATATGAATGAATATTATCCTTATAACATAAGTATTTTCTGTAAGGTCCATCATTGCCCATGGGTTCCAAATAGGGTGCACTTTCAGAATCTTGTCGATAAATATTATGGTTTAGGGTATCACATGATTGGACTCGACCGACTATACTTTCTTACTTGTTATAGATACCATTATGCATATGAACAAATATAGTGAAAGTATTAGCTGATGCTTAAATGCAGCTTGCAATATGTTATTGTAGGAAGAGATTTGTTATCGTTTACTACGCAAAACCAAATGTTTGATATTAAGAAGAATCTTATGTTAGTAATATTTGCTTCTATGTATTAATATACATACTCTTACCTTTGACATTTATTTTATTAGACAGAACATTTCATTAGGAGAGCAGATTATTGAAAAGTGTATTTTGAAAAATTCAAAACCTTATATTTATGAACATTCGGGTGTTCGTTATTTGTATGGGCAAATTTTTTATGAAAATGTTTAACTCTCACCCCTCAAAAAGTTAATGTGTGATGAAAAAATTACTTTTAAAAAACTTCACGCCCATGGGACCACGCCTTTCCGCGCCAACTTACAGTTAAAATTTTAATCAAGTTTGCTCATACAGCAGGATGACCCACAAATTCGAAAACTATGGTAACATAAGCAAAATTCATTATTTGTATCAAAAAAGAATTTAGTATGAGAGCTACCTTAAGGAACACAGATAGGGGGTTAGTATGTCAATAAAAAATGTAGGGGGAATATAATAGTGGGAGTCAGTCTTACATTTTACCCCTCTAGGAGCGACTCAGGGACAGTTGTGAAGCGTTTTTGGCTTTTGTATCATTTGCCCCTAACTTTGACCCCGATGAGGAGCCATTTACCCCCATCCCACCCCTAACTTTTTGGCTCATCGGTTTTTTTATAAACTTCACAAAATTGGGGGTTTTAGCGTATCGAAATCAAAAAGTCGTGCACTATTTCACCCCTAATGAACATTAGTGTGTCCCAAAAAATTTTTTTTTTGTGGCTCAAGCATTATTTAAGATCTTATAGGGTAAAGTAATTTTGAGATTTTTTTCAGATATTTCGAAAGATGTTTAGAGTTCGCTCAAGTCGAATTTTTGTTGAAAATCGGGTCAGCCGGTCTTTTTTTAAGTTTTCTTCATAACTTTGTCAAAACCACGATTTTCTTCACTTTTAAGAAAAATGTCAAAGCTTTATTTTGGTGTACAAAGACTATAAGTTTTTGCACGGCATTTTCTCATTTATGCACCCTACATTAAAATTTTTCGTAATTTAGGTAGGTAGTTTTTGGGAATTTTAGTAAAGAATATATTGTTATTGCTCGTTTTTGATTTTAACGATGTTAACAAATCAAAAATTCCAAAAATTTATTTTAAAATTCCCGGAAAAAATTTCCAGGGATTAATTTTAAAAAAATGTCCCTAAAATCCATCGTTACAAAAGGAAGTTAAAGCTTTTTATGGATGGAAGCTATGGTTAAATGTGAGCCGATTGCAAAAATAATTTTATTTGCAATAAAATATTTTTGGGGCGAATTTAATCTAAATACGAACACAATTAGATGGCTTATGAACATCAAGAGTCTTTTTCGGAAGAAGTTTGTATGGGGACTATATGAAATTATAGACCGATTATTACTATTTACTTAGGAAGTCGTCCTTAATACAACTAAAGCGTATTTATTAATTTTTATCAAACTATCTACAAAACTGCAACTTGTTTTTTGCACACAAACTATAAACTGGAATCCACAAGTATGGAATGACTAGAACACAAATCAAAATAGACTTGTCGAAACTACAAAATTGAGAATATTGGTATGCTTCTTACAGGAGTAAAATAATTAAATATATACATGGGTAATTCCATGTCAAATCGACCAAGAGTGGGGCCCGACCGCTATCGATTTTAATGAAATTTGGTGAGAAGGTTCCTTTTATCCTATAAGGAACATATGTATATGAACGAAAAAAAATTTAAAATTTTTGTTCAAAACTTATGTCATATTCATAATGTCATAATAATCTTTAAATATAATTTTAATAGTATAATTTTGAGCAGTAGTGTAATTTTGAACAGTGTACTTACTGTGCTAGTTGCAAAAAACAGACAAGCCGGGCACCTGGCATTTTAACCTAATTGGGCCACGCTGAATCCAATGGTGCTAACCGTTTTTTAGGTTAGTTTTCAAAATATACCGTTATTTCGAAAATGTAGGAGGTTGCACTGCATATATTCGCGTAACACAAAAACAGTTTATCTTATTGAAATCACTAGAAAAACCGAAATTCTGCAATAAATAATAAAGTGGGGTTGGTCATACATTTGACCCATCTAGGAGCATCATACGCGCTGCAGGGCCAAATTAAAGAATTTTATTTAACCGCCATATTTGTATGGTACAGCGCAGCGCGTAGGATGCTTCTAGATGGATCAAATGTATGACCAACCCCACTTTTTATATGTTGCTTATAGGATAAGAGGAACCTTGTCACCAAATTTCATAAAATTCGAAAGGGATTGAGTCCCACTCTTGGTCGATTTGACATGGAATTACCCACATATCGGAATTTAAAAAAAATTGTTTTTTTTTGCGAAAGCATTTGTAGGCATTAAAAAAAATTCAACATGTGACAAAAAATGTTTAAAAAAGGTGAGAAATTTATCTATATATATAAAAATGAAAAATGTTTGTATGTGTGTTTGTTTGTTTGTTTGTTGGCTTATAGACTCCTAAACTACTGAACCGATTTTCCTGAAATTTTTACAGTAACATCACGTGAGCCCTTATTTTTTCGGATGCCAGTAGGATGCCAATATTAAATATCGCATATCTTAAGTAGAAGTCACTCTTATGGTATACTACACTTATGAAAATAAAAATAAAGCGGGTATGCGCAGGGGGGGAAATACGTCCCATAGGATGCATATATTAAATATCGCTCAACTGAAACACTATTAAAGGGAGAGTCTTCAAACGTGGTTAAAGCTACTATTATAGTAAACTATAAATTTCAATATAAAAATGGGCGGGGTAAACAGAGGAGGAGCAGTACCCCTTATAGGTAGAACTATTAATAAGAGCCGCTGCACGCATTTTGTTGAACTTTTGGTAGTAGGATCTTCTGAGCCCCAAAACTGACATGAAATAGCAGCGGGGGAAGTGGTACCCACCATAGGACGCCAATGTTTAATATCGCATATCTTAAGAACTGTAATAATGAGAATGTTCAAACTTTGTAGAAGTCAGTCTTATGGTATACTACACTTAAAAAATTAAAAAAAAGCGGGTAGGCGCAGGGAGAGACATACCTCCCATAGGATGCATATATTAAATATCGCTCAACTGAACTATTGAAGGGAGAGTCTTCAAACGTGGTTAAAGCTACTATTATGGTAAACTATAAATTTCAATATGAAAATGGGCGGGGTAGACAGAGGAGGAGCAGTACCCCTCATAAATATAGGATAAATACCTCCTATAGGATGCATATATTAAATATCTCTCAACTGAAGAACTATTAAAGGGATAGTTCTCAAACGTGGTTAAAGCAGTGTATCGAAGCGCACCGGGTTAAGCTACTTCGCTATAAACTTAAAAAATGCTGAAAAAGTTCTTTTAGCTAATTTATGCAAAAAATGCCATATCTCTTCGGGTATGACCACCGTCATGTCAATTTTTTTTGGCTAGAGGTTTTGGGTGCACCTTAAGCCTTACTAAATATCTAATTGACTACTTTGTGATTATCGTTTTTAGTGATGGCACATTGATGTCTTTGTGAATGTTCGAGTTTTCTTAGATACCAGGGAGGGATGTGATGATTCTAAGAATTTTATTTTGGCGCCTTTGGATTTTGGTCTATAATCGAGGCTGAGTAAGTGCCTCATAACAGAATTCCATTACACAATATTGGATTTGATATAGGGTTGTAAAGTAGAAGATTACCATCTAGACTAAGGATTGAATTTCTTCCAATGAGCCAATTTTTTTATTTACTTTTAGTTTCATTTGAGTTAACGTTACCATATAGATATTTGCGCGTTAAACCTTGATCTAAATTTATACCGAGATAATTTACATGCAGATGTTAAGGTTTTATTTGGGTATTTAATTAAATAGGGGGCATGACTCACTATGTTAAGTAAATGTTATATGTATTTTTAATGATGTTATCATATTTTTTGACTTGTGGCATGAGAAGGTGTGGTGACAGGGCCGTGTAATTTTTGTAGAGTCATCAAGCCCTAACTTTTTGAAGGGTAAGACAAAAAATACTTCCACTTTAAGAAATAAAGGACACCCTAATGTACAAACATACATGCATATGTAAATATTCGTATTATAAAAGTAAGATGAAAGAGTGTTTATTTATTTGTTTGTTCTGTAATCAATAGGAAGGAAAAAAAACTGGAAAAAGGCTTAAATTGGAATCGTTTGGTTTGAACTAAGATCTTATAGGGTAAAGTAATTTTGAGCTAACCCTTTATCGTATTCAAAAATATTTAATTGTGAATTACAATAGCTACTTCGGCATGTTACAAAAACGTACTTTTAAAATCGCGGGATCCTAGGAGGTAAATTTGGGTAAAGTGAGAAATTTTGCGAACTTTTTAAGGCAAGCCCATTTAAAAGATCTAATCCAAATTTTCATATTTTATTTCAAGTTGAGCTAAATTGGACTAAATTTTACCACAATATCTATATTTGCTACGGTTTTTGGCGTACTTAAATGATTTCCCAGAGCAGGCTTTAGGTCCCATATATGGTAAATTATGGACTGGACCCTGTTTTTTAAAACAACAAGTTACAAATCTACAAGTAAGTAATCTATACGTACTCTTTTTTAGAGGACAATCATCTATTTTAACTGGCTGTCATCTACAAATTTGTGTCCTTTTTTGTCCTCTTTTTTCATAATCTGTCATCTGAACTTTAAATCTCTATTAACATTATACATGCTCTTAAAAATGCGATTAAATTGAATTCTACATAATAATCTTTATCAATTTCTTCCCTTTTTTTAACAAAACTACATATTTTATATAATCTTGTATAAACATTTAATAAAGCTCTTTGACTTTTATGTTTTATAAATTCATAAAAAGCAAACAAATAAGTTGTTAAGTATGTAGATTCAACAAGATTTTACAAATGTATAAACGTTACAAATACCGTTTTTTTGTTCAGTGTTTGTAGTTTAAAAATAAAAAAAATTAAGAATATATGTAAAAGAAAACAAAAAAAAAAAATAATTATAAAAGTAAAGTTGGGCAAGCCCAACCATATGATACCCTTCACCGTTTGCTTGTCGCTATTTGGAACCTGTGTATTGGAAACTAAGGAGATTTTTAAATTACAGTTATAAAGGGTGGTCACATGGTGACATAATACAGGTGGCAGCACGTAGTTTATTGTATTTTTATTAAAGTTTTTGATAAATTTAAATAAAAAAGATATTGACTATAATTAAATAAAAATTGGCTAGAAATTTATTTATTTTATCACGCTTAGCGGCACGCTTTGATTTTTGTTTAAAATATTTTTTGACATAATGTGCGTTCGTTTACTTTTCCAGTAAAATCCCAGTAAAATCCAGTAGGTGAGTAATATGAGAATTTTACAAATTTATGTGTACGCGAACGAATTTCAGTAAAATCCAGTACAAATTTGTACAAATTTTGTGGTAAACGAACGCAGCTATAAACTGAGACCTACAGCCATGCCACAGAGTAAAATTCGGTTCGGAATGATTCCGTTCGGTATAGAAGACATGTATTTGTTTATTGATAGAAAGTGTATTTTGATAGATTTTTGACCTGTCAGATACAGAAAACTCCCATTCCGTTCGTGAAAACAAAAATGGTTTCATTCCGAAAAGTTTTTTCATCATTTTCTGATGCACCAAAATACGGAATGAATTGTTTTTCCGAACGAAATTGTTCTCTGTGACATGGCTGCTAATTTCCATTTTTGTTGTAATGTTGTATTTGTTGCCATAACGATGCCACCTGCTTATTTGACCATGGGTATTCCAACCAACACGCACGATGTTAATTGTAAATAAAACAAAAAATTTCATACCTTTATCCGATGGTCCATATTTTCAAAGACTCTGAAACATAATAGAGGTTCAATGTCGTTAATGTGCCATTGTTTCGATGGCTGTGTGGCAAGTGGCACCATCCTGTTGGAACCACATATCGCCCAGGTCCATATTTGCATCAGTGATGTTCGTGAAATGTTCAATTGGGCAGGATGATGAGTCGAGGTTGACGGCTCTTCAGTTTGCTGAAATTTGCGCAAAATTCTTCCGATAGTGGACGCATTTGGTCGATTCTGCTGAATAAAAAAAATCACGAAGTGCACGAAATGCATTTTGATTTGAGCGCCCATTTCCGTAAAAGGCTTTAACAATCTTAGCGCTCTGCTTAATTGTGTACCTCTGCATGGTTGAATTTGTCAAACACTGAAACAAATAAATGTCAAATTATGCTGGGCAAAAAACTCGACGTTTAGGTGTGACTCACATTTTACATCGTGCATTATGAGATATGACTATGTTGCAATAAACATTAATATGAAATTTATGGGAGTTAATTAGAGTTTCTACACAGGAAAGAATTCCCGTGAATCGCGGGATATTTTTTTAAAATTAATTCCGGGAGTTTTCGGGAATTTTTAATTAAATTTTTGGAAATTTTAATTTGTTAGAATCGTTAAAATCAAAAACGATCAATGAAAATATATTATTTACTAAAATTACAAAAACTACCTACAAATCGAATTATTTTTTCTACGCCAATAAATCAACGGTCTTTTAAATTGCTGATGAAATGTCCAAAACGCTTCTTGAAGTAGAAAATGTACACGATACACCATCACCAACACCAGAACTATCTACAAATTCTAAAAAACAAATGTAAAGAAAATACAAAAGCCTGAAAAAATCTTAAATAAAGAATTTGATGTCTATGAAGTCACGGATAACAGGCCAACAAATTTTTAATCTCTGTATGGTGCGCTTCTTACTATAAAACCAACGTCTGTAGAAAGCGAGAGCAGGCTTTATACATATCAACAAGGATTAGAAATAGAATCTCTGATGAGCTTTTAAATGCTTTAATAATACTAAAAATTGTTTTCTTAAAAGAAAATTAATTTTACCAAGTTGCTATTAATTAGTTATTATTAATAAGTTTTAATTACTCGTGATCTCAAAAAAAAAAAAAAAAAAAAAATAAAAAATAAATATATACATATGAGGAGCCGCAGAACAAAACGTACTTTTTCGCATTTTTTGACATATTGGTTTTTTGATATTTTTATAATATTTGGGTTAAAATCTTTAAGAAAACATCTTGTTAGCTTTTTTTTTTCTTTTTTTTACAAAGAAAATGGGTTCTAAAAAATTGGTGCATAACAAAACGTACTTTTTTCATTTTTTTTTTTTTCAAAACGTGCTTTTTTCATTGTTTTTGCCATTTCTTCGTGAAGTTGTTTTAATAATAATCATTTCTTAGGCCCCTATTATGGTTTACAACTCAACTCAGTTGAGTTGTTATTAAGACAACTGGTTGTGATCAGTTGTAATTTTTGTTATGTTTTTGTTCACCGCAAAATAGCAAAGTTGTAAACCATAATACAAAAATTAAGAAATTACAACTCAACTGAGTTGAGTTGTAAACCGTAATAGGGGCCTTTATATTCTTAATTTGTTTGACGTTTATTTATGTCGTTACATTTTCGTTAAAATTAACTGTTAAATAATGGTGACTATTCTTGAAAACGCGTCGAAAAAGGGAACATTTTCAGTAAAACAAAAACAAAGTTAAAGAAATTGTTTTTGGGTTGTCATACAATTTACCGTTTTTTAAAGAGAGAGAAACGAGTCAAAATTCTCACGTTTAGTTAATTTTAGAAATGTATGATAAACAAAAACTATTTTTTAAACTTTACTCTTGTTTTAATGTACATTTGTATTTGTTCGACGAGTTTTCAAGAATAGCCCCCAATAATTGCAATAATTTAACTATTGTTTGGTGAATAAGTGTTATGAAAACAATAATTAATACAATAGTATAATTAAACATTGAATAATTACAAGAATCTGTAGAAAATTTAAATATTTTTTTAAACAAAACGTACTTTTTTCGTTTTTTTTTTAGCAAAACGTACTTTTTTCGATATAAAATTGGTTTGATATTAAATATCCTTGACATTTAATATGTTGACTTACGGCAGTTTGATTCATCTTTTGGTAAGCAAAAAACTTGTTTCCATTTCCAGGTTCATACAGTTTTTTAAGGGGTCGAAAAAAATAAACCTCAATTTCCCAAAAATTTTAAATATGTGAAAAAGTACGTTTTGTTCTGCGGCTCCTCATATATAATATGCATGTAAAATTTTTTTATAAGACTGTTGTTTATGTGTATATTCTTTTAAAAAAGTAAAACTTTTGCCTTGAATTCATTTAATGAAATCATTGTTTTATTCAAAAAACCCGGGATTCCCGGGAATAAGATTTTTTTTGTTTCCTTTCGGAGTAGAAAAAGTCCAGGAAATTAGAAGCCCTAGAGTTAATACATTTTATTGGAGTCGTAGTTAAATGAAAGCTTCGATCAAAAATGGATCGATTGTTATAAAATTTCGAAATGTGATTACGTTTGCAACTAGGCATTTTTAGGCTGAATTTGATTAAAATAATAACATATTTAGAAGATTTTTAAAAGTAAATCCTTTATTTAGGTATGCCATTTGTATGGTTGCTTAGTGATAATATGTGCGTTCGTTTACTTTTTCATTAAAATTCAGTAGGTGAGTAATATGAAAATTTTACAAATTAATGTGTACGCGAACGCATTTCAGTAAAATCCAGTACAAATTTTGGGGTAAACGAACGCAGCTATTATGAACCGTTTCACTTTATTTTCAATAGCTTTTGGCTTTGTCCGTAGACCACAAGGTTTATATGGACACACAGCCAGCCAATCGGAATGACGAACACGCTCCAATCGGCTTTAAAGTGATTCTGAGTTGATCCGTATACTAACCAGTTAAAGTAAATGAGTAGGAATGTTTTAGAAGTGGACTTTGATTTATAATTTTATTTCTAGTCAAATAAAACTAATTTGGACCTTATATTAATAAAATATCAAGATTCGTTATGATTTTAGGCATATTTAATTTATTTCCAGCTGGAGGCTTTATATTGGACATATGGGAAATTAAAGACCGAGCTTCACGAAATTTGGCAGAGTGCTTTCTTATCTTATGTGACAGACTAAATTTTAACCCAATTTCGTTTTGAGGCGAACTAAATTGTTTTCTGAGAGTGTTCTTTATAAATATATCGCCTATAGAATATTATGAACCGATCATCACAAAATTTGGCAGAGTTTTTTCTAATATTATGGAACTATGATTGCAATAGCATTATTCATAACGGTTTTAGGCGTGCTAAAGTTTTTTTTTTCAAGAATGGGGCTTGTATTGGGCTTGTAGTAAATTATGGACCGATCTTTACAAAAAACGAATTTTTTGCAAAATTTAATGAAAATCAGTGCATTTTGGCGCCAACTTTAAATTTAATTTTTGTAACAAAATTATCAATTCTTTAGGAAACTTGGGCTCATTACTAGTTCCTACTAAGCTTATTGTGCTGGATTTCAATCTTTAATGCTAAGAGCTAGAAAAGGTTTGACACTGATATTGTTTTTTTTTGCTGTTGAGTCTTTCGAAAGTGAGTGTGTTTTCAACAGCCGTACAGACAGACTAGGACTCAAGGACTCGGAATAAATATACTTTATGGTGTCTAAGATGAGCATCAAAAAGAATTTCAAACTGATTGACAAACTAAGTATAGCCTCATTCACCACTAGTGGTGTTTGAGGGTGTAAAAAGTGGGTGTAGGACTAATATTTGTATGCGTTGCAGTCTTAAGCGCAAATGCTTAATACCCTGTTCACCTATGCTGGTGTAGGGTATAATTACCGTTCATCTTATTTAGTAAACCAAAAGAAGTAACAAATATGATTAAATGTCCGGTGCTGACCTCACATGGTTTTTTTTTCCTTAAGTCTTTTTCATGTTTCATGTTTACAGACTTAACAAGTGCCTTAAGTAAATAAATAAAGTCTCGGCTTATGTGTTGTTTATTTATTTTTAAGAATTTTTTCCTCATCATTATCATCATGTGGTACGACCTTCTTTGATGTAAAAACTCAAATGGCAGAGCATTAAGTAATAAACAAAAGACCCACTTAAGAATTCAAAATTGTTGACAGTAAGTACAGTGGCGGATACATCAATGGATACACCTACAACATGTCGTCTTACATATCGCACTTGATCAACAAGAGGGTATTCACTCGAAATTTAAAAATTTTCAGTTGAAGCAAAACTATTTTTAGTTTAAGGGCATATAAAATAGAATATTTGAACCAGTGTTTGAAAATAAACATTAAATATCGCTCCTTATGTTCAATTTTCAGGATTGATATAAAAATACAATTATGTTTGAAATCGTTTGAAATACAAAATTCTCTTAATAAAATAAAACTTAATTAACCGATGTGGTACATTTAATTTCAACTTAGTCTGAGTTTATACGGTTCATTCTTTACTGAAAAGATTGCTACTTTATAGGCGAGAGGGGCGAGTGGAAAAGAAACGAGTACATACCCCTCGCCTCTCTCGCCTATAAAGTAGCAATCTTTTCAGTAAAGAATGAACCGTATAAACTCAGACTTACTTGAGGGTTACACGATCAAGTTTTGCCTATCAAGTTTTAATACACTCACACTTTTTTACCAATACTCTCATACTTTTAAAAATTGAAACGAACTTGCCTTTAAAATTCTCTTTCCAGTGAGTGTTAAAATTTACGTTCAAGAAAACAGCTGATTTCAAGGTTAGTGACCAAATTTTTTATAAATTGTTTTCTTGATGACATCTTGAAAGTAAATTGCTCAAAAATTCAATGCAGCCTACGTCACAACTTACAACTTTTGGAAACTTTGACAAATAGTATATGTAAAAGACTATCAAGAAAATCTTGATCGTGTGGCTGCACTGTTTAGTATCCATTGGAATAACTTTCCAAGGTGGCCTCAATATGGCAACAATACAACAACAAGCAAAGCAATAACATCCAGCTGTTTTTTTGAGACCACCTTGCAAATAAATAAACTTTTTTAAGATACTTGTTTGTATTTAGTAGTGCTACCGTACTTTTATCTTAATTAAATAAGACTTTTCAAATAAAACTAAAAAAATCAATCTGTATTTAAATACGATTTAAGTTTATATGAAAATTAACTTAATATAGATTTAAATACTATCCTGAAAATTGGGCATTAGTGTTTGTTTCGGCAGATTTGTGAAAAACACAAACTGTTTGTGTAGTTAAAGGTTAAAAAAAATAACGTTTCCCTGTTTGTCATCTTCGAGCACAAAAAAAAAAATACATATCGAAAAAAAAAAAAAAATAAAAAGCCAGCAAATATTTTTTGTTTGTTCATTTCTTTATCTATGTAAAAAAGTAAGATTATAGAACATTAAAATATAATGGTTGCCTACAGTACCAGCACAATTGTTCTGTTATTTAACGAAGAACAGAACAATATATAATGTTCGGCTCTTTCTTGAAAATAGTTACGATTTGATTTGAACCAACCGTTTCATAACTAAAAAGTATACAAAATAGAACGATATGTACATATATTATATGTCGATTTTTTTCCAAACAACACACAATCGATGGTCCGCTTGCTTTAATTCTTGCAGCAGTTAAATCTTCGAATCCTCATAAATCCATCCATAATAGCCCCGCAAACTTGACGAAGTGCTCAATAAATTTGGCGATCAGAGCGTGAATTTTTGAAATAATTTTCCACGACTTGCAAACGTGGTTCTGGTGTAAAGCCCCAGTTAGCCGACAGTAACAGTAATGCAACCGTACAGTAAAACAGTAAACATCTAAATTTCAATAGATTTAGATGTTACCAAGGCGTATTCATACAGGTGACCGCATCATGAGATATAGTTTTGCTTGCTATCCCTTTTTTTAAAAAAATAGTGTGTATTTTATTTTTGTAAAAAGTTAGAGTGAATGTCAAAATTATTTGTTAAAAATATAAAAAAGGGAATTTTTTTGTTTATAAAACATACACAATTGCTTTAGATAAATCTTTTAACTATATTGCAAAATTGTTGTGGCTCCACTTATCATTTACGCATTTTTAATTCCTTGTGTTTATACTTTATATTCACTTTTTTTGTGTTTTTGTGTTAAAGATTTTTATTGAATTTAAAATTTTAAACCATTTTTTCACAAAATGTAAACAAAGCTTGACATTCAGTATACACACAAATAAATAAACAATAAACAGATGACTCGAAAATGTCACCTGTATGAATTCGTCTTGGATGTTACGGTTAAGTTACATCGTACCATGGTGGAATAAGCAGGTGGCATCGTTACGGCAACAAATACAACATTACAGCAAAAATGGAAATTACATAACCGTTTACGTCAAAAAATACATTAAACAAAAATCAAAGCGTGCCGCTGAACGTGATGAAATAAATAAATTTTTAGCCAATTTTTATTTAATTATGGTCAATATCTTATCAAAATTATCAAAAACTTTAATAAAAAACAAAAATCACAGCACAAAACGTGGACTTTTTGTAAACATAAACAAAACTTTGACATAAACCTAGACAAACAATGCAAGAGCAAAAAATCGTCATCTGGCTTAGTGCTGCCACCTGTTTATTTCACCATGCATCGTACTGCTAACCAAAATTGTTATAATTGCTTTACATACAACAAAATGAATCAGCTGATTTGCACTGTTACTGTCAGCTTACTGGGTCTTAAGTCTTTACACGGCGATTTGCCAAAGTAAACTGCTGAAAAAGTCAAACACACTTCATCAGTATGACAGCTGACAGTCTTTAAGTTATCCCTATCGGAAGTTCTGTACCTCTTAAAAAACACCATGTATATGCATGTATATAATACTTGTACGCTTATATATATTTACAGTGTCGCTTTATTTACACCAAAGTACACCGAGGCTGTCTACGTGTGATATGATTTGTGCTCTCTCATGCTTGTTTGTAGTTGTGGGCTTGTGTTTTGGAGGTTTGGTAAAGATTTCAAGTGTGCATAATATAAAAAATTATTCATATATTCCGCATTTACATACATACATTCATATATACATATGTACATCTGTATGCAACGAAATTAAAATGAATTTTAACAACAACTACAACAAAACTATAAAAAGGGAAACGAGACTTTAGAATTTAACACTGAATTGTGCATGATTTTGTCAAATTAACAGAAAAAGATGGATAACGTGCGAGTAAAAGACATTTGAGTCCATACTTAACTTGAGTGTTATAAAGAAGAATAAAAACGCGTAACACATACAAAGACTTTTATAATGTACAATGAAAATGTGTTTTAAGATTAACAGATTAAAATTTATTAAAAAAAGAAGAAATTTAAATAAGAATTGTAAAGTTTAATTGCTAAAAAAGGTTGTAGTTATTTAAATAATTTTTTCGTTAGAAATGGTTTTTTTAAAAAAGGGGTTTCCTAAAGTGTACCATCGAACTTGAGTGACATTGCATCAGCCAATTTGTGGTTGATAGTTGACTGATGAAATTAGCGGCTACGCTATCAAACAGTCGAAAATTTTAGCAAAACTGTCATTCATATTCGATAGTGTGTTCTAATTGTTACGTATTTAAAAAAAACCCCATTAATTGAACATGTTTTGATGGAATAGATTTTATGATATGACGATGGCTGATAGGTATCCCTGGTGTGATGTAATAAAAAAAATTAATTAAAGACCCTTCAACCTAATGAAACTTCGGATTTTGAACTCAAAAGACTTTTTTTAATGCCTGATAACACTTCTTTTAGTAAAGCACTTATTAAAATTCATATTTTTTTCTTTTTCAGATTGATCCCTTTGTCTTCTCTCAATTCTTCTTACTACCTCCAAAAATAATTTGCGCACATACTAACTCCAAGCTATGAGTACACCCAAAATAGTCATAATTGGTTCGGGCGCATCGGGCATTGCATGTGCTACAAAACTACTAGATTACGGATTTGAAAATGTAGTCATCGTAGAGGCTGAATCACGCATTGGTGGCCGCATACACACAGTACAATTTGCCGATAATGTTATCGATCTAGGCGCTCAGTGGTGTCATGGAGAAAAGGACAATATAGTCTATGAATTGGCACACAGTCATGATCTGCTAGATTCTACCGGGGATGTATACGAATCATATCAATGTGTACGTTCAAATCGTGAAGTTGTACCTGAGAATGTTAGCCAAAGGTTAAAAGACATTGTAAACGACAGTTTAGTTACAAGGCAAATGGAATTGAGAAATTGCAATGGCTCTCTGGGCAGTTATTTAAATAATAAGTTCTATGAGGCGTTAAGAAGGCCCGAGAATTCCGACATCGATATGGCGATAGCTAAGGAATTTTTTGAGAACTATAAAAAATTTGAAAATTCTGTGGAGGCTTCAGACACTTTAGATGATGTTTCGGGCAGAGGTTATCTAGAATATTGGGAATGTGAAGGAGATATTTTACTTAATTGGAAGGATAAGGGATATTTGGAGTTTTTGCGTTTGCTAATGAAGTCCAGAGAATATGGAACAGAGTTCGGCATTTTGGAGAAGCGCATTTTGTTAAATAAAAAAGTAACCAGAATTGAATGGAATCGCAATGATTGTTGTGCCCAGGTACTTTGTCAAGATGGAGATGTGTTTGTGGCTGATCATGTGATATTAACCGTATCTTTGGGTGTACTCAAAGAACAACATTTAAATATTTTTGAGCCGAAATTGCCGGTAGAGAAGCAACGTGCCATTGATGGTTTAGCTTTCGGAACGGTTAATAAAATTTTCATAGAATTTCCCAAGAAATTTTGGCCTGAAAATTGGACTGGTTTTACTATGCTCTGGCGTGAAGAAGATTTCGAGGAGATAAGAGGAACATCTTGCGCTTGGCTAGAAGATGTTTTTGGATTTTACTGTGATCATAATCAAACTCGCCTGTTAAGCGGTTGGATCATTGGAGCCAATGGCCGTCATATGGAAACGCTGCCAGAAGATGAGATTTTAACTGGTTGTATGTATTTATTTAGAAAATTTTTAGAATGGGAAATTCCCGAACCTAGTAGTTTTAAAGTATCAGCTTGGTACACCAATGAAAACTTTCGGGGATCCTATTCCTTCCGTTCAATGTATACCGAAGAAGTGGGTACGAGTGCGCGAGAACTGGCTCAGCCTTTGTGTGTGGTAACAACACCACCTGTGTTGAATGGAGAGCCTACAATTAAACCACTTTTCACCCAAAGTCGTTGTGATAAACCCATTGTGCAATTCGCCGGCGAAGCTACAAGTGATCATTATTTCTCTACCGTACACGGAGCCGTGGAAGCGGGTTGGCGTGAAGCCACACGTTTAGCCGACTTTTATGGCATGTTAAGAAATTCCAGGAAGCTTCCCAAATCAAA
This sequence comes from Pollenia griseotomentosa, assembly GCA_963931875.1. NCBI lineage: Eukaryota > Metazoa > Arthropoda > Insecta > Diptera > Polleniidae > Pollenia > Pollenia griseotomentosa. The sequence continues at coordinate 54,920,117 of OZ007564.1, forward strand.
CTTATAACAATTTTAGGACTTTAAGTGCCATTAGAGCAGATGTTTTGAAAATGAGAGAATATTAAACTGGTCCAATTGAATTTGTCCCATTTTAATATTTAACTGTTTATTAACATCTGCAATGACATTTAAAGTCCCGAAATGAAAATTTGAAAACTTAATAAATCATTTTCGAAAATAGCTGTTACTTTTCGAACTCACTCATAAAAATCACAAATCATTTTCAAATATGTATCAACTGCTTTTCGTTTATATGGTTTTGATTTATGAAATATTATTTGAAGTAACCCCTCCACTTTTCATTGCATTTTAAAATTTTTGATTTGGAACTAAAATCTATTATATTATGATTTATTATTTTTTCATTTTTATTATTTCTGGTCTTTAAGTTAAGTATAAAAAATTATGTCAAAGTATTTAATTCATTCATTGTTCATTTTAACAAAAATAAACTGTCCCAAATATGTAAATATTTTCAAATTTAAAATATAATTTATTGTGTATTTCCCCTAAGTGGAAATAAAGTGAACAGGACTAGGTTCATGCATGGCAAATATTCATTAGACAATTTAATGTATGATAGATGTTCAACTCTAAATATCTTTTGAGCTAATCCAAATTATTTTAAGGCAAAATGTTTTATTTTCTTGTTCTATTTTCAGAAATTTGAAATAATACTAATCAAATTTTAAAAATAGAAACATTAATGGCGATTTATTTCCTGAGAAATATGTTGCATATATACATATATGTAACATGTTTAACCCAGTTTTCGCCGCACCAAGTAAACTGACAATATAATAACGAAATAATATTTAAGTAACTGACAGAAAATAAAACATTGCAACTAAATAACAAAAGTATGAGTGCTAGTGATTATAATCATCGGTCGGCGAAAAAAGGGTTAAGGGTTTTGTGTTCGTTTGTACAAAAACTACATCTATGCAAACAATTATTATGTATTTATCTTGCATGAAGTACCCTCACTTATATGTGCCCATTACATTAGACGATTTTTGTCGCCGCCACTTTTGTCGGTTCTTCTTTAACCTTCGCTTTACCAATACCCACCCGGGTGACTTTTTCGGTTTTGTTTCTTTAATAATTTTTTTATTTTTTTTTTATGATTTTAATGAAATTCAGACTCACTGAACAAATTTTATAGTTCTAAAGAATTTAATAAAAAATTTTTTGTGAGGGTTTTTTTGGATTTTTTTTTAAATTTTCTTCAAAGTTTACCAATACCCACCCGGTCGGTACAAAAGACATTGTTAACTCTTTACATTTTTTAAACTTATATTTATTTCAATTATAACTTATTATTGCATAAAAGCGCAATATAACAAACTAAATATTTTTATTATATTTAATTACTAGCATATACCCGCTACTTCGTTAACGTCTCCTTTTTCTTCGTGGACATATTTTTATGCCAAAGTTTATTTTTCTAGGTTAAAACTTGTTTAAATTCTAGCATTTAACCCGCTACTTTAGTAGAACCAAAAAGCTAAAGAAAAATATAAAATTTCCCGTATTTCCTTTTTTTGGTACTATATTTTTCTCCCATTAAAATATCAAAAATGTCAGTCAGTATTGTAGTGGCAGCCCATAATTTAGTATGAATATGTCAATGAATGGAGGAAAATGTTTTGTAAAAAAAGTACCAAAAATAGTTACGATTTTCACCCCTTAAATGTTCGAATTTCGAAACAGTACCCAATTCGTATACGTATTTGTTTGATAAGTTTCGAACGTGGTATTAACTTTGTTTCTATGTTTATTGGTTCAAAAGATAGATGGGGTGGCAAAAAAGTGCTAAAATTCAGATTTTACCCGTTTACTCCCTAATAGGGCCGATTTTAAAAAAAGTACCAGACACCTGTCCTCTTTTAGTTTTGGAGATATAAGATTACCGAATTTTCCCGTTTTTACCTTTTTTTACCCCCTAAACATTCGAATTTCGAAAAATCCCGTCTTAGTGGATCGATTTGGGGAGTGACCAATCGCTAGTCCAAGTTTCTAGGGTCAGCGGCTTGGGCTGGGCGATGATGAATGAGTCAGTCAGTCAGTCACTCACGCAACTCTTTTATATATCGTTGGCTAAAATGCAAAAGGGCGTAACTAACAAAAAATTCAAAATGGAGTTTTTCATTGATTTTTATGAATGCCATTTAACTACATGTCTTGACAAAATTTTGCACTTCTGCGATAAAAAATGACCTGAGTGAATGAGAATCTATTAGAGGGATTTTTTTGGTACTTTGTATTTCTATAACTGGTACTAATTTAGGATAGGGTTCAGGGCCACTAAATTTGCTATATTCAGACCAAGAGGGGACGTAGAATTGCTGCCACTTCGAATCTATCTAATAAATTTTGAGGGGACAGATGGGCAATTTCGATTTTGATGCAATTAAAACTTATGTAGAACGATCTACACGCAATAAAACACACAGGCTTTATATTTCATTCTAGTCAGTCAAAAATTCATTCTGGGCAGTCACACCGCGGGAACGGCTAGTTGTGCAAAAAAGTAACAAAATTATTGTTGTATAATGCCTTTCAATCACTTGGTTGGCTTGCTTAAAAGTCTCGAATTAATTTTTTTAAACACATGAATTTACAAAGCAGCACAAACTAGGAACACAAAAAGAATGCTGATGAAGGTCATCACTGGTTAGAAAATGAGTTATAGACAATTTACTTCACTGTCTGCTTATCAAAGGATGTCTCATTAAAGTGGTGCATAAAATGTAATAGAAATAAAAACAACAACTTGACTCAAAAATTTTTGAAATCATTTATCATTATTTGCTACATTATGACTTATTTTCACATGTGGTTGATTTGTACCATTTCTTAGATAATTTTTATCATATTATGATCAAAATTAATAAGGTATATCATAATATAGTAAGAATTAACCATACTATGGTCACCTACATACAAAGCATTTTTATAATTTAAAAATAGTATGTTGCTCTTAGATTATGGTAACCTCTAATAGTGATGCCAAGTCTTAAATCCTAAAAATGGCTATATAAAGATTTTTTTTACAAAAAGTTTTAATTAATAAAAAAAAACTTACAACATGTATTTACTACACTGAAATTGCACATAAGAGATTATTTTGTGTATTTAAATTAGAGAAGTTTAACAAAAAGTAAAAAGGTAAAAAAGGTTATATGTAAATGCAATTTATGTATTTTATACAAGGCTGCCAGGTACTTTTTTCCTTGTCCCCAAAAAATAAAACCCCAAGTTAAAAAAACAAAACCTTAAAAAGTTAATAAATTTTTTTTCAGACCAAATTTAAAAATTTTTTTTTTTTAAATAATAAGAAATCACCAAAAATCCCCAAATAAAAATGTTTTGTAAAAAAAATATTTTGTCGCTACAAACTGGTTTTGGCATGTTTTTTTAAAAACTCTTTTTGCGATTTCAGCGAGGAATTACAAGCAGAACAATATGCTGCTTTTGAAGACGATTGAGCCAATTTATAAGAATTTAGAGCTTGCTCAATCGGGTTTAGCCATCCTTAATGTAAATCAACAATAAAAATACATTTATCCGTCATCTATGTAATACTTCAATGAATCATAAGTACCCAATAAAAAGTTGTATCATTTGCAAAGCACTAATGGTACATTTAAAAAAATAAGCGCACAATTATGCGCTACGCAATAAGACATACAGAAATGCAGTAATGTAAGTGAAAGAACTCTCAACAACTTTTATAAAAAAATAACATTTCAAGTGCTATGGTAAGCGCAATGGTAAGCGAAACTTTTAGGTTTCTCCCTTACAAACCTGCTGCGTTGAAGCTCTATTTTTTATTGGGTATTCGCTTTAAGGTTTTAGTTGTATAATATTTATAGCTTTTCTAATATTTTTAGAAAAGGTTTCCTGATGATCTGGCCTAAGCAAACAGTAAAATGCGCATAGAAGCTAGCTTTCCCTCAACAATAAATGTCAGTGTTTTTATCAAATATGGCAAATTGGGAATTTAGCACGTCATACAGAAATCTTATTAGTATGGCATTTTTGTTTCATTTCACACTTTTCAATCGAAACGTTTCTCGACGCGAGAGTTACAGAACATGGGCACTGATTTATTACAATTTATAAATAGTTATCTTCAGTTGTTTTCAAAATTTTATTAACAACCTTTTATTTACAACAGTTAAAAATTTTATTTGAAATGAAATGTCCTCTTTAATTTTAAAAAATATTTAATTCTTGTTTTTAAAAAAGAAAAACTAATAAAATAAATATTTTACAATTAGCTCAAAAGATAAACAATAATGTTTCTATAAATTCAGAATTCTGGGGGGAAAAAAATCCCTAAAACAGATTTCAGAATTAAACAGTTTGATAAATACTGCTAATTTAATAAGAACAATACACATTTTTGAAAATTACTTTACTTATTTATTTGATTCCAATAAGCTTATTTAAATTTGTAATAATTTAAGATATTTAAATCAATAAAAATGCTTCAATTTTGAAATTTTTATAAAAATAAAATAATAATTTGTAATAAAGAAATGTTTTTATATTAACAAACAATTTTATTGAAATTAAAATTTGTATTTTTTAAGGAAGACCATAAAACAGACCTTAAACTATTAACACAACCACAATATTTGATAAAAACTCTAAATACAAATAAAATATATGTTACGCAATTTTGAATAATAAGAAAAAAGTAATTTATTTCCAGACATTAAAAACAAATAGTTTATAAATTTAAATAAACTGGTAACATCTTAAACAGTTATATAGTTGTTAAGCTATTAAGTGATATTTAAAATTAATGCTATATATTTATATATACATGTATCGATTTAGTACGTGAAGAATTCAAATAGCAAGTTGTCAAAGTACAGAAATATATTTAGCCAATTCACAAAGTGTTTTAAATTGTATTATTACATGACAAAATAAATGTGAAAAAAATTTTTTGGTATTATGCGAATAAATTTGTAAAACTGCTCTTGGCGCAGAAGCAGCTAGAGCGCCTTTGCCATTGTATTTTAAAGACAAACAGTCCAAGCCGACTGTGCTTGTCTATTTTTCGAGCGTTTTGCTTTTAATCTCGCATTGGCTAATTGGTATGGGCATTTCCAGCGAAAAGTCTACACAGAAAAAAAATTCTCCAACATTTTTCACCAATTAAAGCTTTAATCAAAAATAAAATCAGTTTTAATTAAATATTTAATCAAGTTAATTAAACGTTTAATCAAGTGAATAAATCTTTTAATCAGGCGAATTAAACGTTTAATTGATACTATTAATTTGTTTACTGGTGCAAATTTAATTAATTTTGTAATTAATATTGCAAATTTTTTAATTGAAATAGATTTTTATTTTTTTCTGCTTATTTTTGTAACTTAACGCCAACAAGTAATTAAAATAGTTTCTCTAAAAAATTTATATGTATTTTATTTTATTATATTTTCAGTATTGATTAAAACAATAATCAAAAAACTTTGCCATTTCAAAGAATGTGTTAATTGATTCAATTAGAAAAATAACTAACGAAAAACTGAAATAAATAAATATTAAATAACTAATTAAGAATTTAATTGAGCATAAACGTAATCAAATTGTTTTTTAGATTCAATTAACGTGTTCAATTGAAATTGAAATTCAAAATTAATTAATTTGGTTTCTTATGGCTAGAAAAAACACAATAACATTTTATATTGGTTCCATATAAACTCCACTTACTCATAGGAAATACTTAAGCACGACTTAAATTGTGACGAATAATGATATTGTGGTGAAATTTGGTCCAATTTAGCTTCTTGAGACTATAAATAAGACCAAAATCCGCCGATAATTTACCACAGGATACACATAAAGCCTCCTTTTAAAAAGCCTTTTACTAGCTATTTAGACGTTTTTAGAAATGTCGGAGAAAAAAAAAATAATTAAAACTTTTGACAATTCGAAACATCAATTTTACCAGTTTAACGGGCAATTTCACCAAGTTCAGTTGTAATGAACTATCAAAAACATATTGTTAACTGGAAGTTAAAGTAAAAGTTATAACTGAACTTGGTGTAATTGGCCGTAAGTAATTTAAAATCCGTTTCAAACAATCAAGCAACTCGAACGTGATTTAGCTCTAATCACATCAAAATCGAGATGATTAACCACACATTGCAAAGATTTGTTAATCACTTCAAATTTACATAATTACAACTAAATCACTTCATTCATCGCATAGAATCCTTTCTTTACCTCAGATGTTTTTATTTCGTCTTTAAATAATCCAATAACTTTCCAATTTTATCATTAATATGTTTAAAATAATCCTCTGATAACTTAAATAAAGCATTTTTATCCATTTTTAATACTGTAAAAGCAGTGTTCGAAAATACACAGTACATTATTTAGCGTTCGACTAACACTCTCAGGAACAATATCTATTTCTTAGTGATTGTGTAGACGAACACAACCCTTAATACCTACCGTTCGTAACTATTTTCAAGAAAGAGCTAAACATTATATATTGTTCTGTTCTTCGTTAAAAGCAGAACAATTGTAGTGATACTGTAGACAAACATTATATTTTAATGTTCTCTAATGTTTCTTTTTATTATATTGATAAAGAAATGAACAAACAAAATATTTTAGCAACGACCCCACCACGAACAGCTTTTGCGAGTATTGTGTACTATATGTTTAGTTTGTGTAAAATTATTTTGCTGGCTTTTTGTTTTTTTTCGTATGTGTATTTTCTTTTGGAAGAACATTAATGAGCTGAACCGAGCATAATGAAGTTTGTGGATTTTGAAAAAAAAACCGAACGGAATTAAATGTTCTGATCTTTTGTTGAGTTTGATAAATACAGTATTATTTTTGTGTTAGAAAGATGACAAACAGAGAAACGTTATTTTTTTTAATGATGTTCTACACAAACACTATAAGCGTTAGTGTTTTCCACAAATCTACCAAACCGAAAACTATGGAGCGATATTTAGTGTTTATTTTCGAACACTGCTTTAAAGAAACAAACATGTATGTGTTTTTTTTTTTCTTAATCAACTGTCATATTAATCATCTCAAGTGCAATGTGAACGGCTTTGATTAACTTAATCAACATTTTGCTTAAACGCGTTTAAAAACCCAAGTGTGAACATAGCATTAGGGTGGGGGCTTATATAGAGGACCTATGTTTAACTCTGGACCAACCAACACAAAATTGTCGCCAAATGTCAATATGTCAATAACAATATCAATACCAACATTTATAAGAAAGTTATGTTATTAAAAGCTATTTTCGGGAATAGTGTTTGTACGGAAACTATTCCGAAAAGAGGCTTGTATGAGGACTATGTAGCTTTACCGATTCTCACAATTTTCAATAGGCTTGGTCCTTGTGAAAATAAGAATTAATAACTTTATCTCCAAAATTGCGACCTGTACTTTGGACACAATGCTACCATGGTCAACCAGATTCAAAAAGTGATTCTAAGTCGATCGGTATACTTAAAGGTGTTACAAACATCAGCATAAACGCATAAACCACTATTGTGGTGTGGGTATAAAAATGTAACAAAATTTTTATGACAGTTATATTAAATTATAGCAAATATAATCAAAATGGCTCAATTACCACTTTGTGAATTACCTAAATATACATAGATGAACAAAATTAAAAAACTTTTGTAACACTAATTTTATTTATTGTATTTCTAGTTATGTTTTTGCAATTTTTAATTGGTATTTTTCCGTTTTTATCTTAGAGATTTGAAAAGAACTTAATATTGACAAAATTAAATTTATAGCGATGAAATTTATATTTATAATAAAAACTTAAAAAAATAAATTAATAATAATTATTAAATAAAACAACTTAATAAAGAACTACTTGATGCACAAATATTTGCAGTATTGAACAAATATTACGTTTCACTTTGGATTGGATGCATATTATGTAAGTATCATAAATCATTAAATAATATTCCCATTGACAGCATATTGTTGCCAATCGTACCACTGTTGAATATTTTAATATGTAGATTATGATCTAATAATTTCTATAGTTATTTTATATAATTTAACTAGCAAAAAATACATTTCTAGTTATCTATAAAAAAACGATTTGCTTGTTTTGTGTTAAAATTCCCATATTCTATTTGTTAAAATTATTAAGTTAAATACATAAAATTTTAAAAAATAAAACATTTGTAACGGGGTAAGTAAATAATAATAATATTCTCACTCTCTGTCATTAGAAAAACAAGCGGACAGGTGTCTGGTAATTTTTAGAAATTCGGATTTTTTTAGAGTAAAACCTGGGGCCTGATTCTGGCAGTCGTGATCGAGTAATTTCTCGATTCGAAAGCAGTTTAATATCTAATTATTTCAGTCAATAATGAACGAATTGGAATTATTTTTTCAGTGTTGTAAAGCATTAATTTGAGTTTCACAATACTGAAAAAATTATTTTGATTCGTTCAGTATCGACTGAGATAAAATTGCTTTCGAATCGAGAAATTACTCGATGACGACTGCCAGAATTAGGCCCCTGTATTATATAAAATTACTGAATTTAAATAAAACAAGTAAGAGTGCTATATTCGGCTGTGCCGAATCTTATATACCCTTCACCATTGTGCGAGCAGAATACAGAGCAACTAGACAAAACCTAAATAATTTCTACATAAACATACATATATACAATACATAAAACTTCATTATAAATTAAATTTAAAAAGTTAAAACTGGTAAATATTTTTTTAAATCGTTTCAGAACATAAAAAAATTAAAAAAAAAATTTTCTTTTTGAAAAAAAACAAGATTCGAACCAGGGACTCACAGTTTCTAACCTAAGCTTACCCCCTAGACAACTGGACCATGAAGGAACGTTTTATGAATATCATTAAAAGTAAATATGATCAGTTTACAGTTCACAAATCAACACAGTTGACACAGAAACGGACAACTGGATTTGAACTTCGGTTTTCATAAGGACCCAGAATACCCAGAACTTTATAGGGTATAGGACTTTCGGTGAAGGGTATAAAAAACAAACTTAATTATAAAAAGAGTAATTTTTGGGATTTCAGTATTTTGGTCATAACTCTGCTATTTCTTAACCGATTTGACAGATTTATATACCGACGTGTTAAAGAAGAAATTTGCCAGTTATTTTGGTTATAAAACTTGGACTCGGGAAGATCTATGGTTCCCGAAAATGGGTATTTTTCAAAAAAAAATTAATATTTTGGTCATAACTTTTTCGTATCTGAACCGATTTTCCCGAGTTTTTCAGAAAATATTTTATATTAAAAATTTCCGATCTTTTGATATATAAGGCGTAACCATAGGTCATATGACAGTCCAAAAAATCAGGTTTTTATACAATTTTTGATATTTTTTGTACGGGAGGTACCACGCCCACATTTTGTGGGATGCTGTGTATTGATAACGTTAATGTGTGTACCCAATTTGGAAACTTTGGCTCTTGCCGTTCTCAAGATATACAGATATAAAAAAATACAACAACAACAAGGGATTTTTGGAAAAAATTGGAGGTAGTCGTCGTTTTTTGCTCATATCTCAGCCATTTTTGGACCGTTCTGGCTGAATTTCAATAGCAAGAAATGGTGGACTATATGTGACATAAGTCTAAAACAACCTAGCCGCTATCATATCTGGAGTCTCCGGAAAACACATATCAAACGTAAGACGGACAGACGGACGGATATCGTTAAATCAACTTCTCTCCTCATAAGGACCCAAAATATATATACTTTACAGGGCCTAAGATCAATATTGTAGAAATTACAAACGGAATGACAAACTTATATATACCCTTTTCCACCTGTGGTGAAGGGTATAATAACTGAAGATTAATTTATTTTTACGGAATTTGAGGTTAATTTGTTGATAGTTATATTATATAAAATAACTGAAAATGCATTTGTTTTTACGGAATATGGGGTTGAATTTTTGACAGAAAAATTAAATGAATTTGGTTTCGTTAAAAATAAATGAAAAATAAGTAGACCGGATTTTAATTTCAGTTAATTTAACGTACAGAATATTGTGAGTGTAGTTATATAAAACTGCTTTATGTCGAATTTTATGACTATTGCCTAATTCGTTACATTTTTAAATTCGTTTAAACGATTTTCGGGTAAGAGTGTTTTATCAAAATATAGTGAATAATCATGGCCCAATTAGTAGGTCTGCGCGCACCTACAACAATCCAACAATAAAAAAAACAACACGCATGTTTAAAAAAAATGGTAGAAATGTTTAAAATATTTGCTACAAAAACAATTGAACGTAAAAAACACAATTCTGTAAAAAATTAGCAGGCGTTTCGAGCAGACCTACTAATTGGACCATGTGAATTATGAAGCCTTAATTACATTTAGACAACTAAATTAATATTATAAGAATTTGGCATCATTCATTATGATTAATGTGAATCTTGGATGTTTATTCAATTTTAAAATAGCTTAGATCTTGGTCTAAAATATTAATGAGGCTTCTTGTCTCGCTACTTGTAAAATTTTAAAATCAAATATGTTAAATTATATTCTCTTGTGGAACTGATTAAGCTGGTTTCCATTCCGTAACTGCTTAAATAATAAATAAAATAATTCGCTTCTTTTATGGCGTTTTCTTTTCTGAGTAAAATTCTGCATTTATTCTGCCTTTTATATTATTTTATGTTCTTTTCTGAAAAACATGTGTTATTTAAAAAGTGTAAAGCGTTCTTTTCTGATGATGTTCCCCTTAAAATTAAAAGAAATGCTACATGTTCAACACGCATTTTAATTAAAGGGGCATGAGTGCAGCATTAGATCAATGCGAATTCAGTACAAGGTGGTGGCAAGTTTCAAGCGGTAAACACTAACAATGCAATACAAAAAACATCTGTTGTTTCTGTTGGCTTTGGATTGTTTTAGTCTTGCCACCACCTGTAATTGAATTTACCTTGCGCTAATTGTACTTTATTGTTTAATGACGAACTTTGTGTTCTTTTTAAACGTAAAATATGAAACACTTCTTAAAAATTAGGGGTTCATTTAAAAATGTTGCCAAATCAGATGTAACACTTTTTTTTAGAAAAAAAACGCCATTAAGTTCTATGGTAAATAGAGAAGAATAAATTGATTTATAAAGTCACAAGAGCATCTATTATACAGGGGTGTGCTGGAAATCGCAAACGCAAAACGCAAGAATTTTAAATGTCGTTTTTTAGTAAGTTTTCTGTAATAAAAGAATTTTGTGACAAATATTATACAAACATTTCTCTGTTAAACAGAATTTTATAACAAAAATTATAAAAATTAGATTAAAAGTGTATTAAAAACAGCCTACAAGTTCTTGCGTTTTGCGTTTGCGATTTCCAGCACACCCCCCATAAACAAGTCAATTAAACTTTGCCGTGAGTTATTCATCAATAGCCAAATCTTCACCTAGCAGATGATCTCAAAAAATCAATGAACCAATTAGAAATGTCGTTAACACTCGTTAAATTTTTAATATTTATTGAAATTAGATTAAAACACATTGTTGGAATTTCGCCTGAAAATAAATGATGTTTATTTAAATAAAAAAACACACAAATTAATAAATTTCTATTCTCCAGTCGTGGTGATAACCACATATGAAATAAAAATTCTTAAACTGTTATCAAAGTGCATATCATTGTTTGCATGAAAAGACCCTAATGATTTATGGTTCACAAACATTTTGACATAATTTTTTCTCAATGATAAGATTTGTATGAAATCCAAATACAACAAGTAAGAAAGTATAGTCGGTCAAGCCCGACCATATGATAGCCTACACAACAGAACCTAGAGACATATATGGGACTAATGGCGCAATCTTGGACCCACCAAAACTAAATTTTGTTATGATATTAAGATTCATATAAAAGCTTTTTATGGCGGATATTATTTAAATATCTTTATCTAATTGAGATTTCTTTGCCTTGTAGTGATTTAAGGCAGGCGTTTGCATGAGACCTACGATAAATTTTGAACGTACCAGCATACACTTTGAACCTACCAGCATAACATTTTGCCATGACATAATAGCTATCGCAAAAGTTGCTGTCACCAATTTTTATATCAATAATGATAATGATATTAAAAGCTTTTTACCGGAGTAGTATTTGAATGGAAATATGGTCAAAATGGATCGATTCTAATAAATTTTGGTAAGATGACTTAGATTGCAATAAAATAAGTTTGGACCAAATTTAATCTAAACTACCAACACAATTAAAGGGTGCACTGGTATAAAGACTTTATTCCGGAAAGAAGCTTGTATGGTGCCTGTGTGAAACTATTGACGGATTCTCACAACTTTTAATAGTACTTTTCCTTGTGACAAAAGGATTATTTGTACAAAATTTCATCCAATTACTTTCAAAATTGCTATCTGTACTTTGCACACAAGCTTTATATGGACAGCCAGCCATGGACGGACATCGTTAGATCAATTCAAAAATTGATTCTGAGTCCATAGGTATACTTAAAGGTTGGTTTAGAATCAATATTTTAAAGTTTTACAAACAGCAGCACAAACGAATAATACCCTCCTTACTATTGGGGTGTCGGTATAAAAATGCATCAACTCACACATTCGTATGAACTAGATTTTTTAAAAAGAGAAAGTTCTCAGTTTTTATCAAAGCTTAACAGTGATGCCATTTCAGAATTTTTAGTGTAAGATTTAGTACTTTTATTTTCAAATATGTATTAAGCTTTTTAATGAATATGTTAAATGCTATTTTAGGTTAACTTTTTTTAATTTCTTAGAAAAATGTGTTTATAATTAAAATTTGTTCCCACATTTAATAGCCGGTTTTTGACTTAATGATCAGCGATTAAATTGAACTGAATAGTTGGAAGTCGTTTTTACGTAGTCGATTATTTTATTTTGCCTGCAGATTAAACGCTTAAAATTGGCGGTTTACGACAGAAGTGTCAAAAGTACAAACAAATGACAAAAGGAAATATTACTTACGAATGTAAAAACTATTGTAAAAAATTTTAAAATTGACTTTTCAATTGATACGAAATATTTAAAAATATTTGAGAATTTAAATAATAAGACAATTATTAGAAAACCAAGAACAATAAGAACAAGCCCAAATCATTTTCATTTATTTAATACCAATGTTGAAAAATTCCGATTGACAAACATTCAATGGTGCCCTTGTTTTCATCAACAGGTTTTATTAAATATTCCACCTCGGTCGATGAAATTGCTTGCTTCTGTTGGTTCTTCTTGCATTTTATTTATTAAGGTCATTGAGTATAATATTTTTTAACACAATACAAAAATGTTGGTTCAAACACGTTTGACTCGTCAAGTCATGAGCTTTTAGGAGAGAAGGGAAAAGGGAATGCCCTTCTCTCCTAAAAACTTCAGACTTGTCGACTCAAACTTGACGTTTGTGAACCGGCACTAATAGTGTACTTTTAAAACTAAAGGCCGTGTCAGATAAAACTTTTGCTTCGCGTTGCGTTACATATACGCTTTGACATTTGAGTTAAATGTACATGTTTATATGGCACTTGTCACATAAACTCTCATCTTTTTGCGCGCTTTGACAATCTTCTAGTATAATTTTTTTTATTTATTTTCTTTTTAACACACAATGTGTGAGTGTTGTCAAAGTTTTTATTGTGACATACTCTTTTTGCTTTACGCTTTTCTGTCAAAGTATATGTAACGCAACGCGAAGCAAAAGTTTTATCTGACACGGCCTTTAGTGTTTTTTGTGCAAGTGGCATCTCTGAAATATGGCAGCTGTCACGTATGTTTATTTCGATTATTAAATATGGAGCGCTTTACGAAGAAAACTTATTACAAAGTTTCCGCTCGCAAACGTGTCAACCACCTAACGTGTTTACCGTTATACACTATTCCTCAAGCAATCCATGAGAAACAAATGCACCCACAACGAGCAACTGACAGGTGCAGATTTTGGCCAGGCTGCGTATTTCGGTTATTTCCTTGAATATGAGGCCGAAATTGCAGTGACTGTGAACGACATTCGTTATGGGAACATGATAAGGGAGTTCTTAGGGCTTCAACTGGATCACGGATTTGGACGACATGTGGTTTCAGCAAGACAGCGCCACTTGCCACACCAGACATGATATCATCGATTTATTACAGCAACGATTTCCAAAACAATTTATCTTAAAAAATTTTAATGCCAACTGGCTATTAAGATCGTGCGATTGAACGCCGTGCGATTTTTGCTTTGATGTTTTCTGAAATTTCGGGTTTGAGTTAATAAGCCAGAAAAAATTCCTGAGCTCAAATCCGAGATCCAACGTGTCTTCGGTGAGATACAGCCATATGTCTGTAAAAAAATCGTGTAAAATTTCATGAAAAGAGCGCCGTGGGGCCATTGAAGGATATTTAATTCCATTCTTAGCATGTCTTCTTTACAATCCAATAACAAAATTACAACTACACGGAAAGAAATTTATTTTCTAAAGTAATTAATTTGGTTTCTTTAAACAAGAACATTCATAATAATTTCTGGTTTTAACTTATTTCGTTCGTATTTAGTAAAGTTTTCTTAAATAAAGAGACATTACTAAGCAACACATATCTTTAGATTAAGTAATTTTTGGCTTGGACGAGATCATGCAAAACTTTCTTGGTTCAAGCCATATTTTCTGGTGATTGAGTAAATAATTTTTTCCGTGTATCTCAAAAAATATGTGTTCTTATTTTAAAATTAAAAAATGCATTCTTACTGAAGGTAATTCAGACCTAACAAATATTTGACAAAAAAAAAAAAAAAAAAAAAAAATCATGACCACTAACTAAGTTGATCAAACTTAAGCTATATTTTTAACAATTTATATTAATTTACTTAACTTTATTTGTAAGAAGATAATTGTATAACGTAATTTAGAAACTATTCGATGTTGCTTGATCTAGCCAAACGTTTTGCGAAAGCAAAAACGTCAAATATTTAATAGCTTGAGACTTGTTAATTCATATGGCAATGCTAAAAAATTAATGTGAACTTGAAGCGTTCGTTAAAATCGGTTTTCCATACAAATTTTTCGTTTAACGAATACTTCAAGTTCACATTAAGTTTTTTCTCTTTAGCTCAAAAAATTGTATTATAAGATTAACTAATTCTCAAAGTAATTTTTGGGAATACAAACTTTTAAATAACAAGATTTTGTTTGTCGTTCTTAATTCCCAATTTTTATTTTAATGAAAACACTGATATTTATTGTTGACCCGATAAGCTATTCCTATGCGCATTTGACTGGTTGCTTAGGCCAGATCATCAGGAAACTTCATCCAAAGGTTTTAAAAACTAAAGATATTATACAAATAATACTGTTAAGCGAATAAGAATTATAACACCAGTTTTACTCGTAACAATATCAAAGCTTAAACAAAAAGAACAACAATAAACATTGAGTTTATCTTCTCTTACATTCCCCACTACAATTGGCTGAAATTCTCCCAACATTAACAGTAGTTGTAAGTAGGTTAAGAAAAACTAAACTTATCTAACTATTAATCATGGTTTAATCTTAAAGTAATAAGATTAACTAATCTAACTATTAAACATGGTTTAATTTTAAAAGCAAAAAGTCACTCTTATGGCAATTTTCTCAATGTATCGACAAACTGTCTGTTACTTAAAGTCAACATAAATTTATTAGACCGATTAACTGTCCGTTAACGATTAAACTGAAAACAAAAAAAAAATTGTTTTCAGTTGGCAGCACCACTCAAAATGCATGTACAAGTTGGGAGTCAGCTGATTGAATTTATCTGTACGGCAAATAAAAGAAAAATAAATAGTTGACAGATGAGTGCTGGTTACCTTTGCGACAGAACGGAAGCAAATGAGATATTGAGAACACCAAATTTCTTTAATGTGCAGTTTTTCGTTGGGTAAAAAGATAATCGCCTAATGAGAAAACGGCCATTAGTGTTCCCCATTTAAATTTTTCCCGCATTTAGCAAAATTTGTTAACTTTTCTTCGGAAGTAAAAATATTTTTGTATTAACAAAAAAAAAATTATTATGTATTATAAATATAAAACATTTCTTTTGCTTCTGTAAAACATTTTAGCATTTGTCTTCTTATTTTTTTTTGGCGTTTTAGCATTTTGTGACATCCACTTTCAGGCAACACTGAAACTAAATAAAATGTATGAGATAACTCAAAGTAAGTGTTTCTCAAATTGTAACATATACTGCAATATAGTGTTTAGCCTCCATGACGTTATAAAGATTTTCCTAAAATTTTTTTTAACACCACCTTGATTTTGGAAGCCTTTTTCTAACGTAATGGTCCAGAATGTTCAGGGCTGCCAGGTGCTTTTTTCCTTGTCCCCAAAAAATGAAAAAAATATCCCCAAAAATCCCCAAACTTTTTATGCGATTCCAGTAAGGAATTACAAGCGGAACAATATGCTGTTTTTGAAGACGAATGAGTCAATTTATAAGAATTTGGAGCTGTTCAATCAGTTTTAGCCATTCTTAAAATCAACATTAAAAATACATATATCCGTCATTTATTTAATACTTCGATGCATCATAGGTACTAACCAATAGCCCAGCATTCTTTTTCCCAAACTTTATTATATTGTCTTTCATATTGTCAATTGATTAGTTTGACGGTTTGTTAATTGATTAGTTTGACGGTTGTCGAGTTGGTTGAAGAAAAATCAAAAGATTTTGATTTTTTCAAGTTGGCTACTCAGTCTTTCAATTCGATTGTACTGTGTGTGCTCGAGTCTCTTGATCAGCAGTCAAAATTAATGTTTGTAGTTTTCTTTTGCAAAAAAAAAGTTAAGTATTTAAACAAATTTTCTTTTGATGAAGTGTGTGGCCAAGCATCAATTCAGTTGAAAGACTCGGTTGACAATTAAATTGAAACGTGTATGGGGCGCATAAGATAAAAGTTTTGCTACTTTTTTCATATTTTATATACGAAACAATGAAAAATAAGCGTAAATAATAAAAGAAGGGAAAATATGTATATTAAAAAGTGTAAAATCCCCAAAAAATACCCGAATTTTGTTCTTAAATCCCCAATCCCCAAATGACTTTCTTTGTCCTTTTTGCACGCATGAAATCCCCAACTTTGGGGATAAATCCCCAAGTCTGACAGGCCTGAGAATGTTGACAACTTTAAGTGCATCAGTTCGGATCAGATTAACAATACATAATGACCTCTTTTCGTGAAATGATCGTAAAGGGTACTTCACACTATCAGACAAGTCTAACGTTTTTTGTTGAAAATACAATCCTGTAAAAAAAATTAAAAAAAATTAATTTTATTAAAAATTTCTTAACGTAAGGTAAATGGACTTACAAATCAAGCCCCTCCTAATTTATTTTATACTTTTGATTTATAAATATTTTTTTTCATTAACGTTTTTGAATACTTCCCAAAACATTTAAGAACCTCTGCTTAGCATCGCTGCATTTTAATTAGAAGTTGTAAGGAAAATTAAAAATTTCCTAGAGTTTATTCTCAGTTCAGTAGTCGAACTAAGCAGACGTGTTTTTTTGAACGTTACTATTGTTGTTAATTTTTTAATTAAATCCCAACATGTCAGAAATAAATTTTAAAAGTTTGGAGGAATGTTTGGAAAAACATATTCCCGTTGATGAGCTTAAGGAAGTCAAACGTATAATTTATGGAAGATCTGATGAGTAAGTTGAGCAAAGAATTTTTATTGAAAACGAAAATATGTGTATACTTCATATAAATGTTAAATCTTTTGTATGCTGGTTGCCTTTATATTCATTTTATAATTTTTAATGGTTTTTTAATTTTTATAAATTATCTTAATCGTATCAATTTATGTTACTACGATCTTAAATTAGATTAGTTTTGTTTATGTACAAGACAAATCTGACAAGTACAAACTAAATGTCGCCACAAGCTTTTAAACTAAAAACGATTAACTATAACCAAAATAAACAACTGTCGCCCATCCTAATGTGTAAAGGGCAGGTCATTGTGTACAAAAGTTATAGAATCTATATTAAAAAATTAAAGAAAAATTTCGTTAATAATACAAAATTTTAAAAACGTAAACAAAAATGTTTTTTAAATGTTTTGTCAAAATGCCACATTTATATGTACTACATACATACTCAATAATAAACAATAAACATCTGATCTCAAAAATAATAAATAAATGGATAAGAGTAAACATATTTCTAAAGTTTAATTATCTCTGACTATATAAAAATTCTCTTTAGAGTAATCAATACGTATATAAGAGAAAATTAATTTAAAATCTAAACAAGAATTGAGTTCAAATTTAAGATACTTCTATTTTGATGTTGGATTTATGAGTACGGTGACCATATTTTTGAAACGAAAATACAGAACAATAGTTTAAATATTTGTTGATCCCCCGACCACACTAGCAATCTGTATTAACTTGAGTTGCGATTTCAATGCCAATGCATGTTTTTTGTCGATAGTTTAAGAACGATGTCGACCAATTATCTTTTCGAATCATTTAATTTGCGTTAAAATGGCATCGATTTGTTTTTGCATCATATTGTTGCATATTTTGGTGAAAATAAATATTTTTGCATATTTAGGTTTTAAATGCATATTTTTTTGCATATATGTATAACTTTTTTTTTAATTTCAATATTATAAAAAGAAGTTCTTGCAACAAAATACACAAAAAAAAAATTTTTAATCAATAAATAAATTCTTTTGGAGCTTTGCTTTAAATACAAAATTTTCAAGATTTCGGCTATTTTAAACCGATGCAGCACCTTACATGGTTAAGGCTTCCTCCAACGGGTTTAAAATATTTTATGCAAAAAAAAAATCCAGTGATTTAATAATATTTGAAGAACTTGTTGCTATTGACGCATATGCAATAAAAAAGTAAAAGAAATATTAAATTATAACAACATCAGCAGTCAATAAGCATTTGTATTTTCCAACTACGAGTACTTATATTGGTGAAACAATAACTAAATTGAAAGGATTTAGTTCACCTTATACTCAAAAAAATCAAAAACGATGTGCAAAAAAAAAAATAAGGATTTAAAAAACAAATATTTTGATCTGATCTGGAATCAAATGTGGGATCTGAATTAGATGATGAATATTGACCAAATAAATTGGCATCCTTCAAGTATTCTCCTATAACTTCGGTTGACATTGAGAGATCAATATGCATGTGCAAATGTTTTTTGCGTCCGAACAGACAAATATTAAATAATATTAAACTTATTTGTATTAACAAACAAAAATTTATATTAGTTTTTTTTGTTTTTAAAAGATATTTGAATAACAGGAGACGGAGTTTTTAATATGTTTGTTTTTAATAAAATTAAAAAATTATTTTTTATTGAATTTTTTTAAGTTTTGAGAGCACATTTTTGCTTTTTTAGTGCATGTTTTGGATTTTTTGGGCATCTTTTCGATTTTTTAGTGCATGAAAATCTCAACCCTAGTGATAACTAAACACAGGCAATGTTTAAGGTTATATCTTTAGGTGGCGACCTCGTACATATCTTAAAGCAAAAAATTAAAAAAACGCTAAAGAAAGATTGTGTGTTATTTTCGCTGCGTAGAAAAAGCTGAGCGCTAGAAATTAAGATATTAAGTGTAGCTCGGGTTTCCGAAATTTCGGCCCTTAAAGTTTTTGAATTTTCTGAGCTTAAAAATTATTTTAGACGTCTTTAGTTGAATTGTATGGCGATTCTTTTCTTAGAATATATTAACACTCAAACTCTCATTTTAAGGGGTAATTTTTGTCCTTTTGTTCTAACTTTCACACAAAAGTATATTAAAGCGGTACTTTAGAGGGTTAAAATGTTTCACTAGGGGTCTTCGAAGACCAAAAGTTCGTGCAACATATGTAAAATGCTTAATAAAGGAAAATTGAAAAGCAGCATATTTTTTTTATTTATAACTAAAGCAGCAGTAATTAAGTCAAAACAGTGTAAAGTATTTCTGAGCTTAATGGTATATTAGGACTTAACAAAAAAATCTTATGGCGTTTTTTCTTTAGAAAACTTTACTTATATTTTCTTTTTCTGGGGTCTTTTTTGACCTGTTAAAAAAAAAATGCTTAAAATTTTACAAATATATGCCAAATATGTTCTACTAATAATTTGCAAAACAAGCTAAAAGAATTTTTTCAGCAAAATTTATTAAAAACTTTTATACTTTTGCGTAAATGTTGGAAAAAATTACCCCTCAAAATGAGAGTCAGAGGGTTAATAT
This sequence comes from Pollenia griseotomentosa, assembly GCA_963931875.1. Taxonomy (NCBI): domain Eukaryota; kingdom Metazoa; phylum Arthropoda; class Insecta; order Diptera; family Polleniidae; genus Pollenia; species Pollenia griseotomentosa. The sequence continues at coordinate 54,940,377 of OZ007564.1, forward strand.
ATTTTAAGAAAAGAATCGCCATACAGTTCTACTGAAGACATCTGAAATAATTTTTTAGCTCAGAAGTATATTTAGTATATTTTTTTGACTTATCCAAACGCCTTTTCAAAATATTCAAAAACTTCAAGGGCCGAAATTTCGGAAACCCAAGCTAACTTTTCCAACCCCTTCGGCAGATTTGCTTTACTAGTAGTATAGTTTACTTTCGCTTTGCAAGTATTGAGGCTGGCGGCGATGAGCCGGATTTTGTTTCACTGTGTAACTTAAAAATATACAATATTTTCCATGTCTACCAAAAATTTATTTCCAGCAACATCTTAGAGTTACCCACTGAAGCTAAAACTATTTCCACGGAAAATGATTTTGAGTTGAAGGCTTATCGTTTTACAGCCAGACAAGAGCAAATAAGAAAACCTCGCCTAGTTAAAGTAGGAGCTATACAAAGTTCCATTGCGCTGGCTACAACGGAACCAATCGAAAAACAACGTGAAGCCATATGGAAGAAAATCACCAATATTATAAAAGCAGCGGCAGCAGCGGGTGTTAATGTTTTGTGCATGCAAGAAGCTTGGAGTAAGTTAATCTAAACTTTTTTAAGAGTTGACAATTTGATTAATTAAGAAACTTTTCTTCAGCCATGCCCTTCGCATTTTGCACCCGTGAAAAATTCCCCTGGTGTGAATTTGCTGAAGAAGCCATTTCTGGTCCAACTACCAAGATGTTGCAGGAATTGGCTAAAGCGTATAACATGGTCATCATTTCACCGATTCTAGAAAGAGATACGGAACATTGTGATATCATTTGGAATACAGCAGTGGTGATTTCTAATAAGGGACGTTATATGGGAAAACATCGCAAGAACCATATTCCTCGTGTGGGTGACTTCAACGAGTCCACTTATTATGTGGAGGGAAATACTGGTCATCCCGTATTTGAAACTGAATTTGGCAAAATTGCTATTAACATTTGTTATGGTCGTCATCATCCACAAAACTGGATGATGTTTGGCTTGAACGGTGCTGAGATTGTTTTTAATCCTTCGGCTACAGTGGGTGCTCTAAGTGAGCCCTTGTGGTCGATTGAGGCGAGAAATGCAGCTGTAGCTAATAGTTATTTTACTGTTGCCATAAACCGTGTCGGGTATGAGGAATTTCCCAATGAATTCACTTCGGGTGATGGCCGTAAAGCACATAACACTTTTGGGCCTTTTTACGGTTCAACTTATGTGTCAGCTCCTAATGGCAGTAGAACGCCGGTAAGTAAAATATTTCTTATTATTGTTTGTAAAGAGGGGAAACTCATTAAATACTCTTGTTAAGTGTATAATTTATATATTTGAAACAATTTTTAGAAACTATTAAATTTGTTATCTCTTCATAGGGTCTTTCACGAGACAAAGATGGTCTTTTGATCACTGAATTGGATTTGAATTTGTGCCGCCAAGTAAAGGACTTTTGGAATTTCCCAATGACCCGAAGACTAGAAATGTATGCTGAATCTCTCAAGAAAGCCTGTGACTTAGATTTCAAGCCACAAATTATAAGAGAATAGAAAAAAATCATATACATGCGGCCATGTTCTGGAAATCGAATTCGTGTGAAATTAAAATCGATGTAGATATTTAATCTAATTTTTTGTTAAGTTAAGGTGGCTTTTCCTGATTCAAAGAGTAGTTATGGTAAAGATAAGTGAACCTCAAAATATAACAGGAAAAAATTGTATAAACTTTGAAAACAGAATCGTTTTCAATATTTGTTCGATTTTAATTTCACTCAAATTCGATTTCCAGAACATAGCAGATAGTTGTTTTGCAAAATTTGAATAAATTATAATTTTTATACAAATGTCATATCGGAAATTTTTTTTGTTTGCGATAGAATTCACACCAGTGGCTTCAAAAGAATAATTTTTAACGTAAATTATCAATATCGGCCGATGATCTGCCGATATAATATAATTATTATTTATTATTTATTTAGAAAATTTATAGACATAATTAATTATGAGTATAAAAAGAAATAGATAAGGTACTAACAACATCCCAGTAAAAAATGTGCTCCAAAAGAAGCAGGTTTTATGTATGAATTCATACCTCAAATCGCTTCAAACCTGCTGATAGGATTGCTGATTTTTGTATGGGGTGTTCCCGGTTTGGAGGACTTTTTTCTGCTGACAATAAGTGCTTCTTTTAACATGCAAACAAAGCACTCCTAAAGTGTTTTTTTATAGCTAACATATTCATTAATTTTTCGCATTTACTTAATTAAATGCCGTTTTCAATCATTTTCGTAAACAATAATATATTTTAATTTTTTTCGCTTTAAAACCTTCTTCGTTGTCAGCACTAAAATAGCAGCCTTTTTGTATATTTTATTCATAATCATTTACTGCTGTATAAAAGCTCTCTTATTAAAGCGCTCGATTATGTGCTTTTTCTCTTAAGTGCTTTAAAAAACCCAACATTTTTTTACTGGGATAGGTTTTCGACCAATAATATAATTAATATAATTTAGTTCTTACTAATTGTCATGATATAATTTTTTATTATGAACTTAATATTCAAAAAGGCAAAAAGGCAAAGTCTTAAGGTACGTTCAGAATAATGAAATATTTGACGAAAATATTTATTCTGATATTTGCTTCAAACTATGTGAAACAAAAAAATATTTTGTTTAATGTTCAAACTAAGCTCAAATATTTGACAATTTTTGTTTGTTAAAACAGTTGGAAAATAGTGTCAAATAAAAAAAACTTATGTTTGCCATGCGTTCAGACTAAAACAAATATTTGCATCAAATAATTATTTAATGAAAGTGTCTAATCATAAAAATATATTTCCCAAATAGTAAAAATGACCGCAGAAGCTATTTTATTTATTTTATTCTGTGGAGCAGCATCTCTTATAATGTGAGAACAGGAGAATGAAAAAGGGAAAAAACTGGAAGACAATGGGTAAAGGAACATGGCTAAAATTTGTGAAAAACAGCAAACTTGGAAATAAAGCCAAAAATATATTTGAAATTGCTAAATCGGTTAAAAAACAAAATGTCGGGAAAAAAGAAAAAAAATTTTAAAAAAATAGCGAAAATTCGCGAAAAATTTATTTATTTCAAACAAGACATACAATTTATTAAAAGCGCCTAAAACTGTAAGGAATGCCAAAAATTCAGTAAAAATTGCCAAAGTAGCGGAAATTCGCAAAAAGTTGCTAATAGCGGTATAATAGCAAATCCTAATAATTATTAAAAATCGTTAAAGCTGTAAAGATTCACAGCGAAAAATTCACTTTTTCGCGAGCATGGCTAAAATTCGCGAAAAAATTGCAAACTTGGAAACAAACCCTAAAATTGGTTTTTAAATTGGTTAAAAAACAAATTGTCGGAAAAAACAAAAAAAAAATTTTTTTTCCAAAAATAACGAAAATTCGCGAAAATTTTTAATATTTCAAACAAAGTATAAAATTGACTAAAAGTCCCTTAAAGTATAAGGAATGGCAAAAATTCGGTGAAAATTGCTAAATTAGCGGAAATTCGCAAAAATCTGCTAATAGCGGCATGATAGCAAATTCTAATAATTATTTAAAATCTTTAAAACTGTAAAGAATCCGAAAACTTACAGGAAAAATTGCTTCTATCGAGAACATGGCTCAAATTATTTGTCGTTGTTTGCTCTTACAATTTTTTTGTAATATCAAATAAATGTTTGCTCAAAAATTACTAAAATATTTGATATTTTGTGTTCACACTATGTTCACATTGGACAAATGTTTGTTTGCCGGCAAATACTCTTATTTGCTCAAAATCAGCTTTTATTTATTTGAATGAAATATTTGATGTTTGCTTTTAAATATTTGATCATTCTGAACGTACCTTTAGGTACAATAACAATACATTTATCAAACGGATGATGGCCCTACTTTTTTAAAATTTCCCATATCAATAGCAGAGCAAAAGCATATTCCCTATATTTACCAAAACTTAAAACTGGAATCATGTATAATTTCGTTTGTGCAATTTAGAGTAGTGCTGGGATACTATCGATATTTTCTACTATCGATATTTATCGATAGTTCGCATTTCACTATCGATACTATCGATATTACTATCGACTGAATGTTTGCACTTGAGCAGGAGAACTTTAACTAGTTTTTTATCAGGCTACAGTTCGTTTTTCTATCACTTTATTGAATGTATGTGACGTATGTATGTACGCACGTTATTTTAGATGACAGTTTTTAAAAATTGTGCTGATGATAAGCACCTTTCTGAAGAAACCGAAGTAGCAGGGACTATAAGATATTTTATTGCAGCTTTAGATAATGTTTTAAATTGGTTTTGATTCTTAACCCAAAGGGTAATCAATCTAGCGGACTTTTTCTCCAATGGTCGTTCATTGTTTTATCCTTGCTCGCAATTGCAATTGCAATTGCATTTTTATTTTAATTTTTTTACAACATTAAAAAAAATATATGACATTTCAGTCCCTATGTAAACATATAAAAATTTTGACATAAAAGCCTTTAATTAGCAGTAAAAAAGCACTGCCATTCTTGTTGTTTGTATTCATTGTTGTAATTCAGCGCGAATAAATAATATCAAGTAAAAACTTGCGACAAAAAACTGTGTATAGCTGCTGTTACATGTCTTCATAGCTGTATTTTAAATAAAAATAATATTGATATCAATATTTTTCCTATCGATATTTTCGATATTTTAAGACTATCGATAGTATCGATAGTTTCCCAGCACTAATTTACAGGCCTGAAGGGCCGCACAATACTTTAATGTAGAACAAAATTGTGCAAAACTAGAATGGAGGTATATATGATAATATTAAACAAAATTTCAAGTTTTGAAAAAATTCCGTCAAAGGATTCATTAGCCTCCCATATACCCTTTTTTAAAAAATTTAATTCCGGCAACAGTTTTTATGTTGAATTGCTGAAAATTACAAAATCTATCTAAATACAGTATAACCCGGTTAATTACACCACGCTTAAATGCCTTTCACGCTTATTAACCTTGAGTTTTAAATCCCCGTTTTTTTTTTATCCATTTTTCAAACAAAAAATCACGTTTAATTGCCATAAGGGCTCTGGAGACTTTCAAATAAACCCGTCAATCAGTGCATATGTGTTAGTGTCGTTTATTTGAGGCTTTTTTGGAGACGTACAAATAAACCCGTCAATCAACATTTGTTATTTTGATTTCATAGGGTTCGTTTCAAATAATGTCGTCGTCGGATGATGATTTTTGTTATTTATTGCATTTTTCCATTTTAACAAAGATATTTTTTTATTTTTTTAAATCAAAAAAACGAAAAACCAAATAAGTATTTATTTATATTTTTTTTTCTTCCGTACATGACAACATACACAAAGCAAATAAAATTTCACAACTGGAGACTATCAAATAATCAGCCATCAAATAAAAAAATCAAAACTTTTTGATTTTCATCAAGCATTGCCGACAACGCGTATGTGTACCCGAAAAAGAACGACTGCACGCACACAACTATGTGATTGATGTATTTATTTGATAGTCTCCCGGGCGTTATAGGCTTAATTACCCAATTCGGGTAATTGCTTTAAAAATTAAACTTTCAAAACAAAATTACAACTAAATTTCATTCGTTTAATTGCCTCAGTACTATTTGACAATTGACAAAAACACAGCAAGTAATGCAACCAAGCTTACATGTTAAAAATTAAAAAATATGTCCTACAATTTTTTAAAAAATATATGCCCAAAAAACAAAAGATGGCTTATTCGAAAGCAAAATATTCCACAATTTAATATTTGAATTAAATGTCATGAGGTAAAGATTCATATAAGAGCTATTTGTGCTCAATATTACCTAGATACACCGAATATATGAGATATTTGGTCTTAAAGGGATTAAAGGAAAGGTCGCTAAGTTTTAAATTATTTTAACATGTAAAGGATAAAATAGCTTGAATATTTTAGGGATTGATATTTGAATGCTGTGTGTTCAAATCTGAACCGATTCAACCATATTTAATTTGCAGTAAGATATTTTGGGCCACATTTAATCTTAATACGAACATGATTACATGGTTAATTAACATAAAAAAAGAAGTTTGCATGAGGACTTTGGGCTATTATTGACCGTTTCTCTCAATTAACATAGGTTTCGTTCTTAAGCCAATTAAAACGTTTTTACCAAATTTTACTTGTATTTTGCGCACAAGCCTTAAACGGACATACAACCAACCAGATGGGCAGACAGACACGATAAAATCTCTTTAAAAGGTGTTTCTGAGTCGATAGGTATACTAAAAGATGCGTGTCGATTTTTATGTATCAGCACAAATTTATATATTTGCTCTAGAACGGATAAATTTATTGTTTCTGCCTTCATTAAGGTACGGTCACATATGGCAAACAATTGTCAAATTTTGTTTGCCGACATTTTTAAAAAATTTGTTTAAAAAAATAAAAATTTTATTTGCTGGTCACACTGCGCACATTTATTTGCCCATTTTTGTTTGTTCAAACAGATATTAAATAGCTTCAAATAAAAAATGGGAAAACATGTTTGCCCTGTGTTCACATATAAAAATATTTGCCTAAAAATAAATATTTGAACAAATTGTCAAAAATAAAAAATTAAATCAATAAAATTACTTTTTATTAAAACTAAAAATTAACATTTTGATGCAAAATATTGAAACTTTTGTGGTTTTATGGTACAGAAGAGCGAGAACAGCAGTTTTAAAAGTAAAGAGGATTAAGATAACAAATAAAGGGATAAGGGCAATTTGGCGAAGTAATTTCAATCTCTTATACAACTAATTTAAACTAAATTATGAAACTAAAGCATTATTCGATACGGTTTTAGACGCAATCAATAAAGTGTTTTTAGACAATGGATCTATTGTAAATTATAGACCGATCTTCACGAAATTTAGTTATATGATTTCTAGGCATATAAATTGAGTTAGTGCAAAATTTAACGATTTAACTCTTCTCTACTGAACCAAAAGTTCTGAATTTCAATCCAAACTGCTTGGAAGAACTTGAACGAACTTGCCACTAAAATTTTAATTTTTCGTCAGCATCCTTTTCTTAATCGATGTAACAATGTCGTTCCGTCTGGCCAGCTTTCCATGATAACCCTATTCGCAAAGTACATGTCGCAATTTTTGAGATAATCGGTTGTGTTCTAGATTCCGAATTCACTCAAAAGTGGATTACTTCAGCATTTTTTGTGTTCTGCAACTCACCTCCACATGTTTTTATTCGTTTTAAATTAGAGTAGTAAGGGGTTAGTGAAACGAATCGACTTTTATTCTGATATGTGAGAACATTTTTAGCAAAAACATGATTTTGGTTTTTAATTTAAAATGTTCTTTATTCAATTTTTCGTATCTTTGTTTTCGCGTATCTTTGTTGATCTTTTCAGCAATCGTCACCATTATTAAGATAGCCCCATATAAAAACCGTATTCACCTATTTTACTGGGCACTATCGAAGAAAATATCATTAAATCTTTTTTTTTTTTTTTTTGAACAAGAACTTCAAATACACAAAAACATGCAGATTTCAGAACACCAATTTCTGAATTATGCGGATTCAAAAAATTTTTCGTTTTCAATACGAGTCGATACCTAGAACACACCTGATATTAATGAAATTTGGTGTTTACGTTTTTATTGTCATAAGAGGTGGAAAGAATCGATCAATAATTTCACATAGCCTAAAAACTTATTTCTGGAGAAGAGTCCTTGTGCCCATAGACAATCTATTATCACCTTACCAAATGTTATTGTAATCGATCCATATTTTACCAAAGCTCTTATACAAATACCACTTCTGTTAATATCTTTTAATGTCATAATAATCTTAAAAATGTATGTCGTGTCAAAATTTTATCTTGGTAGGCCAAGAATTGATTCTAGGTTACTTGCTACAATCACTTCAAGACGAAAAAATCTCATAAAGATTTCGATGTCGGTAAATTATTCGGCACAAATAAGTTGAATATAAATCTTAAATTCATTATATAATTTTATTTTGGCGGGTCCATGATTGTCCACTGACCCCAAACTGGTACACTCTCGAAAATTGATCTATTTATATAGATACGCCATGCTTGCAATGCATAATTCGCAACATAGGCTCTTATGTTATACCCATTTTAAATAAATTACCTATTTACTTAAGAAAAATGTATTTTGTAACATCTTGAATCCTACTTACCGCGGCAACTCTTTGCTAAAAACAGAACACAGGAACATTTTTTTACATATGTAAATAAGTTTTTTCGTCATTAAAAAATTATTTAATTTTGTTAATTTTTTCAATTTTATTCAATAATTTTTATTTTAAAGCTTTTTATTTGCCGCTGTTTGGTCTTACAAAATTTTTGTAAGAACAAATATTTATTTGCCTAAAAACGAGGAAAATATTTGACGGTAAATGGTCACATTAGGAGCATTTTTGTTTGCTAGCAAATAATCTTGTTTGCCCAAAATCAGCTGTTTTTCTGTTTGCCCCTAAAAAATATTTTGTGGTCAGATTAGGGCAAACAAATATTTGATATTTTTTGTCAAATGTTTGCCATATGTGACCGTACCTTTAGTCGCACAAGAAAAACCATGCAATTGCATATTTACGGCTTTCCTGATCATAAGTTTGTATGTATGAGTACGCTTTTGTGTGTAGGATATGAGAGGACATCTCAAAAAGCTTTACAGAAAAAATTTAAGACAGCAAATCCCAGTGTTTTTTACTGATATCTCTTTAGATTAGCTGCTACATGTAAAAATTCCTGTCTTAACTTTTTTTCATACATCAAAGTTAAGGTATCTTGTAAATAAATTCGTTTAATTACCGCACTGAGGTATTTAAACGTGTTCGCTTAGTTACCTCAATGAGGAAGTTAATCATATTCTTAAATTTACCTCAACGAGGTAATTAAGCGTATTCGTTTAAATACTTTCTCCGCATAATTACCCAAAAATACTAGCATTTTTGGCGAGGTTATTATCCGTGGAATACTGTTTAATGTTTTAATTGATGTACTTATTTTTTTTTAAATTCTAGCAAGTATTTTTAAAATATCCTTTTGTTAAAAAGATCACAAAAATATAAAATCACTACGCTATATTTCATTTAAATTATATAATTATAAATATAAAAGAGTTTAGTGCCAAACAAACTGAAAGATATGCATTTCTTATACATGTTTGTGTGTCCTTTTAAGGAAAATGTACATGAAGGGAAAATATTTGATGTTTATTAAATATTCAATAATAGCAAATAATTATTAAAGTATTTTGAAGTGTTTTTATTAATTTTTAGGCTAACCCAGCGGTAAATATTGAAAGGACCGCAAGTTGCAGGCCTTTTTGAAGGCCTCTGTACTCCTTTCTAAAAGATTCGCTTCGTATGATATCCTGCTTCTAGAAGGTATAAATTTCTTTTCGAAAGACCTTCCAAAATATTCAGTACACATTCCCTACTGCCTTGTTTAAGAAGGGAGAAAGGAAGTTGTTAAGTTTAATGTTTAACTGACCTTCCTTACTCCCTTCTCTGGGAAGGGAAATAAGTTGTTTAATTTTTATATTTTTTTTGGTCTCCAGCATTCTTAAAAACAATTTCTTCTTGCGCCTGATCTTGTTTTTGTAACGGTTTTTACTTTTTTCGAAGTCTCTGAAGGCCTCGGAACTCTTATGTAAACCTATACGTTGCGTATCATCTGCTCCGTTTTTCTTACAAAGCATGTATAAAGAGGAACACTTACGTAAACGAAACATTGCGTTGCGGATGAACCTGATTAGGTTAGGTTAGAGTGGCCGGTTAGAAAGTCCCCGCATAGAACAAATAGGTCCCTAGCGTTACCACGTTGTACGATAACACGCAGAAGAGAGTCAGAAAAAGGTTATTCCGATGTGATGGTATTCAGAGTACCCCACACTCTCTTGACGAATGCTAAGAGTCTCATTAAAGCACTCCCAGAGACTTCCCCGAGACCTTGGAAGTAATGATCTCCCAGACAGTTCGCCCTGGAGCGCACGAGTGTCGGACAGTAGCAGAGCAAATGCTCTACTGTCTCCTTTTCCCCTGGTACCCCAGAGAATCTACAATTGTCACTGCCGCAGTCCAACAATGACCCGTCATAAAACCTATCAGAAGTCTACAGTCCCTTCTCGATAGCGACAGAAGAATTTTCGTCGACTCTGGATCATAGGATCCCCACATTACCTTGGAAGCCCTGCACGTTCTGGTGTTTTCCTAAAACGCCTCTGATCTCCTCCGTTTATCAGAGTCCGTATCTCTCCTAATATTCTGAATTGGAGCCGGAATGGCCATCATGGTAAATGGAGCCCCCCGTTTCGCCAATTCTTCCGTCCCTCGTTGCCTTCTATGCCCTGGTGTCCGCGAACCCAGAAGATGTGAACTCTCCTATTAGCACAGAAGCACGATCCTGGAAGATCGAAGAGTATGAATAATCAGCGGATATCGCCCTGATCGCCGCCAGACATCGATGAAAAAAATTCACGTGCGAGTTCCTAGTACTGGACCCACGTGCGAAATCAGCAGCCATTTTGGCCGCAAATATCTCCGCCTGGAACCGTCAGTGTAGAAACTGAAGGTCCTATGGCCCGATCGGAGTCCTGTCAACCAGCCATCCTCCCCCAAGGTAACTCGCGGTTTTTTCCAAATGTTAATCTCCCTTATAATACTGCCATGACCATAAGGTCTGTATGCAAATTGTGCGGATCGAAGACTTCCTTGCAGTTCCTTCTGCCACTAGATGAATCGGTTGCAAGTCCAGGATCACATCGAGTGCCGCAGTCGGTGTGCTACGCAAATCACCAGTGATACTAAGTTCGGCGAGTCTGTTTAAGGTTTCCTCTATGGACCAACTTTGTACCTTTTCGTAAATAGTACTAGGTCCATCTTCTCGGGATTAAGTCCCAGTCCTACTCCGGCTGCATTCAGATCCTCGCCAGCAACTATCACCGCCACGTCATCTGCGTATGCAGTTTTCTTTGCCGCCCCGTCCCGAAGTCCATTGAGAAGATCGTTGCCGACAAGAGTCCAAAGCATTGATGAGAGCACCCCTCCCTGGGGAGTTCCCCGGTGTGCCCTCCTCATTATCCTGGAATTGCCCCACGTCGCTGATATAGTTCTGCACCGTAGCAGGTTACCAATCCAGTTTAAGCATGTGAGTGTGCTTCCGTGCGAGACAATCTGGCCAAAATTTCCTCCGTGGACACATTATTGAATGCTCCCGCGATGTCCATGAACACACCCATAGCGAAGGCCTTATAGCTCAGGGTCTAATCAATCAGTGAGACAACTGAATGGAGTGCCGTTTTAGTTGAAAACACCTAACACGTATTAATTGTGTTAAATTTGGATCAATTTAGCTTTGTATGGCTAGAAATGGCACCATATAATGTTTGATAACACTGTGCATGAAATTTACACTTTTTTTGAGTTATTTCGAAAATGGAGGAGGTTGCACAACATATATTCGCGTAACTCAAAAACGGTTAAGTTTATTGAAATTACTAAAAAAACCGAAATTCCGCAATAAAATATGTGCAGTCGTTTTTGAAACATATTTTTTTTTTTAAATTAATTTTTCTATCAAAATTTCGAAATTTTTGTTTTTTTTCTAAAGTTTTACTTTTCTTAAAGGAAATTTTATTACGGAATTTCGTTTTTTTTTTAATAATTTCAATAAACTTAACCGTTTTTGGGTTACGCGAATATATGTTGTGCAACCTGCTCCATTTTCGAAATATCGGTATATCTCGAAAACCAGAGCCAATCTAAAAAACGGCGAGCACCACTGCATAGTGTAATCGGTCCATAATTAACCATAAGTTCCATATAAAGCGGCGTTCTGAAATGCAATTTCATTTAATAATAAATTTCAAAATTCCCTTTATTACGCCTGGTTTCTGAAACAAATCATGATATTTTATTCAAATTATGCAACAAATTATAATACTGTGAGGTCAGCAGCCGTATTCTGTAATTCGCTTCGCTAAAGCTAAAACTAACTGCCTTTACACATGAAAGAAGTTTCTTGAAAGTACCATATACGTATTATCAGCCCAACTTTAAAAAAATGAGAGAATTTAATGAAAGTGAAATCTCATTTTCAAAATGTCGTCAAGGGCAAACTTCTAACAAAAATGTTTCTTCTTCTTCTTTTATTATTTTCTTATTTGAAGTTTCAGAGTTGCCAAGACAATTACTTACGCCGAACATTATTTACATGATATTTATACATTTCAGTTTGAATAATTGTGTTCTTAATATTTTGTTGAAAAAATATATTAAAATTCTTTTTATATACGCAAAAAAATATTCAATTGGCAACACTGCTTAGTTCATTGGCATTTGCTTTATGAAATCGCTTTCTTGAAATTTTAATTGAAAGTTGGACTGAAAGTAAAAAAATGTAAATGTGTTAGTGAAGAAGTGTGAGTGTATTGCGCCTTTCAAGACATTACTTTCATGTGTAAATGCTATGTAAATCTCGATCGCTAAAATGCCTTGAAGAATTCAAAATTTAAACATTTTATCGATGGCATTAACTGCCTGGCCCACAATGTCGACAAGAACATTTCTTTCGTATACTTATATTGAAAACAAATACAAATTTTAGTTTTTTATTATTGTTTTTAATATATGTAACTATACGAAAGAAATGATCTTGTCGACATTGTGGGTCAGGCAGTAAAAGCTTAAATTGCGGCGAATTAAATTTGTATGGCATTGCCAGATTTAGCAATGCACATTACAGTATTGCATTCGTAGCCAAAAATCAACTTTATAGATTTTTAGCGAAAGAGATTTAGCTTTATCGAATTACAGAAACGGCTGCAGACCGCAACCTTTTGTATGAAGGTTGTCGTTTAAGCTAAAGTTGTTTTTGCTATAAAATCGTAATGGTACCTTTTGTGACCATGACATTTTAGGAGATGATGCAAGTGTTGCCAATAAATTCATTTATTAAAAATTAGCTTCAGCTATTTTGCTCGCGGTAGAGGGTATTAAGGATTCGAATTAAGGATCCGAATATAGGCACTCTTAACTGCTTTAATTAAAAAACTCATTTTCAAAAAAAAAAAAAATAAGCCCTCGATATTCTCAATTTTTTTTAGTTTAAATGACCGAAATAATTGAAAGACTGTGCTACAACTTTGATAATAAACAATAGGCATGAATTTGTATTTCATAATAATTTTATTTGAAAATTATATAGTAGATTATTTGTTTTTTTTTTTTTTTTTTTTTTGGATAAATAACAATTACACACAAAATTTCTCTTTTTGGGAGTTTTTTTTTGTTTTTTATTTCAACATTAAACATTTTTAATAAATTCTTTAATTATGGATTTTCTGGATTTTGTTTAGTTGTTGGGGTTTTCTTTAAGATACATGTACATAAATAGTCATCATAATGTAAATTTTTTATTTAATTTTTTAATGGACATTTCAATTGTTGTCATTAAGTAGTAAAATATAGATCAATATTATTTTGTTCATCTTTTAACAATTTATTAATTGTACATTTTTTTTATTATTGTTTTGTTTTCATTGTGTTTTTTTTTTGTTTATATAATTTCAGTTGGTTTATTGTAGTTGTTGCTTTTTATTATTTTATACTGTAATTTAATTAAACATTTAGCAAGGTACATTCAAAAATTTGCTTAAAATTATTGAATTCTGGTTTCTGTTTTTTTTTTCAAATGTCACTTTAATAATAAAATTCTTCGTAAAGGTAAAATGAAAAGAGTTGGCAACACTGTAAATGACGGTTATTTTTGTTTGCGGTTTTAAATTATTTTTCTTTAACATTTAATGCTGAATTAAGTCGTTTTCAATCTAATAGAATAGAATATTGTAAAAATATTTAATACATTACAATAAATGTAAATAATTATGTACTTAATTATAAGTAAGTATGTATGTTTGTATGTATGTATTTGTATATTGTATGTGTGTGTGTTTGTATGTAATTTATTTTTATTAAAGAGCAGGATTTCAATAACAATTTTCATAAAATAACGAGTGTTTTTTCTTTAAAGATTATTTTGTTAAATTTATAATTTTAAGTGAGCTGAACTTAATTTTTATAATTTTAATCAGTTTTTTGTTCTTGTTTTCTACTTAAAAATAGATCATTTAAAATGTTTTGATAGAGTTTATGTCTCTAAATTGTAAGTGATTTTGGTGTTATAAGGATTTGTTGGTTGATTTTCTTGTTCTTTGGTTTAACAATTTATTTTCACTTTCATAATTGTTTTTGTTTTGTTTTTTTTTTCAATGTAAATTTTTCTTGTTTGGCATTTTTTTGTAGCAGTGTTTTGTCTTTTGTGTTTCTTTTGGTTGTTGTCAGTTTTTCATAACAAAATGAATTTGTTTGGTTGTAGTAGATCCTTTCATTTTCTTCAAGCTACCTGTAGATTTTAGCTGCCTTTACTAATGTCCTTTTCTCTCCTAGGAAATAAACGTTTATTGAACCCATGACGATGGTACCCATAGTGGTTCATTCTCAAGTCTTTGTACAGTATTGACCAGTTTTTCAAAAGCTGTTACCAAATCGGCATTGATGATTTCATCATCGAAAAAGTGTCCATAGAGGAAATCAACACGTTCCGCTGATTTAATCATGTCGTTAAATTCTTCATCCTGTAATGAAAAAAATAATTGAATGTGTAGAAAAGCTTTGTTGATAAAATTTTGTTATGGTAACATTTATAAAAAAGCTTTATTTAAACTTTACTAGAGCTTTGAAAACAGTGATGGGTAATATTTTAAGTGTACCTTTATTTTATAAATACAAGAAAAAACAAGTTAGGTACCAAATAAACGACACAAATAGTTTGACAACAACAACAAGATGTTTCTGTGAATATTACAAATTTTATATATTCACTCAAACCTACTCCATAATTATTACATATCTTTATACAACCGTTTGTGTAGTATATTTGGGCTTTGAGAATGCTATACAATTTTACTCAAGTATGAACTTTCCCGTTTTAACAATTAAGATTTGAGATCTTAAAATTAATATGCCTTTTTGACACTTAAACTTACCGTAAAACCTCTGGCATTTGATTCATCAAATGTCGATTTAGCTCTTGCTTCAGTACGAGTCTTTTTAAGCTCATCAAATTCCGGTGGTTTAATGTGAATAAGAAAAGGTTTAAGTTGAACACTTCTCAATGCTTTAATCGCCTGATAATGTGGACTAAGTAGACAAACACAACCAGCATTTACAATCGATTTGACACTCTCCGATGAAGTGCCATACAAATGACCCTTGTATTCGCCGTGCTCAATGAATTTGCCAGCCTCAATATCCGCATCCATTTTCTCACGACTAACAAATATATATTCACGGCCGGCCACTTCGCCAGTGCGCATGGGACGAGTGGTATCTAATTCAAGGAGATCAATAAAAAATTATATTTAATTATAAGTAGAGATTTTCTTCTTTTATGAATTATAAGTAGAGTTTAAAATTTAACTTACATGGCACAGGACTACGATATTTTTCTGGATCCCTGGCTATTAGGCGCCTTCTTAACTCATTGCGACCAACACCTGGGGCGCCTATAAGTACCACAGGTCTATAAATGCCAGGGCGTGGATACAATTTGGCAACTTCTTCATAAGTGGCAATCATTTCACGATCAAAGTCATCGTTCTCTGTTAAATCGTACATGATTTTTTTAGTTTTTGGTTGACGACATGAAGAGGTACTACTACTAGAACGTAGCATTGGCGAACCGGGCGGGGTGTTACATACTGAGGTACATGAGCCTTCTGATTTAGTTTTGTTAATGATTTTTTTTTAGTTTTTTTTTCAATTTAAGAATGCCAATTTGTTGTTAGAGATGATTTTATTTATTTAAGTTAAATGCAGGGAGAATAAAGACGGATCATTGAAAATTTTTATGAGTTGTGTGAGTGATTTATGAGTTTGAAGGTTAAATGAAATAAATTATTTGTTTTTTTTTTAGGTGAAAGTAATTAGTAACTATGTAGTTGCACTATACATTTTTAGAACTTATTAATTAATGATTTATATTCAAAAAAGTGCGATATTTGAAAAAAATGAATTTTCAAGACATTTTCTACTTTTTAAAGGCCTTCCAAACATTTCCAATGAGATAATTTTTCGGGTCTGGTAAAGTATCTAAATTTAAGATCAGTGAGAAAAACTATCTAGCAGATACGGTAGGGATGATAAAATTTTACTTAAATATTTTTTTTTGATGACAACTAAATTGATGATTTTAAATAGCTCAAATTCTAATGTTCTTCAGAGAGAGTCTTTTTTTGCACTGTTTAGTATTTTAGAGCAATCGAGACGATATGGCATACTTATACAAAAAAGTTTGTTTCGCCCTAAAACTACCTTTTAAAGTTAGCTTAGATTGCTGTCTATGAGAGGACGCAAATTCATCTTGTAGTCTTGATGGCGATTTAACTTTAAGCTCTATTTATTGTCCTTAGCGATTTTTAGTCGACAAAAATAAGTTAGAAGAATTCTTTAACACGATGTGTAATCGTTTTCTGGCATGTGGCGACTATAACGCAAAACATAACTATTTGGGTGCTTTTCTAATTAACCCTAGAGGAAGACCAATTTTTAAGTTCTTGCAGATCGCAAAATAGTCTTGGTTTCATATCTCCTGAACATCCAACTAACTAGCCACCGGATCGTAGAAAAATACCAGATCTAATAGACTTTGCTTTAATAAGAAACATAAATCAAGGATTAATATCTACAAAAAAATATAATTTGAGTTTTTTCGGCTCATTTCGAGTTACTGCTACTTTTTTCGGGAGGAAGTGGAAGCAAAGCTCGGTATTATTAAAAACCAGCTCGCTTAAATATAGAAAATACATCAGCAGTCACATCCACACAAATCCTTGTTTACAGTGTGATAGATATAGAAAGATATAGAACAGTACTAAACTGTTAGCACTTAAAGCTTTTATTATTTTGTATATAAGCTTTTACTTATATTATCCCGCATTAATGACACACAATACAAAATAATTTTAATAAATTGCTTAAAAAAAATTTCTATACAAGTATCGTTTAAAATTTAAGTCAATTACGAAATTGGAAATTAGGAAATTGGCCAAGTGTCACAATCAAAAGAGTTACAATACCTCAGTCTGATTTTTTTAGCACCTTAGTATACATTAAAATAGACGGCTGACTTGGCGTTGACATATTGAAACCAAGAGACTTGACTTTAATTTAACAGCCTCTAGACTCCACTGGTTGACATTTCTAAACTTAGCCTGGACTATTAATTTCAAACGTGAACAAGGCTTTGAAGAACCGACCTTCCGCCCCGATAGGTGGGAAGCGACTTAATATTAATGTTCTCCTATAGTCGGCAAAATTGTTGTCTTAAGATTTTTATTACTAACTGTTAGGTCTAAGTAGATTAGGCAGATTGAGTAAACAAATATTAAAGTACAAAAGAAAATTTAAAGTTTGTATCAGAAAAAATTTCACCACAAAAAAATTCGATATAAATCGCCTACAAAAATTTCGATCTATATTAAATGGTTATAAAATTAATATCTTCTGACGGAAGTGAGTAGAAATAATTCAGTGCAGACAAATACAGGTTATTTTTTAGTTAATACAGACAAAGGCCTTAACATGTTTGAACACTTTCAACTTTTAACATGCTTTAGTAATCTTACTTTTTGACTCTCCATCACTGGTTTCACGTTGTGTTCTTTCATGAAGAATACGTCTTTCTTGCAAGGCACGACTTGGTATAAGACCCGCACGAGCTGTGCGCTCTGATTCTTTGCGAGCTTGCCACCAATAAGCATCATCCTAAAAAATCTATTATAGAAACACATAAATAAAATATTGAATCCAACAAACCTGTGATACAATGTGTAAAATGTCACCACGTTGAAATGCTAAGCCCGCTTCTTTACAAGGAATATAAGGATCAACTTCAGGACTATAATCGAAATGAGCCCGTACACGTACTTTAGATTCACGTTGAGCACCTTTGCCATCTGAAGGTACCAATTTAAATGTTATGGTGCCCTCGGAATTTTGCTTAAATAAATGCAGATTCAATGAAAAAAAAAAACTGTTGTAAGTGTTACCAAATAAGTTAATGCTTACCAATATACTTAATACATCGCCTGGTGTTTTACCCTCTACATTAATACCATTGACTTCAATTACTTCGTCGCCCACATGTATAAGACCCGAACGATCGGCTGCTCCGCCGTGCATAATACGGGCTATAATAATTTTTCCCGTTTCTTCATCCGTTTTAATGGTGGCTCCCTAAAATGATGAAAGCTTGGATTTACTATCACAAAGTCTATAACTACCGGGTAACATTTATTTACATAGAATATATATCTATTAATTTTGACTGATTTTTCTACAAAGACAAAGTACGACACAAATGTTTTAAGTGTATGTTTTAACTAAAAAGCAAGAAAATAAACTTACATGAAATTTGCGTATTTTCTGATTTTTTTTTGTTTTTGGCAGATAATAAAATGTATACCGAACACTTTGAGGACCGTTTACAAAAATATTTCATTCCCGGGAAAGAAAAATCTTTAGAACTATATTAGATTTTAGTTTGAATAAAATACTTTAAGAACCATTATTACAACTTGGCGTTAGACTAAGCTAGGATTAAGTTGACAGATAAAAATGTGTTATCCGTCAAAAAGCGTCTGTTATCTGTCCGATAACAGCTAACGCCAAGTTGTAATAATATTTACTTTTAAGAGTAAATATTTCAATACACACAATATTAGGGGAAAGGCATGACTTTGAGCTGTAAAAAGTCGCATCTACTCAAAATAAATGTTAACCCTTTCGTCTGTTAAAATTTTAAGTCTTGCTCAAAATATGTTGAACGAAAAATTTAAGACATATTATCAATAAATTAACCATATTATTGTCAACGGCAACCATATTATTGTAAAAAAAACCTCCATCAAGAGGGCACACTCATATTAACATAGCCTCCGAACATGTTATGGTTAATAATAACAAAAAAAAAAATGCTTAACACTTACAATAGCATGGTAATTATTCAATCACAGCATGTTGCTCTTAGAGAAGAGGAATATTCTACCTTCAATTTAAATATAGATTTTAATTTATGGTAAGCTAACTTTTGTCATATTTAACCATAACAAGTTTAGAGGTAAACATAATATGGTTGGGGCTTTTGGATGGAGTACTTTTTAACAGTAATATGGTCGCTAGTGACAATAATATGGTTAAGTTAACCATAATATGTTTGAAACTGTTCTTTAAACCTGGTTTTATTGGAGATGGCCATATTGAAAAATGTTTTTTCCTGCATGTAAGCAATATAGTCATACGAAAAATCAAGTTAGCTTAAATGCGTTGTAGCGTTCTTTATGGTTCAATAAGCCTTAGTGCAATCGAACTCTTCCGATTTTCGAAAAAAGCTATACAAAACCGGTTTAAAATGATGTTCGTAAGTTAAAATAAACTCAAGGTTTAAATTTAGCGGCTCAAACTGCGAGTATTTACGAAAATGTATTAATAAATACCCACAAAATTAATAAATTAATACAACTTTCGTTACCAATACGATATTTATTCATGTGATTTTTGAAAGGGCAATTTCTGAGCCTACCATTGTAAGATCTCGTTTTGCCTTGACATTATATCTGTGTCATTTTGACAAAATAGTAGAAAAAATGTTGTTAAACATACGAATTTTCATTCAAAAAACATTTTTTTGTTTTTAAAATTTTGTATTATAAACGATTTTTTTCTGTAATTTCGGTTTATTTTATTATTTGGTAAAAATGATTTTTTCACTGAGTTTTTGTTAAAAACCCTTTTGCTATCTTATCTCGAATTCAGAAGCTTAGTCAAAATGCCACAGATACTATCTACTAAAAATCGACTTCTCCAGTAATTTTACCAAACTGACCTATAACACTGTACAACAATTATACAATAACAAGGCTGAAATAGTGTCATTCTTGAAAAGAGGAGGGACCAAACGAAAATATACGCTTATATTTTTAAAGTTTACGGCGGAAGGTTATTTTAGAGCGAGTTAAACTATAGTTTATGAAACGATAGATTATGAACCGTATTTTCTTTGTTTACCTGTTTTATTTAATTAAATAAGGGGTATATATATAAATATATAAATATGTATATATTGTGGAATTTTTATAATTAAATAAAAATTATTTTATTTAATTTTAGTAGTTTTAAAAGGGGGAAAAACTTCATATATTATATGAAACATGTCATTAATCTAATGATATGGTTTCATTTGCTTAATGACAACGCTTTCATGGGGACAATGAAAAATTTCATTAGACTAATGAAGCATTTCATGAAAGTAATGAAACTTCTTCATTAAACGTATGTAACAATTTATTATATTAATGTAACTAAGTTTTTGAATTAATGAAACAAGTGCATTCTATTAATGAAAAAAATCATTTACGCATTGAATATATTTCATGTAATTAATGAAATATTGTCGTTGCATCAATGAATCATTTTATTCGATTATTAAAAGAGTTTAACAGTACAGCTTCATACTATATATGAAGCATAATGAATGTTCTTCATTGAAACAATGAAAAGCTTCATTGGTTCACTTTTAACGAACAAATTCAACAAATTCATATCTGGAATGAAGTTTTACTTTTAGTGTAGTGTATTTTCATAGAACAAGTTACATGCAAAATATTTTGAAGCGTTTGCACCAGAAAGTTGGTTAATTTTGAACTTTTCAACGCGTTGTGTATTTTTGACAAGTAATCAGCTGACAATAAAATATAATAATTAAACAAATTTGTGAATCATGAAGGAAAAACAAATTGAAGAGGCTAAAAACATACAATATAAAAAAATAGAGCAGATTCAATATAATAAAAAAATCTTGATCCGTTCTATATGTACAAATAAGTTTTTTTTGTACAAATAAGTAAACAAAAAAAAAAAAAAAAAACAGCTGACAGGAATAGCTTTTATAACGAGTGTTGTGCAACTTGCCATTTTTTATGCGCTGAAGTTTTTAAGCGCACGACACACGTCGACGAATTACGCGTGTTATGTACCTTTATGATAAATATGTATAGAAAACAATGTTGCCATGCATTTGAGCTATATAAAAAGCCTGATTGCGGTTGGTGTAGTCGCGGTTCAACGACTGTCATAGTCGAATGCGATTGTAATATTTTTTAGAACCACAAAAAAAAAAAAACGACAGTAAATATTTTGTACTAAATTGAATCAAAGTAATTTTTGGGAATACAAAATTTTTAATTTACAAGATTTTGTAAGTCGTGCATAACTCCCAATTTTTATTCTAAGCTATTCCTATGCGCATTTCACTGGTTGCTTAGGCCAGACCGTCAGGAAACTTTATTCAAAGATTTTAGAAAAACTAAAGATGTTAAACAAGTAAAACTGTTAAGCGAATAAGAATTATAAGCAAATGTCTTACTTGTAAACACATCAAAGCTTTAACAAAAACAACAACAATAAACAGTGAGTTTTTTTTTCTTACATTCCTCACTACAATTAGCGGGAACTCTTCCAACATTAATTGTAGTTGTAACAGTGTTGCCACCTCACGTGTAATTACACATATCATGTGTAATATATGTTTTCATGTGTAGCCCATGTGTAATTGACTGCATGTGTAATTCATGTGTAACTTAATATTTTAAAGTTGTGTTGCACTGATTTTTGTTATTATTTTACACAAGAAGTAAAAAGGTTTATTATTCTTAGCAAAACTTAAAAACTTAATTAAAAGAATGGAAGCGTTAAAAGAGCTGAACTAAAAATGTTTGGATCATTAACTATTAACCATTTGGCATTTAGATAGCTTTTGCCACAATTTATTATAACGACGTAACATCCTGGGTACATTATTCTTTTTTTTATTTCAAAGAGAGTGGATCATACACTGCAAAAGAAATGTTTGAGCTTCTCAAAAGCACAATTATAGAAAAAGGGATTCCTTTTTGAAAATCTAGTTGGATTTGCATCAGATACAACTAATGTTGTGTTTGGACAGTATAATTCAGAAGTTAAGTTCCTAAAAGACGAAAAGCCAGTTATTATTTTGATAAAATGCTCGTGCCATTAAATACATTTGGTAACGTTGAAGGCCTGTCTGAACCTTTTAACATATTTGGAAGATTTACTTTGTAATATTAGATCTTGTTTTATTAAAAGTAATGCTCGGAAGATAAAACTTAAGGAGTTTCAAGAATATTTTCGCGACAACATACACTCTTACAATTTTGAAAAATTTTAGCTTCATAGTAATTTGAGGGCAGAATATTATTAGACAAATTTGGAGACAAATTATTTCCTACTTTGCAAATATATATTTTTGTTTTAATTTTTTAAATGGTAAAATAAAAATATTATTTTTTTGTATTAAATATAGCAACGATACGATTGTTGTTAACAAAAAATATTTTTGTGTTGGACAAGTAAAAAATATGAAAATGTCCGGCATATCCAATGCTGCAGCGATAGAGGAACTGAATTAACATTCCGTTGAAAAATTGCGTCGACGCTATTTAAGGGATGCATCAGATCCTTTATCATACCCAAATGAAATGCAAGTAACATATCGTCACCTAAAATGCAAAAGGGCTTAACAACAAAACAAAATACGAAATAATGGTTTTTGATTGAGTTTTGTTCGTTTTAATTAACTTTATGTTCACAAACAATTTTAGATCAAAAATTGCGACTTTATTAAAGAAATTCAAACGCCAACCTTGTTGTTATTGATTTTGTAAAGTCTTTTGCTTCTCCTCTAAAAAAATAAAAAGAGTTGTTAAGCCCTTTTGCATTTTAGGTGACGATATTTGTTTGCAAACAGAAATTGAAATTGGTTTACGTTTTCTGAAGAAGCCAAACATGGTTTTAATTCCACTTTTGATCGAAATTTGTTTCTGTGACATGCGTAAAAAGATAGCATGTGTAATTCGTATTTTCATGTGTAATTTTGGCATGGTCCATGTGTAATTTACCATTTCGTTGGTGGCAACACTGAGTTGTAAGTAGGTTAAGAAAAAAACAAAATGAAAACAAAAACAACTTGCTTTATTGCCCTCGCAAAAATAAAGCATGCTGCCAGAATCTTAGAAAAGTGTTGTGAAAATTTAGAAAACTTTTCTATTTATAAAAGTTGTTTTATTTTTTTTTATTTGTTTTTTTTTTATTTATTTTACTTACCAAATAGTCGACTTATCAGATTTTAATTAATCAAAGTGTTTTTTGTATTACATATCATTAATTTTGTTCAAATTCATGTTTTAAGGTAACGAAAACTAAGAAAACAAAAATAAATTCATGTTTCTTAAATTAAAATGGAAATTGGGTTGATTAGTTAAGAAGATATAAAGAGGGGGAGCTTTAACCCATCTTGCCCTACTTCACGCCCTATTCCCTATTTCCTTTAAGATGTTGCAGTGTCTGCGTGCCATATTTTAAGAAAACCGGTTGATTAGCTAAGAAGATATAGGGAGCGGGAGCTTTTACCATTTTTGCCTTATTTCATGCCCTATTCCCTGCTTTCTTTCAGATGTTACAGTATCTGCATGCCAAATTTTAAGAAAACCGGTTGATTAGTTAAGAAGATATAGGGAGGGGGAGCTCACCCCTCTTGCCCTATTTCACACCCTAAATAATAAAAATTATAGGCTATAGTTCCTTCCAGATGTTACACTATTTTAAGAAAACCGGTTGATTAGTTAATAAGATATAGTGAAAGGGAGCTTTTATCCCTCTTGCCCTATTTTACGCCCTCTAGCGATATGAAATATACCTTATGACCTATTCTCATACCTAACAAATACACATAAAAAATTTAATAAAAATCGGTCAAGCCGTTTCGAAGGAGTTTAATTACAAACACCGTGACACGAGAATTTTATATACATATGTGACCTTCTCCGAAAAAAGGGACCTAGTGTGTGAAAATAAGAAAAACGAATTTAAAGTTTCATAATTTTAATGATCTAATTTTTTATCGATTTTCCCAAGTTCGTTTTGTACGTTTTTATGGGCTAATCTAATAGAGTTTTCTTTTCTAAAAAAAGTGTTGCATACGTGTTAAATTTTTTTAAGTGTTTTTAATTTTTAAGAAGTGTTTCATATTTTACGTTTACAAAAGAGCACAAATTTCGGCATTAAACAATAAAGTACAATTTGCGCAGGGTAAATTCAATTACAGGTGATGGCAAGACTAAGACAATCCAAAGCCAACAGAAACAACAGATGTTTTTTGTATTGCATTGTAAGTGTTTACGGCTGGAAACTTGCCACCACCAATTGTACTGAATTCGCCTTGATATAGTGCTGCACTAATGCCCGTTTAAATAAAATGAGTGTTGAACATGTAGCATTTTTTTAATTTTAAAGGGAACTTCATCAGAAAAGAAAGCTTTAGACTTTTAAAATAACACATGTTTTTCAGAAAAGAACATAAAAAAATGTAAAAGGCAGACAAAAAGCATAATTTTACTTAAAAAAGAAAACGCCATAACTCATTTCATCTTATTCTACACTCTTTTAGGTACCAGAATCCACTTTTAAGTCCAAACCCGTTTTTAGACACACTTTTTTTCTCGGAGAAGGTCACATATAAAGATTGCTGTTACCGTGAATTTTAAAAGAAAAGATAACAGTGATTCTTCGTTTTTGTCGACGGCAATACTGTTTATAAAAAACATTTACAACTCGAATACGCCGTTCTGAAGATTTATGTAAAATCCTACGTGGCACATTTTAATGAAACTTTATATCGTATGGTTTTTACAAGGGCAAACAAATATTTTTTAGAGGACTAAAAAAAAAACTTTAAAATGTTTCATGAAAATATTTGTCATAAAATTCTTCTTTAAGTCTATAAATACACCAAAGCTTAGTATTGTAATTGTAAGAAAGTTTTTACTGCTCCGGCTACAGAACCAGCTGCACAAGTACTTGCTAAAGAATGGGCAGCCGCAAGGCACGTAATCTGCTAAAGGCTTGATTTTGTTCGCTCCTGAAGTCCTGAATATATTCCTGATATATTACTTGCAATATCATTGAACACGGCAGTTCATTATGTCCAAACAAATTTTTCTACACGCAGAGAAAAAAACATGTTTGCATTTGGTCACCCCCGACAAAACTATTTTTAAAGCTAATTTTAACCATATTCGGTTTAATTTTAC
Source organism: Pollenia griseotomentosa (assembly GCA_963931875.1). Lineage (NCBI taxonomy): Eukaryota > Metazoa > Arthropoda > Insecta > Diptera > Polleniidae > Pollenia > Pollenia griseotomentosa. The sequence continues at coordinate 54,965,650 of OZ007564.1, forward strand.
CATTTTATTGTCACCGAACACCATATTTTGGCAAAAATTGTCCTCCTCAAGGAGCCACAACCAGATATTATGGTTGCCTGTAAACATTATGTTTTAGGCCCGTTTTCACAACTTACCGATAGCTAAAGGTAGGGTTGTATCGGCCGTACATGCTATGGTTGAAAAATAGCCATGCAATCATTTTATTACCTATTTTAAACGAAATTATACAATCAAAGATGTTCGCAAATTTCAGTAAGTATATTTTAAATTATTCTTATACTTTTTCTAGGTGTAATTATTTACAAATTTTGTGTGTTACAGTGTATTGTAATAATTAGAATTCTTCTTATTGTGAATTGAATTTCTTTTACGAGAAATTGTGAAGGACATTTACTTACAACAATTGGTTCCGCACTTTGTGCTCCTGTCTGTGAATTTTTTTTTATATATTTATACATTTTTTTTTAATATTTTGTTAAACAAATAAATAAAAAATACAAACAAATGAATAAAAAAAAAAAAGAAATACGTATCGATTTGTTTATATGAGCACATTAAAATTATATTTTTGCAAGAATATTATTAAATTTATTATTATTAAATAAATTAAGATGAGAGATGATAATAATGCAAAGTTTTGTTTACAGATTTATAAATGAATAGTTATGACTGATGAGTTTTGGAAGGTGTTGTTCTAAGAATCTCAGAATTTTCAAAAGACTTGTTTCCATATACTACTTGTTTATGTTTTAAGTTTCTAATCCAATATGAGAGTTGTTATTGTGAACTACTAAAAACAAAAACATACTTTCTTCCTTATTATTTAAAAGCAATAATTTTTGACTAAATAGCTTTAGCCTAAACGAAAGAATAAACTTTGAAAAATTAAGTACATTTTTAAAGACCCTGTTAATGCTACTAAATCGACTCATTGTAGATGTTCCTTAAAACAGGTAAGAAGTTTTAGTCGGCCAAGCCCAACAATTAAATACCCTTCACCAGAGTGTTTAAAAACTAGTTTTCGAGAGTGTGCCCTATTCGCGACCCATGGGCAAAATATGTTTTAACCCTGCGGGAAATTTGTGTCAAATGTTTTAACAGACTGGTCCTGGAAACAAAAAAAAAAAAAATTATAATTACACTGGTCGGCAAAAAAAAAAAAAAAAATCGGAAGCAAAAACTTTGTTATCTGATTTTAATTGTCTAGGGTGCTTATTTACGCATTTTTTAAATAAAAAAATTGCATTAATTTTGAATAAAAACAATTATAACACCGTCCGACAAAAAAAGAAAAAAATTGTGAGACACGAACCGGATGATAAAATTGTGAAACTATACATTAAATGGAGAAAAACAACGTTTTCAGTTTTTCATTTCGTGATCCTGTGTCCTTTTTAAAGGACTTCAAACTTTCAAAGAAGAACACTTTTCAAAAAATATTTTAAAATACTTCCGCGGATCCAACAATGCCAAATTTGATGTCAAAAGAACAAGAAGAGCTGTAAAATATTTTGTATTATTTTTATTTTATCCTGTCAGGATCAAAAGTTGTCAAAAATGTCCTTTAAAATATTTATCCTTTAATATCCTTTAAGATTGCCAATAAATTCCTTTTAAAAAAATTGTGCGTTAAAGACCCAAATATTTTATACAACATACCAAAATTTCATCCTCCTAGCTTTTTTACTTAAGTTTTAATAAATATTTTAAAAATTTAAGCAGGTGATTTTTTTTTTGTGGAATAAAAGCCAAACCAAACCAGCACTCTGTTCTTTTTGCGAAAACATTATTTTTCAACGGCAACAAGTTTCTTGCAACATTTCTTTTTCGTACGAAATAATATGATCATCACTTCTTTCGCACGAAAATCAAAACAACAGTTTTCTCATGTCAAATTTTTCACCCGAAAAATAAATGTAACTCAACATACTTGGCAAATACGAACAGAGTACTAGCCTTCATATATATAAAGTTCAAATTAAAATATTAAAAAAATTTTTATTTATATACAAAAAAGGTTTATTTAGAAAAGTGCATATTGTTGGTTTGTCGTTTATGTAGACCAGTAGTATCACGACAAATTGACCAACAGTATTCGGCCAGCATATGAGCGGTATTTTTTCCACGGTACCGATTCTCAATTACAGCGAGATCTTGATGGAATCTCTCCCCGTGTTCATCACTAAAGTCTCCTAAATTACTGGGGAAAAAATCCAGGTGGCTATCCAAAAAATGAATTTTAAGTGACATGTTGACTCCCATTATTCCATAACTATTCACTAGTTTCTTAACAATAGCTTCATAATCTACAGATTTATTATTGCCCAAAAATTTATTTATTACATCTTCCAAACTATTCCACGCTGCCTTTTCCACCGTCGTTAATAAATCGGGAAACTCATTCGATTTCATTAATTTTTTTAACTGTGGTCCATTAAATACACCTTAAAATATAAAACTTTAATAAAAATAACCCATTGTGATCATTTAACCTACCAGCCTCAATTTTCGCAGTACTTAGCTTTGGAAAAACTTTTTTCAAATATTCCATTGCTGAACCATCACTATCAAGTGTCCGAACAAAATTACGTATCAAACCCAATTTAATGTGCAGGGGAGGGAGAAGTATCTTAGATGATGAAATAAGTGGCATTTGAAAAACGCTATTGATCCCAAGCTGATGACTTAGGCGATACGGCCATTTATGGTCGGTATAATGCAAATCACGTCGTCGACCTTCCCAAAGACATAAAAAGCACTAATGTTTAAAAAATCCATTTTTTATTCCCATGAGAATAGCCACCACTTTAAGGTCACAACAAATCAACCAATGATGTGCATCGTACTTTATTAACTTAAGAATGACTTTCATATTTTCATAAGTTTCTTTAATATCTGTACCATAAATAATGGGCACTGACGGGTACACGTTGCCATTATGTAATAATACTCCTTTAAGACTTTTAACGGATCCATCTATAAAAAGTCTCCATTCGGCAGGATCGTAATTGTTTCCAATTGTATCAAAGAGCTTCTGTATGTCAGTTGCATATGTAATACCAGTTTCGTCGTCTATCTTAAAACATTGATCGAATGAGCTAACTTTTAAACGCTTTCGCGAAGATGTGACATAGAAATCAGAACAAACTAGTTTCCACTGCTGCAAGCGTGATGCCAAAAGTTCGGCCTTTTCTTTAGATACATTCATATCTCTGACAAGATCGTCAAAGTCGGTCTGAGTTACAAAATGTGGTTCAGCATACCCCAACTCGCTTTCTGCTGGTTCATATATAGAACATTCCTCAACATGTGTATCGTAACAATGTGATTCTTCTTCAATGATTTCTGAAGCTTCTACAAGTTCTTCAGACGGTGAGTTGAGGTTTATTGCTGAACGTAATACTGCAGGTTTCATAGACTCGGAACTATAGTAGTTTATACCTTCTCGCTTATTATATTTAACCTTCATAATACGCGGATACGACTGACAAAAATAACAACATTCTGCAGAATGTTTACTGCGGCGTAACCATACCACTGGATACACGTATTTCATTGCATTGCGAGTTTTACCTATGTCCTTTGATCGTAGTACACCAGCGTAGCAATAGTTACATACAATTTCAGGCACATACCACAATCTTGGAGCTAAGTTTATTAAAAAGTATTCTTCGTACCTTTTTTCAAAGGTTTTTGTTATATTTCGCGATTTATTAAATGGTACAAATAATCCACACACAACACAAAACTTATAACGGTTTGGGCACTTCATATTTAAACGCGTTTGCAAAAACTATTACGTTGACGAAAAATTATAATTTATTTAAACAATTCTAGTTGAATTTTTTTTTATAAAGTGGCAACTATTTCAGAACCCACGAAAAAATATGTAAGGTACCAAATAATCTAAGTACTAGCTATTTTTTTTTTCGAATGAAATTTTAAAATAAAATATAAAAAATAAAATAATGCAAATTTAAAGTATTAATTTACACTTAAGTAGTAAAGCTAGAAGGTTGAAATTTTGGCATGTGGTATTCAATATTTGGTCCTTCAACGCACTATTTGTTTTAAAAAAATTATTGGAAATCTAAAAGGACATTAAAGGATAAAAATTTGAAAGGACATTTTTGACATCTTCTAATCCTAAAAGAATAATAACAAAATAATGCAAAATATTTTAATATTGGTATAGTAGGATGAGCAGAAGTATTTTAAAACATTTTTTTAAAAATGTAGTCCTTTGAAATTTTGAAGACCTTTTAAAAGGAAACAGGATCAGAAAATAAAAAACTGTGAACGCAGTTTTGCTCCATTTAATCTCTAGTTTCAGACTTATGTCATCCGGTTCGTGTCTAATATTGAGTGTCGGACGGTGTAATATTTACAATTTCTGAATGGCTCCGAAACTATTGAAAATAGAAAAAACTATTGTTAAAGTTAAAGACTTAAAGCAAATATTGTTTAAAATCATTTGCACACAATCGGACAAATCTTTCTCAAGTAGAAATCTATTAGCATAACTGCTTTGTTTCGGGCGAAATAACTATTAGTTGCCCATAATACTGAATAATAAATAAAATTAACATTTTTCAATCGATTGTCATGATAAATATGTATGTATATGGCTTATTTTGATAAATGATAAAAATGTAAAATTTTTGTCTTCATAATTTTTTTAAAGAATTTTTGAAAAAAAAAACTAATTTTGCATGAAAAACAACATTTATCGCAATTAATTTCTGAACAATTCGAAAGAGTTGAAAATTTAAGAAAAATTTTTTTCCATGATTTAAAGATTATTTATAATTATTTGCAATTGTTTTTGATCAAAATCGGCTAAATCATTCTCAAGTTACGATGAAATATAGAATATAGATAGAAAAAAAATTAAAACGGATTTAAGTTTCGCGTCTTAAGATCTTTGTATTATAAAACGGGTGGTTAAATTTTTAGGGCGATGTTGAATGTGAACCACTCCTAAACGTCGAGTTTTTTCTGCATTTCATTTGACATTTCTCAATTTCAGACTAACTCAATTTGAACCATGGAAAGATACACAATCGACCAACGCGTTAAAGTTATTCAGGCTTATTATGAAAATGGACGTTCAAATCAAAATGCATATCGTGCACTTCGTGATTTTTTCGGTCAATTTAATCGTCCAAATGTGCGTACAATCGGAAAAATCGTGCAAAAATTTGAGCAAACCAGGTCTGTAGGAGATGTGAAAACACCAGTGCATGCTCGTACAGCTCGTACTGCAGAAAATATTGCTGCTGTTCGCGATAGTGTGACTGAAGAGCCGTCCACCTCAACTCGTCGTCGTGCCCAACAATTGCACCTCTCACGCTCGTCGTTGATGAACATTAGCATAAATACTTGCATTTACACGCTTACAAGGTGCAATTGATTCAAGAACTATAGCCTTTTGACCATTCCAAACGTCGTCATTGGTCGGAATGGTGGCAAGAATTGTCAACAGTGGATGATCAATTTTCGAAGAAAATCATCTTCAGTGCTGAGGCACATTTTCACCTCAGTGGATTCGTCGAATAATTATCCAAAAGTGATTGTCGAAAAACCAATGCAGCCACAAAGAGTGACTGTTTGGTGCGGTTTATGGGCTGGCGGGGTTCAACAGGACGGTGCCACTTGCAGCACAGCTAACGAAACAATGGCTCTTTCGCGAGACAAATTCAATGGCCGTGTTATCTCACGTGGTGGCGATGTCAATTGGCCGCCAAGATCATGTGATTTGACACCGTTGGACTTTTTTCTTTGGGGTTATTTGAAAGAAAAGGTGTACGTCGAAAAGCCAGCAACCATTCAAGTGCTAAAGGATGAGATAACTCGGCACATTAACGGCATAGAACCTCACTTATGCCTCAGCGTCATTGAAAATTTGGACCAAAACGGCATTATACATAATTGAACCATACCAATATTATCATAATAAAAAGAAATGACAATAATTTCCTAAATAATTTGTGTTTTAAGCTTAGTACTCTGTTCAAATTTTTGAAAAATGTTGAGCAACATTAATTATTTCACATGAAAATTTTGACATGTATCAATGTTACCTATCAAGCGAGTTTGTACAATTTGACGTTTTTATTTCTGCAGAGTATGCGACATTGTTTTGAAAATACTTTTTTTTATTAAAAAATTTAATAAAAAAGAAAGTAAATATGGACAAGAAACTGTTGCCGGTTGTGTTATTTTATTTTTTTATTTCGTATTTAATAATCACTTCATACTTTTTTGCTTTTGCTTAAAATTCCAAGTGAAATAAGTGCAGCATACATTATTTCGCATATGTAAAAAAATGTAATTAACAAGGTTTCGTTTAAATGTGCTACATTCCCATTTCATACTATTGATAAACTGAAATTTATTGTTGAAGGGATAAGCTATTCCTATGCGCATTTCACTGGTTGCTTAGGCCAGATTGTCAGAAAACTTCATCCAAAGATTTTAGAAAAACTAAAGATATTACACATATAAAACTGTTAAGCGAATAAGAATTATAAGCCACAGTTTTACTTGTAACAATATCAAAGCTTAAACAAAAACAACAACAATAAACAGTGAGTTTATCTTTTCTTACAGTCCCGGCTACATTCCCATTTCATACTATTGATAAACTGAAATTTATTGTTGGAGGGATAAGCTATTCCTATGCGCAAAAATGTTGCCAGAAACATTTCTGAACTTTTTCACAAAATGAACAGAGTACAACTCTATCAAAATTTTTTCATAGATATTCCGAACAAGTTTTTTTTCATATGCGTTTTGGCAGCATTTCACGTGAAATGTTGAAAAGAGTACCAGGCTTTATTCAAAATTAACACCTTAAAATTTAACCATCCTTTACATATATTCTTATTTAAAACAATTTTTTTTGCTGACCAGTGTTATTAGACAATGATATTAATATGTTTGGAATGTAGACATGACACGAAACACAATAGCCATAACAAAATGTGTAAAAAATGCCGTCACACTATGCTGTTCCCTCACTGGATAACCACCAGGAATAAAAAAGAATTAAAAAAGCAAGCAACGCTTCTACGTTCATACGGTGCAACTGTGTTCCTTCGGCTAACTGTTGTAACTTTTTTTGGTACCTGTTTCGGTACCATGAAACTCAATTATTAATTTTTGACTTCCCTTATTTGATCGTTAACTTTAAAAGCACTGTTGCCAGTCGGTAGTTATGCGAAAAAAAATTAAGAAACATTGTTAAGCCTACAGGACATAATGTGTGCAAAATAAAGTTATTACACATTTACATAGGTACATATGTCGAAGTCTTTTTATATACCAAAAAATATATACATACATATACAGTGTGTGTCAAAGGAAAGTGTACAAAATGTTTTGATATTTAAATCATTTTATTTACATATTAAAAACGGGGTTCTTTTAAGTTTAATGGCCGTTTTCTCATTATACGATTATCTTTTTTCCCAACGAAAAACTACTTATTAAAGAAATTTGGTTTTCTCAATGTCTCATTTGCTTCTATTCTGTCACAAAGCTAACCAGTACTCATCTGCCAATTATTTATTTGCCGTTCAGATAAATTCAATCAGCTGACTCCCAATTTTAACATGTATTTTGAGAGGTGTTGCCAACTGAAAACAATGTTTTTTGTCAGTATTTTGAGAAACCCAAAATCGTTAACGGACAGTTTATCGGTCTAAAAAATTTATTTTGACATTAAGTAGCAGACAGTTTGTCGATACATTGAAACAAAACCTTATATTATGCTCTTACAATATCTGAACAAAAAATAAAATTACTTCAACAGCACCAAAAGCAACAACAAGAAAAACAAAAATATGTGCTCCATTTTTTACGCGTCAAAAAAAGTGTATAGGTACACATACAGAATCGGAATAGTAATTTTGTAGTTGCTGAAAAAAATGTACCGGTATTATTTATTTTTGCATTGATGCTGTTTATTTAGGTGCTTTCTGTTATGCTTAAGAGATTTTAAGTTATTTGCTTTTGTTTTTTGATAGCGTGAACTTCAGCTTTAGATTACAAACGGTCTTCATGGAAGAGTTCCCAGAAAAAAGCCACACATTTCCAAATGAAATAAAGAACGACGACGAGAATAACCAAACAAATATAAAAACAAAGAAAAATCGAGAAGCAAAAATGAGGAGTTCAACAAAAAATATATTTTCCACCGTAAAGCATCGAGTAGGTTCGGTGATAGTGTGAGGCTGTATGGCAGCAAGCAAGGAGAATGCATGTTAACGGTGGTGGCGATACTACAACAAGTACAACACCAAAAACAGAACATTGAAATTTATTTGTTGCTTTCGTTGGTCGATATTCTTCTCTCTAAGTAAGAAAAATAAGTATCACAGCTGTGTTTTCAACGCCACCTGAAAAATGACTTCGCCTTGGCAGCAAGCGGTGTGGGCAACCTCGTATTTATAGACAATTTGATGAACAAAATCAAGTATTTGAACATTTGAAAAGAACATTTGGCGCCTAGTTTAAAAAAAATTAAGCATGGATCGAACGCGGATCTTCTAACAAGACAACGATCCTAAGCATACTTCCAAACTAGTCAAAGATTGGTTGTTGTAGCACATACCGAAATAGTTCAATCGCCCCCACAGTTTCCAGACCTTAATCCCATTGAACATCTGGACAGACAAATCGGAGAAGAAATATAATCAGCAAATACTCTGTAAAGGAAATCTTATAGGAAGAGTGGTCCTTTGAACACATGTTGTACACTGTCTTTTGACACTCACTGTATGTCTATAAAAAGATTAAAAAACAATTATATGTTCGTGTAAAGTGAAAGGACATTGTACATGTTTCTGATGATTAGATGACAATGAAGATGTTGATGATGGTGACATAGACAATGAACAATGTCATCGATATTGAAAGTAAAATTAGAATCAATAGAATGAATTGAAACTAATTTGCAGCATGTCATTGATGGACGAGAACAAAACGTCAGAAAGAGAGAGAAAAAGCTATTGTAATGTAATCAGATGTAATGAAATGGTGAGTGATATAAATGAAGGTGATAAATTTATGAAATACAATTATAAGAATATATTTTGCCAGACATACAATCCTGATTTGATTAAACACAGTGAATCTGCGTTTGTTATAAGTTTAATACACTTGCGATGCTGGGGTACTTACCAAGGGCTCGTTGCTTTTGACTAGTTGCACAATTTTTATAGTTTCTTCATCCTCATCCATTTCAATTGGCAATTCAGGCAGATGTGGATAAAAATCTTTTTGTGCAATGCAATCATGGGCATACAGAAGACTCTAGAGGCCAAACAGACAAAGGAAAAAAATTAATTCAATAATCAAACACATGACACTTGATGGATTCAGCTTTAAAAGGGACCTACTTGTAAATGCGGTTTCTGCAACAAATGAAATGCCTCACGGCATTCATCACTCAAGTGACAGTGTTGCGACAACTGTTCCAATACCTCATACAGAATCTGTAAAGGAAAATCTTTTAGTAATACAAAGGATATAAAAAAAGTTTTCAAGTATAACACTTACCATTGCTGATGTCGATAGTATGGGCGCCAGGCGGTCGTCTCTCCCCACCTTGGCCACTTTACTGTGAACATTGACAAGGGCATTAAGTTCTTTGGATTCGAGCAGTGCTTTAAGAAAATCAATTTCTTGATCGTTTGAAAGACTGTCAGCGTCCTTAAGCGATGTTATAAGTTTTGAGAGTGCTTAAAGTGTAATAAATGTTTTTTTAGTTTTTTTAAGCTGGACTGAAGCTGGACTGAATCTATAAAATAATTATTTGTTAATTACCCGGATCAAAGGTTGTGTCATTTGACGCCATTACTTCAGCTGTCATAATTCATATAATTAACGGCAGGATAATTTGATATTTTTCTTTTATGTTGAATAGTTTCCTTGTACAAATGGTCCTTATTAAAATCTGAAAATAAAAGAACAAGAACAGAGTAAGTGAATAATATAAATAAACATATCGCTCATTTGCTGCAAGACCGGCATAAATCAAAAAAACACAATTTTGGAGTTAGTGATGCAGAATTGTTCGCTATATTTTTCTTTATATTGTGTATAAAATTCATCTTTATATCTTTTATACTTTCCCCATTTGAAGAGAATGTATCGTTATTTTTTCTAAGTGATTAAAGCAAATCAAAAACATTAAACGCGCTTATCTCGAAATGGATTTTTTTGAGTTATGCCGGTCTTGCAGCAAATGAGCGGTATTTGTATATAGATAATTTAAATTGTTTTATATTATGATATCGAGCAAAACTACGTAAATTTAAAGGTTCCAACTCTCGCACCATGAGCTATCCTACACCAAGTTGACGTAAATTATTTGCCTCCGACTTAAAGGCTCAGTTAGCCGGGAGTAACAGTAACCTTACCGTAAAAAAGTAAGACCAATCTATTTCTTACAAATTGAGACGTAACATCTTACTGCTAACTATAAGCAATACCTATATTGGTCTTACTTTTTTACGGTAAGGTTAAGTTACTGTTACTCCCGGCATACTGAGCCTATATAAAGGATTGTTTTGGTTTAATTTCTCTACCGGGGCTTTGCTATTAAGGGGTAACTGAATAGCAACGCAGATAAATTATTTGGCCTCGAAATTTTTATAAAGCCATTACAGATTACGGCTCACGACAGATGAGCCTCCTGCACAGCTATAGAATGACCTGATGCTTCATGTAGAAAGCCGAAACTTGATTGCAATCGACTTGATCGCAACTGAATGAATTTCATTCAAAGATTTCTAAAAATAATTATTTTAAAATGATTTTGACAAGATCTCATTTTGAAATCTGAAATAATTTTGAAATCAAAGAACGAAATTAGCTTGATTAAAATCATTTTGATTTCAATGCCAATTGATTGCGGTTCTTTACAGCTCTGGCAAACATGAATCACTTTATTTAATTTTTTATTGAAAAGGTCTTAACTTTTAATTGCATTTCACTAGCGTTTTATTTTGATTTTTTTTTTTTATTAATTTCACTTTCAATTAGTAAAAAAAAACTTTAATCATATAAATTGCAAAAAAAAATTTGATAATAATTATAAAATCGGTCAGCATAAAAATGCACTTTTTCTGCAGCCCCAAACTATGAAATTTATTCGACTACAAATTATTTTAAATTTATAAAAAAAGACGTGGGCCATAAATTTTTGGTATGTCACAGCTCTTTTTATTGGCGTCTTATGTTCTGGTTGATTATGGTTTGTGGCACCCGAATGTCGCCTGTTGATTAGAAAGCAAAAAATAAAAGAAGAGGAGAGGAGAACAAAAACCTTAAAGTATAAATAACGTGGTACACAATGCGATTGCGAAAAAAGTATTTGCTAAGAAAAGTGTCATCATACCTTCGTAATATGGCTCTCCCTCTGTCTGCCACTTTACAGACTAAAATTTATACCAAAAGGTAACCAGAGAAGGTAGTGATGGAGGGAGATCTCTCTGATAAATGCATTTGTGCAATTACACATAAATTATGCACAGTAAGTGTCGGTAATTGGGTTGTACTGATTGCTCAGACACTCATACTACAAATATGCAGATCTCTAGTAGAGATGGGCACACTGTGATGTATTCTTACACTCAAAGGAAAGTGTTAGTAATGAAATGAAATGTTTTTATAAATAATTCGAAAAAAAATGTGAAAATTATACAGATGTAATTACTAGGTTTTTCTGAAACTAAAATTATACAAATAATTTAAGTACTAAAAGCATAATTTAAGTACAGAAAGCGTAAAAATGTTGCAATGATTATTAAAGTTATCAAACATTAATTATCGTTATACATATTTTTATTAGTTAGGAATTTTGAAGAAATATTTGTAATTTCTTAACGGTATTGGATTCTAATGTTAAAAAATCTTTTCATTAGCATTTCAAAAGTAATTGTTTGACCCTAAGCCACCAAAGGTGAATAGGGTTATTGTACACGTATGTTTGAGCTGATGTGTAACACATAGAAATCTTAAAGTTCATCATTCGCCTCAGAAACACCACCCCCCAATGCAATAGAACTTTAATGTTCATAAGCCCTTTAATTAGGATAGTATTTAAATGGAATTTTGCTCAAAATATTCAACCTGGTTACCAAAATTAGTGGGAACTGGTCCACATTTAACTATAATTTCTATGCAAATGTGCTCAAAAATAACTTTTATAATATCTAGTATGTTGAAGCAAAAATTGTGTGATCGTAGTTCCCATAAGAGGCTTCATGCCGAAAATCACTTAATAAAAAGTCTTATAAAGATGTTAGAATCTAGTTAAAGTTTGGTACAAACAATTCTTACTGGGCTTACTAAACAAGAGTGGCAAGCGTTTTTTTAAACATGAAAATTCTATTTCAAATACAATTTCAATAAAACAAACTAACATATCGATCTGTCAATTAAAATTATTTTAAGGGGGTTCATTTTAATGGCAATTTTCTGAATGTACCGATTGTCCTGTTACTTAATGTCGACATAAATTTGTAACAAAAAAAATAAACTGTCCGTTAACGATTTCGGTTTTCTCAATATACCGACAAAAATATTGTTTTCAGTTGGCAGCACCTCTTAAAATACATGTAAAAGTTGGGAATCAGCTGATTGAATTTATCAGTACGGCAAATAAATAATTGAAATATGAGTGCCGGTAAGCTTTGCGACAAAATAAAAGCAAATGAGACATTAAGAAAAGTGCAGGGGCCAGATTACGGCATTCGATATCGATCGAAATTACAATACAATTTAAATGGGAATTTCGATCGATATCGATGCCGTAATTTGGCCCCTGCTTTTGGTTGGGAATAAAGATAATATCCTAATGAGAAAACGGCCATAAGGGTATGTTTCGTATAAATTGTATGCAAATGAGAAGTTTTGACATACAAAAAACTAGAGTTTGCTAAAAACCGTAAAAATGTGAAACCGCGGTTTCGGTTTTAAAATGATTTAAACTGGTCGGTTTCGGTTCGGTTTTCGGTTTTTAAAATATCCCAATAAAACAACATAAACCTATATATATGGGACAATCCAAGTCAAATCGGTTAGTTGATGTTGATGTGTTGATGTGTCCCCTCAACAGCACATTCCTGCAAATTTTAAAATTTTTTTGGTTACAGAGATATCGAATATTAAAAAAATCGGGTTATAAGAAAACTATGTTCAAATAAATACTTATAACTCTTTCAATATTAGCCCAAACAGAATAATTTTTTCTGTATTTTTTTCTTTTTGTGTCTTCTATCCAATAAAAAATAGAAACACATTTTCCACAATGAGCTTGGATGAGATTTTGGGATTTAATATTTTAAATAAATTTTTTTCCCTGTTTGAACTCTTTGATTTTCTTGAATTTGTTTTGTATTTATCAAGGTATATTTACACAAGGTAAACTCATTTGGGAGTGTAGACATGCTGCTCTATAAAAGGAACCATGTTGTCAAAATTGTCTTCATATAAAACAAAAACAATTTAACGCACACATGTACAAATTTTGGCTCATATACACGCAATTTGACGTTTGGGTTCCAACTAGGGGTAAACAGCTGACAAACATATGGGCCAACGAGTTTACCTTGTGTAAATATACCTTGGTATTTATTAAATAATTATTTTTTTTCTCAAATTTTATGACACATTTGGTTGTGCGATTCAAAAAACTACTATTTTTTCTGATTTTTTCAAATTTGTAAAAAAAAAATGATCTATTAAACCACTGTGGAATATTTTTTTGTTTATTAAAAAAACCATGATTATTATTTTTTTTTATTTTATTAAGTATTTTTTTTTTAAATTTTTACAAACATTTTCATTTTTTGATGAAGATAGCTTTTTAGCTATTTTTTATTGGATAGTAGACAAAAAATGAAAAAATATTCTATTTGGATTAATATTGAAAAAGTTAGGAGTATTTATTTGAACATAGTTTTCTTATAACGCGATTTTTTTAATATTCGATATGTCTGTAACTATAAGCCAAAAAAATCGGAAAATTTGCTTAAATGTGCTGTTGAGAAGGAACATCAACACAGTAAAAAATAAAGGAAATCAAAAAATATTTTTCTCCAAACTGTCCGATTTGACTTGGATTGCCCCATATATAATGATAATTTTTTTTAAAATTACCTAAATGAGTTTTCCCAGATCACTTTTGATGAGCGATTGAAAATGCATTGAAAATGCATGTGATTCAAACATATGAAATCATTGAAAAAATCATTGATTTATTCATATTCTCAAAAAGGAATAAAAAAATTGTATCTCAATTGATTCTTTGAGCTGATTCATTTTCTCACAACGAGTGTATCATTTTTTTATCGAAAATTGAGCTCATATAAAAATAAAAAACTTTTTATTGATTTGCTTTACATGTCGATTCAAATAAAAATTAATTGAATCAAACCAAGTTTTCTCGAGCAATCCCTGAAAATTTTAAAGAAATTGAAATTGAAATTGTTGCAAGAAATTTGATTCTGTTTAATAATCAAGAAAAACAGATTCATATTAAATAAATGCAGCTTGATTTCAGAAATATCTTTCTTATTTTTAATAAAAACAAGCTAATTTTGTAATTCTTGTTTTAAGAAATTATTGATCATATACCAAACAAACATGAGAAAGTGTTTTTTTGTTTAAATACGAACAAAATAAGTTAAAGTCATGAAATTATTTTTGGATTTTGGATTTTCTTGTTTTAAGAAACGCAATAGGTTACTTTGTCCTCGTCCATATTATGAAACATTTGCTGCAGAAACTGTCTTCAAAACATTATTGAAACTGCATTTGTGTCCATAATATAAATTTTGTTTTGCAGCATTTAAGCATTTTGTATGATTTCTCTCTTTCTTTCAATAACATTCTCTCTTTCTTTAAGTGCCGGTTCACACACTTCAAGTTTAAGTCGTCAAGTCTTGAGTTTTTAGGAGAGAGGGAAAATAAATGGCATTCTCTTTTCCCTTCTCTCCTAAAATCTCAAGACTTGACGAGTCAAACTTGACGTGTGTGAACCGGCACTAAATAATAAACTCAAAAAAACTTTGTGCACACGAAACAAAGTACACTTTTCCATTCGTCTTTCCCCTTTTATTAACAAACTCAAATGTTTCGCAGCAAATGTTTCATAATGCCGACGACGACTTTAAAAAATAAACTTCTTCTTGTGTATATAATAACACATAAAAAAACAGAGCATAAAATAAAAACAGAATAATGAAATTTTTTCATATAACAAATGAATCAAGGAAGATGGGGAATAGTCCTAATATTTAACGGCTGACTTAGCATTAGCTGTAAATAAAAGGTTTGAGGCTTTAAAAAATAATGGAACCTATTGTTTATCTACAATTCTTGACCTTTGGTAAAATTCTCGAATATTTTAAAGACAATCGACGACAATCATATAGAAAAAAAGTCGTAGTCATCGTCCATGTTTGAAGTTGCATTAGTGTCCAGATTTTAAAATCCTAGGCTTGCAATTTTTGTATTTGAATCTTGTCTCTCCTCTTCTCCTTTTAATACTTTACATATAAATAGAACTTTAAGTTGAAAAGTGTAAGAATTACAAAACAAAATTATAGAGTACATGAAACTAAGTACCCCCAATCTTCTCTACCCGCATTAATAAACTTAAGAGTGACTAAGCTAATTATTCATTTTTATTCGCAACTACTACAAACTTCCTTTATCATTCAAAATTTTTCTAAATATAGCCGGTGGGATATACAAATAAATCATATTCTCCTTATTATTATTATAGACAAAGTGGGCAAAATGTAGATAAATATATGCGACATAACAATATTAAGTTCAACAACCCAGAATATGAATTTGTATAAATAGATGTTGTGCATTGTATGAAAATTTATTTTATTTTTATTTCAGCTAAATATATGTATGTATGTTTATGACAAATATTTGCCAAATGTGTTAAAATACTTTTGTTAAAAAAAAAAAACATAAAATATTAATTGGGAATGAAAGAGATAATGTGTACGTTTCCGTGATTGGAAAATGTCCGGGACACCCTAACTTAGACTCTATTCAGCTAAATATTAGGGACGTTGCGATAACCAATACCGAAATATCGGAAATACTTAAGATTTGCCGCTTTATCGGTAACGGCGATATATTACTGTCGATACGACGATACTTCTTAAAAATTCTTAAAGTTTTTTTTAAACATACAATTTAATTATCAAAGTAATTTTTGGGAATACATAGTTTTTAATTAATAAGATTCCGTTTTTCATTCTTGTAAATACATTGATATCTATTGTTGGAGGATAAGCTAGTTCCTATGCGCATTTCACCCCCTACAAAGACAAAGAAATAACGTTCAATCATCTCGGTTATTAATACACAGCATCCGATAAAATGTGGGCGCGATTGGAGAAACGGGCGTTGCACAGAATAGTTTTTTCTATATCGTAAAAACGGTAAGAGAAAAATGTTTTGGTACACATAGCTGGGTTATTAATACACAAACTTACTGCAAAATATAGGCTGGATTAGAAAAGTGGGCGTGACAATTCCTATGCAAAGACATTATAGATTTCTTTATATCTGGAGAACGGCAAAATTTCCAAATTAAGTACAATCATCTTGGTTATCAATTCGCAACACCTGACAAAATGTGGCCGGGATTGAAGAAGTGGGCGTGTTATAAAATACATTAACTTATATCTAAAGAACGGTATTTATGTAAATGTTTGTTCTTATTGCACCATGGTGAAGAGTGTATAAGATTCGGAATAGCCGAATAAAATACTTTTACTTGTTTTCATTTAATTTTGATTAAAGAAGAATTGGAGAGGTTACTTAAGGCAGAATTAATTTGTACGTTCTGTTTTGTTAGTTCTAGTAGTGAGCTAGTCTATCAGCGCCTGGGTTGCGGGTTCGATTTCCGCCAGTGTTGCCAAAAACACTACTAACTGTCTTCGTGACTTAGGCGTTGACGTGTTGAAGCGCAAGTCCAGCTTAACTTGTTTTGTATGAACTAAACAAATTTAAAAATAGCTTAAAAAAACTATGTTGTGTGAACAAATACAAAACTTAACTTTAACTTTTTTATTACTTTTTGATTTTTTTTTTCTTTTGCGAACAAAACTTCAAATTACTGTTAGCAAATGTCAAATCACTGTCCAATTTTACTGTCTGCTAAATTTGCTTGACAGTTAGAAAAGTATGCATGTATTAGCGAAAATATTTGCATGTATTGCTTCTGAATTGCCAGTACTGGCAAATGTAAACGCCAGGTTAGATTCTTGTAGTACAGCTAGAAACATGATATTAGTCCCGGCACTTTTTGTAAGGCGTGCCAGCCAGTTATGAAAAACTTTTAAAGCCTTTCTAGAAATCAAGCGCAATTGAAGTCGACGGACATTCTCAGTTAAAATTTTTTTAAAAATCACCGTATTTTTCTCGGATTTATTTTATAAGCTTAAGTTTTTTTAATTACTTTGATTTGAATTTCGCTGATAACTTTCATATATAAATTTTTGTAATCTCCTTTACTTTACACATTTTTTACGATGAATGTCAAACTGTATATAAAAAATGTGCTATTTAAGTACCAAATTTCTAACGTATGGAATTTTTATAATGATGTCTCTCACATACCCACATCTAAAAAGGGTCTGAAATATGCTCAAAAGCTTGTGTGATGAAAATAAATGTAGAAATTAAGACCATGTAATTTAGTTTTAAATAATCTTAAACAGTAAGAAATCTAAAAAACAAACATTTTTATATTAAAAAAATTGATATTAACCTTAGTCGATAAATTGATATAAATTGTTCGAGTTATTCGATATTCGATTTGCTAAATCTGATACGATTAGTAAGGCGAAATTGAACGTTGCGTTTAACAATATTGTACGGTACGTGTATGGACTTAAAAGGCGTTCTAGTGTTTCTTTGTTTTCATCTCGGCTTTATGGCCTTTCCTTAGATAATCTGCTGAACATGAGAGTTTTAGTTTTTTTACATAAGATAATATATACCCACAAACCTGAGCACTTGTACGTTAAACTTTGTATTTCTGACATAAGCAGAGGGAAAAGAATTAGATCGTTCGGGTATAAAAGTTTAATTTCTGAGTGGCATTTCTACATATTCGCAGTATCTCTCTGGAATTCTATACCATATAGCATTCAACTTTTAAGTAACGCACGAAAATTCAGGGAAAATATTTTTAAACTGTTTTCAGCATAGCACTTTGAAACATACATAATTACTTGAGATTAAAATATATAAAATTATCTAAATTTTTGATTAATAAAATATATTATTTTAAGCTTTTAAATATTTAAATTAAATTATCTTAAGTTTTTTCTTTATTGTTTAAATTAAATTGTTTTTTGATTACTTATATAAAAATTGTAGTTAGTTATTAAGTTATTAATGAATTAAAGTTTAACATATTCTCAGTTCCATACTGCAAAATAAGACTCTTAGTCTTGTGTATGGAGCAATTCAATTATTAAATAAATAAAATAAAATAAATAAATAAATAAAATATTCGAAATTGGCTGTTTTTATTATTCGATCAAATAATGGCGGAAAAATTCCTCGATTAAGCGAACAACGATTAATTGAGTGGACTCTAGTATTTAACCTCTGGATTGATCCCAATTTAGATCAAGGGGTGTTTTTCTCTAAATAAGATCAAATAATGCATTGAGTTTTATTTGCAAAAAAAAAAAAAAACTGACTTATAGAAAACTAAATATTTACATATGTATTTTTGAGCCATAAATAACTCCTGTTCCTGAACATCGCCTATAAATCTCTAACAAGCAAACGAAAAAACTTAAACAAAATTCCTAAAATTGTCGCTATCGCAGAATCTTTGAAACACTTTCTGAGTCGATCTTACGATTTCCGTCCGTCCGTCCGGCAGGCTAATTGTCTGTCCATCGAACCGAAGTACTGGTCGCAATTTGAAGAAAATTTGATACATACGTTTCAATTGACAAAAGAACAAATCCTATTTTCATAATTTCAAATGGACCCCAATAGAGTATGTGACCAAAAATCAAAATCCCGAAAATAGCTTTTATTGTCAAAACTTCCTTATGAATGTTGGTTATGACATAAAAATTGGCGACAATTACTTTTCCGATAGCTACTATGTAAGGGCAAAGTGTTGTGCTGGTAGGTCCAAAATTAAGCATAGGTCCCATATAAACCCCCTTCCTAAGAACACTTTACGCCAAATAAATTTCATGGAAATGAAGATATCTTAATTAATAATATTTGGCACAAAGAACTTTTACATGAACATATTGTTTTGGAGGTTCAATGATTGTCCATGGGACAAAATAGGCTACATTCCCGAAAATTTGCCTTTGTATACTGAGGTGAAGGGTATCAAATGGTCGGGCTTAAATAAATTAACTTGCTTATTTGCTTCTTTTGCGTTGTTTTTCAATTTTTTTTTAAATGTAAGGCCATGTAAATGTGGAGCCAAAAAGTTGATGCTGGAGCCAGACAAATTTACATGCTACAATTGAGATTCATTTTGTATGTGAATAAAACTTTTTTTTTTTATTTCACAAGGACATGATATTTATGGAATTCATTATTTAATATAATTAAAATGGATATATAACAATGGATTGATTATAAAATGAACAAGAAAATCTCTTTAAATATTCACGAGCAAGCAGTGTTACCACCATCGAAATTCAAAATTACACTTGAGATGAAGCAAAATTATCCGATTTAAATGAAATTGCATCTGATATAAAATGGAAGTTTAGTTTAATAAAAAGACAAAAAAGCAAAACCACAACAAACTTATTGAAAAAAGATCAATATTAGTCAAACTGTTAAAGCTTAAAAACAATTAATAAAACATAAAATAAAACTCCTAAAATAATGAGTTTGGTTGCATATATCTAGGGAAGGTTCAAAATGCTCATTGTCATTCCTTTATAATGGGTGTTTTTTAAGCCTGATAGAGCTCATGAAAGGTTAGCTGTCAAAAGAACTGTCATACTGCTCTCACTTTTTGCTCAGGCACATCATCATGAATAGATTCATGCTTGCACAACGCCCCAAATTATCCACATTGACTTTGAAAATCAGCCATCGATTTTCGCAAATTTAGGCGACTTCATAATTTAAATGACGCACCTTTTTTTCACAAATGATGGCGATGGCATTTAGACCTCAAGGCCGTGCGATGTTACAACTCTTGATTTTTTTCCGTAGGACTGTGAAGTCACTGTTTTGTGCCGATAAGCCAGATGCAATTGACGTCTTGGATGTCAACATTGTTCATTTTATTCTGAACATGCAGCCAGCAATGCTCGAAAAAGAGGAACAAAATTGGACGTCTGCAATGCATTTCGTCAAGGACAGGCGCGGTGCCTGTTTGTTTGAAATCAGTTTTAATTGGTTATGCCGTATATTAATCAACGATTGTCAACAATTTCAAGTTTCATGGTTTTAAAAAATACCGTTTATACCTTTTTTAGTAAAACAAATGCCTGCAGAGATTTATACAACTGTCCCTTTCGTAATTCAGTTTTACAACTGTTAAAGGCCTTAAATATTCTTAAAACTAAAGCATTTGAAAAATTAATTATACACATGTTGGAATATTGGAAATATTTCTTTCCCCAGGCTAGTTTTTAGTTTGAATAACTTTTTTTCATAGACTTTAGGTTCTAAATCACTATGAAAGTCATCTTTAGCCAAATCTATGAGTCCATCTTGCGACTTTCATCATCGAACTTTTGAAAATATATATTTAATGGTTGAAGACTTTTCTTTAACGAAACCGAGATTTTGGTTTTTTATCTACAATATTTAAAAATAAATAATTATCACTGATATCGAATCTTGATATTATTTGGGTATCTGAAGTAAAAATTTCAAATTACACCTGAATTACACCTAAGAGCAATTATCCACGCTCTACCCACGACAGTAAAAATTATACCAAATTCGGGTAATTACCCACAAAGTGGCAGCCCTGCGAGCAAGGTAATCCATGTTTTTAACACTTAACATTTCCGGTTGTTAATGGGAAGGTTAGAAGTTTGATTAAACTTTTGTTATATGTCGTTTCCTTTAAAATTTTTCATAAACTATAAATTATAACCTGTAACGTAAAGTCTTTAAAAATGCAATTAAATTTCATAAAGTAAATAAATTCCAATGAAATTAAAAGGACTGATTCTATTTTACTCACTGCATGCGGCGAGTGTGTTATTCAGTTAAACTACAAAACAAATCCAACAAAGTTTATTTCAGATCCTACTTACAATAGAATGCACAATGGGAAAGCAGCAAAATGCGATGAAACATTTACAGTTATACGCTTTACACGCTAATATATAGGAATATTGTTATGAAGTTTAATAAAAATGGTGGTTACATACGTGTGGGGCGTCATACGTTTGTTAAATGTGACCAAATCTTAAGTTTTATAATTAGGATTAGAAATAACACAATAGCTCAATTCACAATCTACACTCTACACTAACAAAATATACAGCAATGCTCTACTCTTTTGCAAATATGCAACGCTTAAAACCAATAGTTTATATTTACTTGATTTAGGACGGGTTTTTGAGATGTGGATTAAGTTTAAACTCAGTTATATGTAGTCTGAGATTCGAATTTTTCCGGCGAAATGTGATTTTTCTTATTTTTTCATTAAATACCAACATTTTAAGGAAAACTAAACCTAACTAAACCTAGTTCAACTGAGATCTCAAAAAAAAACCGACAGCTAACACTCAGTGAACCAATTCGATCGGTTTGCAATCGGTGGCTAAACGCCATCGCTTACCTCTCACTCATACTCGCCAACGCTGACCATAATCTAAGGCTTCTTAAGAAGCCGTTTGTTCTGTCGCCGACGCCGATGATATTGTATCGGCTTGGTTTATTTTGCTGACAATAACAAGACAAAAACTAAAAATTAAAAGTAAAAATATCGTACCATGGAAAATCACAAAATTAAAAAAACGAATGAAAGATAACTGTTCTTTAAAGATTTCCTTCGACATTAGAAACATATTATATTTAATTTTATTTAACAAGCGTTGCAAACTTAACCAAAAAGGTCATTCACAATAAATAGAAAATATTTACAATTGCATAAATTTGCAATCTGAAATGCACAAGATCGTGAATTGGGCTTATACAATTTCTAATATGCAATAGTGTAAAAGGGCGAAATGTGTGTAAATAGTTTGAATATGTTTAAAGGGCCAAATAAACCACACAAATGGCTTTGAAAATATGTAAAAATTTTACGGTTTTACAAACGTTTTATGTTGCTAGTGTGGATGTTTGGACAAACATTTGAAGCGTATATGTAGACTTTTAACTAGTATTGTGGTTATTTTGTTGAACTATTCATGGTTTTTAATCCAAATTTTTAATATTTTTAATTAGGCTTTATTTCATCAAATTTAATTTTCATTAAATTATTTTTATGAAGAAAGGAATTTTACAACATGAAAATTAATTAAAATTGTCATTGATAATCTTTCATTCTTGACCGTGGCCGGGGCTCGGACCCTGGCCGGCAGGTTACCAGACATGTTTCGATCGCAACCACTCGATCGCCTCAGATGGATTTGCCGTCTTACACTCGCAGCCATCGACAACTGCTGACGTCAATAGTGAAACATCAATCCTTAAACCAAATTGAACTTTAACCTTTGATAGATCGAAATTTGCTTTTTTGAATGATTATCCATTTTTAATATCAATATTATTTTTCAATATTTTGTGGAAATATTTGATATTTGTGAAACCTTTTTTGGCGTCTAGTGCTAAATGTAATTATTTAAGTGAATACTTTGCAGAGGGAAGAATTGAAGAAGAAGCGTTTAGAAATTTAAACGAGAAAAAGTTCTTTAACAGAATTTTTAAACTTAATAAAAGTCGACCATCTTTGTGGAAAGTAAAGTGTAGACTATAGCAACAGAATTTCAAAAAACAGGGACTATATCATTTTTGTAGAAAAGTTGAAGAAATAAAATTCATAAAAAATAGATATTTTGCGAACATCTGCTCACGCGGGGGCCAAAGGAGGTCATTTCATGAATTAATTAAGACAAAAGTTCAAATACCATGAAAACTAGCGTTATTTTTCTTTTTGGGCTTAACCAGTGTTCGAATATAAACATTAGACCATTATTTAGCGTTCGGTTCACACACCCAGGAACGATATATATATTTTTTTGTGTTTGTATAGACGAACACAACCCTTAATACCGTTCGTAACTATTTTCAGAGCCGAACATTATATAGTGTTCTGTTCTTCGTTAAAAAACAGAACAATTGTAGTGATACTGTAGAAAAACATAATATTTTTAAGTTCTATAGTGTTTCTTTTTTTACATTGATGAAGAAATAAACAAACAAAAAATTTTAGCAACGACCTCTGCACGAACAGCTTGTGTGTGTATTGTCTATATGTTTTGTTTGTGTAAAATAATTTTGCTGGCTTTTTGTTTTCTTCGTATGTGTATTTTGTTTTTGTGAAAAATGTTTGGTTTTTTTACCAGCCAAAAGGGACGAACATTAATGAGCTGAACCGAACACAATAAAGTTTGTGGTTTTAAAAAAAAAAACCGAACGGAAATAAATGTTCTCATCTTTTGTTGAGTTCGATAAAAACCAGCGTTTAAAAAGCTGCAGTTGAGATAGTAAAAGTCATAAGATTATGCTGTAACTTCGACATCTTCATTTGTCATTGGACAAAAATAAACTGTTGGCTTTACTTCTGATTCATTAAATGAACACAGTCGCAGTCAGTGATGTTAACCGTACGGTAATTACCCTTTTTTACGGTAATTTTGGGCCGCAAAAGGTAGCAAGGTAATTCTATTCAAAATACGGTAATTTAAAAAAATTTCGATTTTTGAAATACATATACTTACATAAATATGTATGTAGGTCTTATAATTTTAGCTTTCAAGAGGTCATTTTTAATTTAAAAATTTGCCTTGATTTATGATGAATAGATTGATTTTTCTTGTGACTCTAACAATTCAAAAAATATTTTTTTACTGCCAGTTCAACGAAATCGAACGTTATCGTTCGCATAGAAAAACACTCAGTTTTAAAAATATTTTCAATATAAAATTCTATGCGAACGTCTACGTTCGAAATCGTTGAACAGGCAGTAAAAAAATAATTTTTGAATTGTAAGAGTCACAGGAAAAATCAATCCATCCGTACTTAAACCAAGGCAAATTTTTAAATTGAAAATCACCTCTTGAATGAATTTTTTTTAATGTTCTTCACATACATATGTACTCTAATGGCCATTTTCTCAATGTATCGACAAACTGTCTGTTACTTAATGTCAACATAAATTTATTATACCGATAATCTGTCCGTTAACGATTTTGGGTTTCTCAATATACCGACAAAAAACATTGAGTTGGCAACACACTCAAAAGCCTATTAAATAAAAATATTTTGAGTTGAATGAATATATGTACCTATTTTATTCAGAATTATTTTACTGTCGTATTCATAAAATATATCTACAATAATTTTGGTTAAAATTGTATTTTAAGACAAAAATTTCCATTTAAATTTTTCTTAAAACACATTTAAATCTATCTATATATATAAAAGAGACGTGTTTGTTTGTAATCGCTAAACTCCAAAACTACTGCACCGATTTTGACCAAAATGTGTGTGTTTGATGTATGAGGCATGAGGAGTGTTTCTGTGGAGTTTTGTATTTATCCGATAGATGGCACCCTTTTTTATATTTTTGTCATTTTCGTCGTAATCGCTAAACATAATGTTTTAAAATTTAGATGCATGGTATGTCACTAAATCTTTATCAATATACATTTATCAATTCAGCGGAAATTCACTAAAATACGCTAAAGTCACCAAAATGAAAAAAAAAAATTTATATGGTTTAATAGCCAGTTTAACCAAACATTTATGTTAATTTTAGTTTACAAAAGTCTATTTCCACTTCCATAAAAATTTTTCTAATACGCGGTTAGGGTATCCAATAATTTTAAACAAACATGAAGAATCTAATAGCATTTGCTGGTAAGTAAAACATTTATTATTATTTTTTTTTATGTTTTGAAAATCAATTAAATACGTTCATATTTTATAAAATTTTAAATCTTTACTAAGGGCCAGCAAAGCGGACCGGGTTCAGCTAGTTTTAAATAAATTGTTTATGAATACTGCTCTTATCTGTTGTTTCCAAATGAAAGGCGATGGACTGAGTGTTTTTCATATAAATTTTACTACACATTATTAAAAACATTTGCGTACGGTAATTTCGTCTCAAAAACGGTAATTTTTAGGGGGCCGTAAGGTAATTAAAAAATAAAAGTTAACATCACTGGTCGCAGTGAAGGCAAAAGCAAAACACGAAATGTTGTACACGACAAAGAACATCGGCAGTCGACATGTTCGAAAGTGTTTGGTTTGACAGACCAAAACTTTTAAAAAATCCCGTAGTTATCGAAGATGGGATGTTGTGTTTGTGTTTTTATTTTCCATATTTTTTTTAATAATACATGCGTTCATAAAAACATAAATATGTACATAAGTACATATTTATTATTTTTAAGCTTAACAAATCTTTTTAATTTTTTGAAATTAATTAAAACTGTAAATAACATCATCGCTTTCATATATATACAATGAACACAACGTCCCATCTTCGTTAACTTCGGGATTTATTAAAAGTTTCAATCTGTCAAACCAAACACTTTCTAACATGACGACTGCCTTTCTTTGTTGTGTACAACATTCCGTTTTTTGCTTTTGCCTTCACTGCGACTGTTTTCATTTAATGAATCAGAAGTAAAAGCAACGGTTTATTTTTGTTCAATGAAAAATGAAAAAGTGGAAGAAAAAGCAATTTTTTCATTTTGACTGTAGTTTTTTAAACCCTGATAAAAACAGTATTATTTTTGTGTTTGAAAGATGACTATCAGGGAAACGTTTTTTTTTTTAATGATTAACTACAAAAACACTATTAGAGTTTTCTTTTTTCACAAATCTACCGAACCGAACACTAAGGAGCGATATTTATGCCTGTATTATCATAAAACTTTCTTTTAAATTTAATAAAGGCTTAAAGAGCAAATTTACCATGAAAATTATTCGTAATAAACGTTTATGAATACGTTTATGTTTATTTTCGAACACTGGGCTTAACACCAAAAAGTGCTTCGCGACTTCTGCTAACACTTGTATTGCTGTTGTAGTTGCAATTATTTTATGCTTTTTATTAGGGATATGCAAATCTTGTGATTTGTTAGTCGTGAGTCACGCATGGTAATGATGCAAAAAATGGCGTGATTTGATTCTCATCCTCTAAATTGCTTAAACTTGTTTAAAAAAATTTTTTTTTGATAATTCGTATCCGAAGTCATTCAATAGCAGGAAATTTAGCAGGACCGTGCTTGAATAAAAAAAATCATGTTTATTAATAAACTACTAATTACTTTGTATAGGGGTACTCGCCTCCCCCTCCTAAGCCTCCAAGATCTTGTTAAAACATGCAGTTTGTTTTAAGAGTTACCCACATCAAAGTTAGTGTGACTCACAATTGTAGTTCTTCAGATATAAGAAAATATTAATATTTTTTTGTATAGAGTACATCCGTCTCTCCTCATCTATAACCCAAAGATTTTGTTGGAACATGCAGTTTGATCTTAGAGTTACACAAATTAAATTTAAAGTGCCTCACTATTGTAGTTGAGGAGATATGAATTGATCCGCGAAAGAGGGCTCACTGGCCCCACTGTGCGAAGAGAGCTAAAAAAACATTCTTAGTTTTTATTCTGAAATCTGGGGGCTAATTCTCGCAATCGTGATCGAATACTTTTTCGATTTGAAAGCATATTTATTTCTAATTTATTAAAATTTAGAAATTTATTCTAATCGAAATTATTTTTTCAGTGTTGTGAAAACTCAAATAAATGCTTTACAAAACTGAAAATATAATTTCGAATCGTTCAGTATCCACAGAAAAAACTAGATATATACTACATGGCATCAGAATCTCAATTAACTTAAAAAATGGATTTAGCAGGTTTGCATATTAAGCCGAAGATATGTTTGTGTTGTTTATTTGCAAACAGAAATAGAAACAAAGTTCGTGTTTGCCAAGCCATTTGTGTGGTTTATTTTGCCCTTAAGTGTGTAAGCGAGTGTTAGCCGGTTGGTTTGTTCTAAGAATTCTTTAGCAAAAAAAAAACATCTAAGTCAAAAACTCTGTGATGTGTGTTAGAGCACGTTTATGAGTGTGAGGCTTTTGCTCTATTTGCATTGGATAAAAGCCAAACTTTTTTAAATGAAACCAACAACAATACAAATATTTACTTGTATATTTTTATGTTTTTCCTTTTTCTTTTGTACTTTCTGCAATTCATATTTGTTATTTATTTATACTTTTTACTATTTTGGCAGGCACTTTTGTTTTATTAATGGAATTATAAATGTAGTTTTGAAAACATTTATTTCAAAAATGGAAAAATTTGTTACGAGTACGGGAAGTTTTTTTTTACGGTTATTTTTCATTTCATAGTTGCGCAATTTTCATTAAAAGTGGTTACATGTAAAACATGTTGAAAAACTTTTCCTTCCATTTATCTTTTTTTGTTATGCATTTTTAGTTTTCTAGTAAATGACAGATAGCGAGAAAAAAGTTTTCTCTGTTTATTTGCTAAAGCGAGGCAGTCAGTCGTTGGACCCATTTAAACTGCAATGAGTGAAGGATACCAAAGTGTTCACAGTTCCACCAACTCATTAAACTAAAAAGGTCACTAACTCCTAAATGCCTTTTAGTCTGTGCAACAACTAACTAAATGAAAATCTGCAAACAAATATAAATGGCTAAAGGATATCCTCAGTTTATATTCTTTACTTGTGCCTTTGTGCTCATATGCATTTGTATAACTTATGTATACATAAAGTGCATTGTACATGGAACCATGTATGTTTGTATATGAAAAAGAACAAAAACATATTTATACTACTAGGAAGAGGAATGAATGAATGAATTGTTTAAGAATTTCTTTTCCTTAAGTCAATGTTGCCAAAAACGAAAGTTTGTTTGAATTGAGAAAATTCCTTAATCATCCAAATAGGGAACATTTTCAAAAAGTTTTCTGTGAATATTGTCACGTTTGACCGATTTTACTTTCGTACTTGTTTTGTTATTTATATTCGGTTTTCAATGACTAAGGTCTCATTATTAATAAGAAGGCCAACCAAAAAAAAGCAAATGCTTTTTGTCAATTTTAAATATGCTCCCTTAACATCTGTAGGCATAGAAAGAGCTTTTTCTACACAGAAAAAAATTTTTGCGCCAGTAAAAGAATTAATCAAAAATAAAATCAGTTTTAATTAAATATTTAATCAGTTGAATTAAACTCTTAATCAAGTGTATTAAATGTTTAATTGACAATATTTCAATTAAACGTTGACAATATTTCAATTAAACGTTTAATTCACTTGATTAAAAGTTTAATTCACCTGATTAAATATTTAATTAAAACTGATTTTATTTTTAATTAATTCTTTTACTGGCGCAAAAATTTTTTCTGTGTATGTGCAACAGTGCTGCCAATTCAGACATTTAGTGGCTAGATTTAGCCATTTTCTACCTTGTTTAGCCATTAAAAAATGTGTTGAGCCATTAGCCATTTTTCAAATTGTTTAGCCATAAAATTTTTTTCTTTTAAAATAATAATTTATAAAATGGCTAAAAGTAAAATGAACAATTTTAACAATTAAAACGTATTTTATTTAACTCACAACTTTTACAAATGTTGAAAATCGCTATAATTCGCGATCTTTCAAAATAAAGGAGCAGTATACCAATATTAAATTTATAAAATGGATCAACACAAACAACACTGTTTCTTTCTGGTTGTAAGTATTTCAATAAAGAGATGCAGGCAGCAACAACATTTTTTTAGAAATTTCAAAAATTACTATAAGGTTGCTCTTACTTCCATAATGCTATAGTAGATAGGGTATTTTTTAGGGTTTTCCCGGGATTTCAATTATTATATTTCCCGCTTTCCCGGGTATTTTTTTTGCGGGATCCCGGGAAATAAAAAATTGCTCACAGTTTCAGAAATTAGCATATTTTTTACTCTTTAGAAAAGCAAAATTTTTTAACAAATTTTTTTTCAAACAGATTTGCTATATATATTTTCAAACAATTTCATATTCAAATTATTACTACTTCTTCGTATTTCGCATTCTTAATATAGTACTTTTTTTTAAAAAATACCGTTTAATGAAATATATACTAAAATTCCTTTTTATTTAGCAGATTTTTAGCAAAATATTTTTTATAAAAATTCCGCAGAATTTTAGCATATTTTTTTTTGGACAAATTTACCATATTTTTTAAAAATTCAAAATATTAAAAATTTTATGTTTTTATCTTAGCAGATTTTTAGTACATTTTCTTTTTTTTACAATTTAGCAGATTTAGGCATATTTTTTTTTTTTTAAATTTTTTGGCATATTCTTATCAATCAGTTATGGCAACACTGGATACTTAAAATAACATCCGTAATTCCGCTTTTCCTACTAGTTTAATAAGACTGGAAAACACCAGGGACCGAAAATAACAGTTACATTCGAATTTTAAAACAAAAAAGCATATAGAAGTAAACGTGGAAAAACTGATTTAAGTATGTATACCATATTGATCCTTATGAACTTGTCTATGCTAAAATATATTGATTTTTGAAATTTTGATTTTTATTTTTTCGATCAAAATTAAGTTATTTTTTGGTTTTTATTTTTTTGAACAAAGATAACTGTTATTTTTTGATTATTATTTTTTTGAGCAAAAATAAAAGTTATTTTTCGAGCAGAAATAACAGTTATTTTCGATTTTTAATTTTTTGAACAAAAATAACAGTTAATTTTTGATTATTATTTTTTGGAGCAAAAATAAAAGTTATTCTTTAAAGAAATGTACGTGTAATAATAATTTAGTTGACTTTAAATGTTTATTTTAATATGTAATCATCATTGGGAGTTCTTATGCACATTAAAATAAATATTTAAAGTCAACTACATATATTGTTATTACACGTACATTTCTTTAAAGAATAACTTTTATTTTTGCTCCAAAAAATAATAATCAAAAATTAACTGTTATTTTTGTTCAAAAAATTAAAAATCGAAAATAACTGTTATTTCTGCTCGAAAAAATAAAAATCAAAAAATAACTGTTATTTTTGCTCGAAAAAATAAAAATCAATAAATAACAGTTATTTTTGTTCAAAAAAATTAAAATCAAAAAATAAATGTTTTCATCTGACTTTTATGAAAAAAGGAATAACTGTTACGGTCCCTGGAAAACACACAATCAAATTCCGTCCAGATCGGTATATGCCTCATTAAATGCCAATTCTAGAAAACGTATCTTTGGAATAAGCCTGAAGAAGTCTTGACAAATTTCAATACTGTGAGTACATTTTTAATTAAAATTGGTTCTTAGCTAATAGATTTCATATAAATCCCACTTCTGAAATATTCAGCACAGCCAAATGTAGCACTTTTATTTGCCTCATATGTATATTACGTATCTATATCAGAATATTTTTTCTAAATGTACATACAAACGTACTATTTTTGTTTTGAAATAATAAAAAAAAAACTCTTCCCACTTAGTCCCAATTTACAACGTTGAAATTGAAAGGCAGACATTTTTCTTATTCTCTTTTGAACTTGCCTAAACCTTTCACAATCGCGAAATTGATAGACAGACAGAAATTATTGTTTTCCTTTTTTCGTTCTCTTTCGCTTATGACGGAGATGAACATTTAACAGGCATTGATACTAAAATTACATTGGTGTGAGAAAAATGATATGAAGCAACAACATAAAAATGCCGAAAAGTGTAAAAGATAAACAAAAAATGTCTAAAAATGTCCAGTACAAATAGTCATGTACTACACACTCTACCTCTACAACCCCTCGCCAACAAACTTCGTCTGTCTGCCTATCACTTGCCACATTGTAAATGGGGACTTAGAAGCATAATTTAAAAATTATGTGCAGCAAATTTGAATTTGACCATCTAAACAAAATCTTTTTTTTTTGATTGACGAAATCAGAAACCTCATTTAATTTTCTTAAAATTCATAAAATTCCATTCGCTTGTTTACGTTATGCTGAATTAAAAAAAATATTCGAAAAGAAATAAAAAAAATTTTAATATAAACAAAGATTTTCATAAGATTTCTCCAAACCAAATTGAGTGAAAACAATTTCACTCATATTAGTTATACAAAAACCACTCATTAAATAAATGTTGACGCGCTGACATATCAACGCTTCAAAAGGAGAGATAGACAGAGTATTCTCTTTTTAAGTTTTATTTTGTATTATTAACCGCGACCGGGGTGCATGTTTGTACCGGAAATGCACTTAAGTATTCAAATGAATGTTTCCATACGTATAAGCACGAACTCTTTCCATTGTAAACTGAAGTAATTTATTTTGTGGTTGTTTGTGTACGTAGATTTGTATGAAAATACGTTGGAGTGTGTCAAAAAAAAAAAAAAAGGAAAAAAGAGAAATAGTTACATTGACAGGAAGTAACCTTGAACTACTTACTTACAAATATGTTGGAACATGTTGTTCTTTAGTTTTTTTTCTCCCCGTTTTCTTTCACATCCAAACTATGTTAGAATGTGTGTTTGAATTTATTCGAATCATATAAATCGTGTTGGCATGTGTGAGTATTTCCTTGCATGTATATATTTTAACGTCAAATTTGACATTTGCTTTTTTTTGTATTTGTTGTTCATTGAATAAAAGTGAAAGCAAGGTTATTAGTTTTTATTGCATTTATTTACGCAGGCATGTATTTGTAATGTTCAGCTACGAGGATAGAACAACAGTGTTTAATCTTAAAAATTAATGCAAAAATCGGTCATATTTTCCTTAAGTTATACATTACTGGGAGGTTTTTTTTAGTTCATATCGTAACTTTAACTTTGGATACAAACAAAAAAAAACTTTTAGAAAATCTAACGCTTATTTGGATTTTCAAAAATGTTCGTTTTGAATATGTTCATAAGGGGTTTGCTCATATAACTCTTACGAAACTAATGCATTTGGCTTAATTTCCCTTTTTTCTGCAATGTGACTTTATTGCATTGAGGTATCGATATGATTAAGGCCAGTTTATGTTTTTCCTCGGAGGTTTAAATATTAAGTGAATAAGTTATTTATCCGAATCACAACTGTTGCCGAAAAATGCCGTCGATTTGTTTGTGCATATTTTAACGTTAGTGTTTTTTTGTTTAGTTTTTGCTTAGTTTTTGCTGAAAAAAGCATATGTTTTTGCATATTTATTTATTTTTTTTTAAAAGAGTTTTGATGTTATCAAAATCAAACAAAAATTTAATAAATATATTATTATTATTTAATTAAGCTTGAGGTCTTTTATATAAAAAATATATTAAATTTATTAAACAAACATTTCGGCACTCCGTTGTGTGCCTTCTTCAGGGTTTTTCTTGAATTTTTGAAAATTGTTTTTTGATTTTTTGTTATATTTATTAAACTTGTTAAAAATTGTTAATTTTGCCAAAAAGTCAAGAAAAACCCTGAAGAAGGCACACAACGGAGTGCCGAAATATTGGTTTAATAAATTTAATATATTTTTTATATAAAAAAAGACCTCAAGCTTAATTAAATAATAATAATAAATTTTGTAAAGGTCGAATAAAAGTCTTTTTATTTAATTTAATAAATAATTTTAAGAAATTGACGACATTAAATTAATTTATTAAAATTTAAGATTAAATTTTCATTGTTATTTTAAAGCTTCAAATGACATTTCTGATGTGCAAAATGGCAAAATCACGTTAGATGTCTGTCTGCTGTGTTATTTTTAGTAATTTTGCAAACTGTTTTAGCGTTTGACAAGCATCGTCAAATTGGTGTCTCGATTTATGAAGTGTCAAACACACCACCTATAATTGTTTCCAGAAAGAGCAAGTGCATGGCATGGAATTGTTGTTAAAAGTATCTTGTAAGAAAAGTAAGAATTCGCTGTATATTCGCTATTAGTGCAGCCAATAAAAATTAAGTTCACTATTCAAAAGTTTGATCCCACAAAGTCTTACGTATTTTTCAAAAATGCTTCCATGATCTAATTATTCTTTGAACATTTGAACAATAACAACTTAACATGACAGGGTTGAAATTTCGTAAATTACTAAAGACTTTGTGGGAAAGTGTATGACGGCCTTAAGTAATAGTAACTTAAAGTTCGAAATTTACGTGACATAAACTTAATGCCATAGCCGTAACCAGGATATAATTGGTTTTTGATTACTTATTTCTTCAATAAAACTTATATTTCTTATTGGCTTGTATGCTTAAAATAATTAAATGTAGTATCATATATATAACAAAAACGAAAAAAATTTAAGATTAAAGTTATTCTAAGATACTAAAAAGGATATTTTCACGATTAGGAACTGAAAGCTCAACATTACGGAGTTGTTTTATACCCTTAATCATTTGTGGTGTATGAAGATAAACTAAGTTGTCATTCCATGTGAATAGGTCCCATAAAGTATATATATTCTGGGTCCTTCAGTAATTAATTCAAAGTCGATTTAGCCATTTGGGTGTCAAATTGTTTCTAGTTCTTCTAGGCTGTTTGGGACTGAATTCCAGCAAAATCGCTTCACTAGAAAAAGAGTCCAAATGTGGAACTACCTCACTAAAAACTTAAGAAAAACTAACATCAATTTGTGACGAAGTGCACCGCTTGTCATTAAATTCAACAAATTCGTTTTATATGCCACTAAATTTCGTGAAGGTAGGTCCATAATTTATCTACGGCCCTATGTTAAGACCACTCTCGGAAATTATGTAAGTATGACGAAAGCGTAACGAAAAAAGCTTTTGTGGTGCAATTAAGCATAATATGCTTTCATTAGACTCGAAATCACTCGAAATGCCCCATATAAAACACAATCTCGGAATACACTTTACTGCGCTCTGTATCTTAAACTTTGTGATATTGTTACAAAATTTAACAAGCTACAGTTTGCTATGACAAGAAATAAAATTTCTTGCAAATAGGTTTATAATTAACCATTGGCCCTATATAAAACCCATTCTCAAAAATTGGCTTAATAAGCCTTAAACTGCAGCAAATTTAAATATTGTGGTGAAATTTTGTTGGATAAAACAACTAAAGACACGGGAACGACATAGATTTACTAAGGGTGAAATAATACAGGTGGCAGCACTACGCCAGATGACGATTTTTTGCTCTTGCATTGTTTGTCTAATCTTATGCCAAAGTTTTGTTTATGTTTACAAAAAGTTTATTATATTTAAGTTTTTGATAATTTTAAATTAAAATAAATAAGATATTGACCATAATAAAATAAAAATTGGCTAAGAATTTAGTTATTTCATCACGTTAAGCGGCACGCTTTGATTTTTGTTTAAATATTATTTTGACGTAAGCTGGGACCCAATTTCCATTTTTGTTGTAATGTTGGATTTCTTGCCATAACGATACCACCTGCTTATTTCACTATGGATTTACTTAGGTTTCACTTAATTTTTCTTAAAAATTTCCCGAAAATCCCGCAATTAATTCCCGGGAAAGCGGGAATTGAAAAAACGGGAAATCCAGGAAAAATTCTAATTATGGAGTTATGGTGGTAAGTCACCTATAATCATTTACAGCGTTGCCCACAAGGTTGGTTCAAACAGCTTGTATGGTTATGGTTTTCTCAAGTCTAATTTGAGCGTTAATTATATTTCACATGTGACATGTGTCAAAATAAAAAAACAAATTCAGTTAAGTAATAAATATGTAAATATTTTAATAATTCTTAAAGGTTACTTGAAATTTTTTTTAAACATGTATTATGTGCATATTTCCCAATAATAATTGCACGAATTCCACGCTTTACATAATATGATATATGAGGGACTTAAAGCACAAGTGACTTATTTTAAATAATAAGAAAAAAGCAACAAGTCGCCAAAAATTGGCTCAGAACTTCTCTGAATTCACGCACTCATTCCTTGTAAAAAATTAATTTTTATATTTGCTTAGTGCAAAATGGGCTAAAGTGCTCCAAGCGAAACAGGTATTTTAATGACATGTGCTAGAATTGGTCGACATATTACGCTACCGGATGAGAATCCTCCCACATTTTTTTTCTCTGCACTTCACCTATTAATTTCATATGTAAACCCAATTTTAGAAAAAATGGCACTTAAACCCCATGTGCTTTAAGCCCCTCATATGTAATTTTATTAAAATAAAAAATTGGGTTTTGAAATTTTAGTTTTAATACTCTACGATTCCAAAAATTAGGTCCAAAATAAGAAGACGCAAAATTTTGATTTCAAAATATTTAAAATTTTTCTAATACACATATGAATTTAAAAAAATATCCAAAATATGGAACTTTTTATATTGTAAATATTTCAAAAATCGTATTAAAAAGACTTCCCTACAATACCACCACCGTTGTTGAGCAAGGTCTTATGCGTTTGTACTTAAGTCTATAAGGCATAAAATTACATTCTGACTTGCCTTTTAGTAAACTTGGTAGACTCATAACCATTTTCGGTTCAAGATGTTTCTATGACATTAGCTTCGATTAGTCCAAGGACAAATCCGACTTAAAATATTTAGAAGCTGTCCATGATTTTGCATAGCTTTTATACAAATGCAACACTTTTGTAGTTGTATTATCGATTGTTTTGAAATTGAAAATGACCCTCGTTTATGAAATCAAGTATGTATTTGGAAAAAGTCTTCAAAAAGAAATAGACAATGCAATAATTTTTAGGCTTTTTTAAGTACTTTTTTCCAATACCATCGCCATCAACATCTACACGCCGAGAAAAAATATTTTTTCATACAGGCACAAGCAAAAATTATTTTTAACACAAAATTTTACTTCATCATATTTATGTCGGCTGTAGCCATATGATTAAATCAGTTCAATCAGTCCTCCATAAGGAAACCAAAACCATATTATGATTGTCTCGGACCATGTTTACCAAGTCAGAAAAATAATATAAGAAACAAGTTAAATTGCTTTGATACTCTCCACCGAGAGTATTAATATATTTCAGGAGTGGGTACACTTAACAAGGGAGCATTAGGGATTATTAGGGAGAGCATTGCAAAACAACCCGACTTTTCAAAGTAGTCTCCATATAAAAATAAAACCATTTAACCGACAAAAGTACATATTTTGGCTCATACATACGAAATTTGACCATTGGTGCATTATGTCGGTCTCTTATGAGTCTACCTTCTTAAATGTGCCTTGGGCTTTATATGGGAGGCATATGGTAAATTATGAACGGATCTTTATCGAATTTGGTCGTGCGTTTTTCAATCCAATAAAACTATTATATTAAAAATTTTAACACAATAGCATTATTTGTTTCGATTTTTAGCGTGCTTTCTGATAGTAGACTTATTATGGGGCCTATGGTAAATATTAGGGTATTCAATTCATAGATGTTTTGTATTAATCGAATAATAATCAAACAATTTAATATTATTCGGTTAATCGAAAGCATAAAAACATTATGAAATAAATGAGGAAAACTTTTTAAATAAAAAATAGCATCAAAGTTTAAACTAATATTCTAAAATAATCTTTCAAAAAGAGTATACAGTTTAAATGTTATGTTTCAAATGATTTCTTTCTTTTGTTTTGATGAAACTTGATTTAGAAAAGATTTTTTTCGCTTATTGTTGACGTTGGAGAGATAGAAAGTAAAGCGTTATAAAGCATATCCAATTCTCTGTTCTCTGTTTTTTTTGTCTTTTCTCGAATCTTCACTTGCATCTCTTGTTGATTTGTTTTTTTTTTTAACAATTTGAATACATTGAATAGGCTTGTTGGGGTCTGGCAGAAGGTTGTTTTCATTCGTCTCAAAAAATCCTCTTCTTTATCTAAATCATTGAGGTAAAATTCCGTACTAAACATTCTTAAAAATTAATTATTTCCAAACTCTGTGGTTTCAGTCTTTGAACTATCTATATTTTAAAAAATGATATTTAAACGGCTTCTTTTTTTACATAAAAAAAAAATAAAAATGTGAAAAAACCAATTTTCGATTAATCGAATAATCGAAAAAAATTATTCGAATTATTCGTTAATCGAAAATAAGCAATTTTTAATTATTCGAACAGTTAATCGCCCAAAATTAATCGATTAATCGAACAACGGTTAATCGTTTGAATACCCTAGTAAATATCTTCACGACCGATCTTTTGAATTGTGATTTCAAGCCTTAGGTTGGTTGTTCTACATTTGGGTCTATAACTCTTTTCCTACTAGAACTGTTATGCTGGATTTCAAACCTAAAGTGCTCTTTTCGGTTCAGTAAGAAGTTTAGAAAGTGAGCTTGTTTTTAGTAGGCGGACAAACAGACATGGCTTAATCGACTTAGCATTGCTCAAGGAACCGGAATATATATACTTTCTGAGGTGTGAGTTTTACACGGAATGACAAGCTCAGTATACCCTTATTCGCCACTAGTGGTGGAGGGTATAAAAAAGAAAATTGTTGCTAAACAACCATGCAATTATTTTGTGTTAACCTATTAGTGTTACTACTAAGAACTAAATTAATCATAATATAGTTGTTCGTTAAAATAAAATGCTTGAGGTAAAAAATTTTCCCTTAAAAATGAAAAAATGTGTTTCTTTCCGTGTACTTATTTTGCAGTAAATTCTATTTTGTAACGTTTATTACAGTTGTAAACTGCTGAAATACAAAAGTGTCAGTAACATTAAAGAAATTGAGGTTTACATTTAATACTTCAATGAATCGAATTTAAATGTCATTTACAAAATGTTCTTGACATTTTTGATAAATCAAATCATGTATGTAGATTAATTCGAATATAATGATTTAAATGTAAGCTTCAGTGTTGTGCTCAAAATAATAAATGTCATAATGCAAATGCTTAAGCTTATTGGGATTTTGCTAATGGTGTTTTCTTTTCTACAAAAAATGTGACATTTTATTTAAAAAAAAATGCAATTTGGTGTCTGTTTCCTAAAAATTTTGCTCCTGAAAAGCATGAGTTTTTTAGAATAAAACAAGCCACCCTTTTTGGGAGCAAAATTTTTAAGAAACAGACACCATATTGCAATTTTTTTAAAATAAAATGTCACATTTTTTGTAGAAAAGAAAACACCATAAGATTCCCATTTGGGTTTATATATTATAAGAATAT
The DNA here is from genome assembly GCA_963931875.1 of Pollenia griseotomentosa. Classification (NCBI taxonomy): domain Eukaryota; kingdom Metazoa; phylum Arthropoda; class Insecta; order Diptera; family Polleniidae; genus Pollenia; species Pollenia griseotomentosa. The sequence goes on from OZ007564.1 coordinate 55,003,942, forward strand.
GCCTAGTCAATTATACGTACACTTGCACTAAATAATACCTTCTGGCACTAAAAGATTTGAATTAGGGTATAAGTTTGTTTGTTATGCAAAGTGTTACAACAAGTCATATTTATCTTACACCCAGTAAAGGGTATGTTCTCGACCCTGTTGAAATTAAAAGTTCATTTAGCTATAAATAATGTCGCAAAATTTGCTCACTTTTGAAGGATTTTGCATATTCCTTTTGTAACAAATTATTTCTACGTGAGGAGTTCCATAAAAAATGGAAAAAATTCCATTTTTTTAATTCTTGACTGAGTTTAATTTTACGCATAAATTATATATTTATAAATTACATCCCAATGAGCAATTAAAAAATAAAACTTCAAGTAAAAATTAACTGGAAATAAACTTTAGTTCAAACGTATTTTTAAATGCTATTCAAGTTTCAAAATATTTTACTAATTTTCGCTTGATTTCACATTCCCATTTTACTGGAGAATGCTATTGAAATAAAGTGTAACAAAAGTATATCTCAACCCTAGAAACTTGAAATTCGAACTTGAATACAAATTGTTTTGCACTTGATTTCCAGCAAAATTGCTTATTGGGATATTTAAATTTTTGCACAAACACACAACAATAGTGGAGTGGTTATAATGCGTTTCTCTTGATGTTTGTAACACCTTCAAATATTGGTCATAGACCCACCTTAAAAGTATACCGATCGACTCAGAATCACTTTCTGATTTGATCTAACTACTTTCGTCCGTCCGTCCGGCTGGCTGGCTGTCCATGCAAACCTTGTGCGCAAAGTTCAGGTCGTAATTTTGGTGATTCGTTGAAATTTGGTTCATAAGTCCTACTTGTCACAAGGAGCATGACTATTGAAAATGGTGAAAGTGGGTCCAAGATTTCACATAGCCCCCATACAAACTTATTTTTGTAAAAGAGTCTTTGTGCTCATAAAAAACCTTATGCTATGTTCACACTTGGGTTTTTAAACGCGTTTAAGCACCTCGAACGTGATTAAGCTCTAATCAAAATCGAGATGATTACATTGCAAAACAGTCATTTGCGTTCTGGAATTTGATTGAACATTTTTACTAATTCGATATCTCTGATTAAAAATCGAATCTCTATTTTTCTCTATCAGCTCTACTTTTCAAGAAGGCACTTTCACTACATATATTAAAATAAATCGAAAAAGGTTGACCATTTTAAGTTAAAAAAAAATCCGAAACTCGGCAACAATATTATCTTTAAGCCGTGCTTACATTGTTTCGTTGAATTTTAATTTTAAAAATAAATAAATTTTTTGTTCTTTAAATATAAAAATTCATAAAAAATGCGACAAAAATCACAGGTTTGGTCTAAAAACATTTAGCTTAATAATTTCGCATGAAATGAGGGCTGTTTTATTGTAATCGGTGAACAACCTTTGATTATATTCACAATTTACTGAGAAAACTGAATATCGATTTCCATACAAAAGTAACATTTAAAATTTTATTTGCAATCAAATTCCAGACGGCACAAAAAAGGTTAAAATTTGTTGTGGAGTGGTATGCAGTGGTATGTTAATCACTTCAAATTGACATGATTACAACTCAATCACTGCTTTAATCAGATAGAATCCTCTGAACATACCTCAAACTGAGAATAACGTAGAATCGGCCACAATAAACGTACCTCTCACGTGTACAACCGTCCACTATTTCTTCTTAATGTTTTTACTTCGTCGTTAAATAACCCATTAATTTTCACAATTTCATCTCATGAATATGTTTAATGCTATGTTTGCACTTGGGTTTTTAAACGCGTTTAAGAAAAATGTTGATTAAGTTAATCAAAGCCGTTCACATTACATTTGAGATGATTAAGATGACAGATGATTAAGAAAAGAACACAACAAACAAATTTATATTTATTTAACGTATTAAAAATGGATAAAAATACTTTTATAAAGTTATCAGATTATTATTTTAATCATTTTAATTATGAAATTGTGAAAATTTAGAGATTAATCAAGTTCGAGTTGCCTAAAAGCGTTTGAGAACCCAAGTGTGAACATAGTATAAAATAATCTTCTGATAACTTAATTAAAGTATTTTTATCCATTTTTAGTACTTTGAAGAAATATAAATTTGTTTGTTGTGTTTTTTTTCTTAATCAACTGTCATCTTAATCATCTCAAATTTAAAGTCGCAAGTGTGAACATAGCATTATTATCTTAATATTTATATCTGGTCCAAGCTTATTTGATTGCAGTCTAAATCATCTTACAAAATTTTATTGGAATCAGTCCATATTTGACAATAGCTCTCGTACAAATCCATCTCCCGAAAATAGTTTTTAATAACTTTCTTAAAAAATTATTTACATATATACAAATTGGCGACAAAAACTTTTACGATAGCTACTATGTCATGACAAAATGTTGTGCTGTTAGGTTCAAAAATAGCCACAGGTCCCAAAAAAACCCCCTTTCTAAGAACACCTTTAGGCGAACAAATCTGACAAAGATAAAGATATCTAAATAATACTCGGCACAAAGCAGTTTTGCAAGAATCTTAATGTCATAACAATATTTTGTTCTGCCGGGTCCATGATTGCTAATGGGTCCCAAATAGGGTATTCTTCCGAAAATTTGTTTTTAAATACTTAAATATTGCTGGGCCTGACCGATTATATCTTCTTTCTTTAGGAACTTATTAAAATTATTCTTAGTATTTAAAAAATGCAGATTAATTGTTTTCTTGTTTTTAATGTGACAATATATGGAAAAGTGTTTAAAAAACAATGTGCGGTTATCCAAACCCATGTATTCGGATTTGAATAAACTCGTGGATATATATGTATAGATAAATCGCTATTGTACTGACGATCGCCGTAATTTAAGACGTCCCATTAATCTGGAAATTAATCCTCAATGTGTTTCACACGTTGTAAAACGTGGTGGAGGATTAATTATTTTAGGGGTGCTTCTCCTGAAACGGTGTTGGCCCAGTCCATAGAATTGAGTACATTTTAAATACAGAAAAATACTTCGAGATTTAAAACGATGGGATAATGAAGTGGGCTGAGGAAAATTTGCTTTCTATCAATGTTTTGGAGTGGCCGTTATCAAGTCCAGACTTGAAGCCCAGCGAACACCTATGGGGAGATGTAAAAAAAAGCTTTAAAAATGTAACAAGTATGGGAAATCTTTTTGATGGGGTGGAAAAAGGCTTGGGAGGGTAACCTATCAAGCGATGTCGTCGTCTTATATCAAACAAAAGGGGTTTGCAACAAAATATTAAAAAAATAAAAAAACAAGAAAAAAAACTTCATTCAATTCGCTGTTTGAACAATGTTTTATCTTTCTAATTGGATGCAGCAGTCAATTTGCAGACAACGTAATAAGTTAACAAAAAATTTTAGAAACTTAATAATCATCCAAGTTATTTTTATTTATTTTTTATTTCTGTTTTATACATACATATGTAAAACAACAATATAGAAATAATTGTAATAAATATAAAATTAAAGCGTATTATGTATCTGAAATGTTACTGTAGTACATTGATGCCCACGGTAGTAGTATTGGTGAGATTGACGAAATAACACTGGAAGAAAACAATTTGCTATTCATTTTATTTAGTCGTCAGCGAGATTGCGACGAAAGCACATGTGTGATGGGTGTTGTCATTTTTTTTCTGTTTCTTTGTTTAACAAAAGGGAAATTTAAAATTAATGAATGTACATACATATTTAAGTAATACACTTGGTGAATGTATTTATTTTAGTAATTCTCTTGATGAATGTATTGATTGGTATAAATATATCTATAATACATACATATATAATTTATATATGCGGACATCTGGATAGTATGATATATTTCGGAATAAAAAGATTCTTCGAAGTGTTTATAAATTTTACAGGGGAAGGTTTTTTTTAAATAAAATCAGTTTGAATAAATAATATTTACATTATAAATTTTAAAATAATGGCTTTTTTCAAACTGATTTTATTTAAAAAAAAACCTTCCCTGTAAAATTTCGAGTTTGTGGCATAAAAAAGTAAGCAATAAAAATAGTGCGAAACCAACAAGTTTCATTAATACATCAATAAAACACATCTTCTTACCCAAAAATTTTACCTGCTGTCACATTTGCTTTTATGTGTATAGGTTTACACATAAATTGTAGGAAAACAAGACTTTTTTTAACTTGTTTTTTAAATATTTTTACTTACTTAAGAAAAGTGTTTTCAAAGAAAAAAACCCACCGACGCGATTGGTACAGAAACAAAAATATTTTTACAAGCACAAAATACCAACAAATTATTGTGGCTATTTTTTCTTTATAATTTCTGCATTTAGGTACGTCTTTTTAACGAAAGTAAAAGTGACCCTTTTCAGGTACAAAGAATTTTTTTCACAAACAAAACACATATCGTTAGCTTAAATGCAAAACAATGTAGATATTATTTGAAAATTACAAATTAATAGAATACAATATTTTTTCCTTAATTTAGTAATACTCTTTGTGAATGTATTTATTTATTTATTTATTTGCAAATAATTCATGTCTTTGTGAACATCTTCAAAATGTTTTTTTAAATTATATTTCTTAGTTTTTTTAAATGTCTTATGACAAATAAGACATTGCATGTCATCAAAAGCATTTTGTAACATACAATAATTTTCGACTGACATCATTAATAAATCGCAATAATTTCAATTTATGTGTTAACTCACAGCAGTCTCGATGACGATTAAAATAAGACACAGAAGTTCTGCCAGTGTAGTTTGTCTCTCGCACTCAACATGCTGATTTCCTATTGGTTGATTGACGATCAAACAAAAGAGCGTAAGTATACGTGTGAGTTTCATTTGCTGATATCAGCCACTACTGGGCATCTTTGCTGTAGTAACACAATTGCACCATATGAACATAGTAGCGTACGACGCACAGTGGCGCCCGTAGAGCAAACGAGCTTGCAAAAATCAAAATTTTCATGAGCGCCCACGAAGTTTTGAATAAACCCATGTTATAGGAAACTTTTCAACGATTTCAAATATGCCACTCTTAATAATATCACATTTTTAGTTTAGAAGATATAACCGTTCAAAGTTGACCGGCTTTCAGTTTTCAAAAAAACACACAATTTTTAATCAATTTGTTGCGATTTCAGGTGTAATATCACGAAAAATAGGTAACGAATCGCCTTATTTTTTGTTTGTATTGATTGATGTATTTATTAAATGTATAATGATAAAAAAAATAAACTGTTTGCTTTGTGTTTCTCATGGTAAATCACTACTTAAAAACTATCCGTTTTTTCACTATTTTTCAACTTTGATGGCAAATAAAAAAAATTTATATTTTTCTTTATTTGCCATATTTGCAAAACTTGTTCTTTGATTATTTCTTTACATAATTCAAAAGGTTTTATCTGCCCGTACGTGCCCCTTTGGCTTCTAGAGGTAAAAATGGTTAAAAAGACATGGTTGCAGAAATTGTATGGCGTCCATCCCTTATATGTTTTGACTGACAGTAGTTTGAACAGGTAAATTTTTAGGCATGGTAGCATAAGCCTATATATTGCAAAATAAGCATAATGCCTGGATTAGTCTACGACTAAAAGTTGGCGCAACAATTACTGAAACCATTAAACAATTTAAGTACTGAAAACATGGCGTTGAACAATTTAAAATTATTTGAACTGTTTAGAAAGTCAACCACACCAAAGTTTTTCACGGAAGCTGCTTTAGAAGAACTTGATAGCTTATACGGAAATATTGAGAGAAGCGAAATTTCTTCCCTGCGGCATGTGAAGTCACGAATAGAGTTAGAAAATAATTATAGTTTAGAAATGGTTAGTCTTTTAGATATACCTTCTCTTACGAATTGTGATGAATATTTTACAGAAAATTTAAAAAAAAATTATTTTTTTTTTAATTTGTTGGGTAATAATTTAAAACATAAAACCCTAAAGAAAAAAAATAAAAACAATCTAAAAATGTAAAAATATTTTTTTTTAGTTAGCATAACTTTGATTGATTTTTCTACTAATTTTAACTTTGATAACCCATAAGTAGGCCCCTACAAAGCGTAGCACCCTTTCCCTTCATAGGCTGAACAGTTATCTATCATATGCTGTTTAAACTGTTCAATTATCTTATTCGGTTCAAAAGATATGATTTTTGCAACGAAAAAACTCAAATGGCGCCACTGTGCGACGTAGATATGTTGTCAAATTAAAACGTTTAATATTTTATACAAAGGCACACAATAAATGGCGTAAAAGCGTATCTACGTCGAACGTTGACTTAGATCTAATTCTATATCTTACGCCGGCTACGACCGTATTGTCATAGAAAAAGAAAAATTAAAAATATAAAATGAAATTATTTTTGTGTTTTCAAATTGAATAAAAGGAAAGGAAAATAAACAATAATTTGAATAAATTTGGAATGTTTTAATATTATTTTCAAAAGAAAACAAAAAATGTTTGCGACGGCATTGTGGGTAAGTGAAGCGTTTTCCTAAAAATTTACGGCGTTACGTCCTACGTTCATACAACGTACGACTCAATTGTGTTACTAGCATTAAATAAAAAAAAATTTCTAATTAGTTGTCAACTGCTGATTCTACATATGTATTTTTATAGAATGTTGAAAATAATAACCCTGAAGGAAACCTGGGTGCAAGTGTCTCCAAGTCACCAGTTATGTCGATTATTTTGGTGACATTGTCAACGAAGTGTCTACACTACACTACATTTGCCACTATATTTGTCTTTAATACGAAAAAAACCTTATCATAAACAACTGAGAAGTACAATTCCTATAAAAGTTGCAGAAATAATTAAAAAGATTGTTATAATTTCGTATTCGAACCAAAAGTGTAGACTACATTAACTAAAATGTACTAGTATTTCTCTGGTTCCAATGTCTACATATGTTCCCAAAGAAACTACCTAGTCAGTAGTATCAATGTCATAAGTAGATTTCCAATGACACGCACATGTTAAATGTCTATAGTAAATAACATTGTCTGGGGTATAATAAGTCACTGGTACTGGTGACTTTGTCAATAGTGAATCAGTACAGATTCACTAGTGATATTTCCTGCAGGTAATCTTGTTAAAAATATTTTAAAGATTCTTTAAATGTCAGATGCCATGTCCTAAATAATCCAAACTTCTCAAAATAAAATATCAAAATGTGCATCGAGAACTCCCCCTGTCATCATGTTTTACTTTAAATTGCTGTTCAAAAAAACCTATAATGATTCTCTTCCTTAAAACATAAAACAACAAGAAACGAACCCAAACTAAATTCACCGTTTCCTTTCTGATGGGGTTGATTATCCTGACATTATCCTTATCTCACATACATGCATACATTCAAATTATAAATTTTCCTTCTTTGCTTTTATGATTTGCAAAACACTAGAACAAAACAAAACGTCCAATGACAGACAGACAGACACCCTGTTAACTATACAACAACATGTTACAAGGACATCAGTGCTTCTTCCTGTTTTGATTACAGCTACTTTTTCCGCTCTAACTCTCTCACTTTTCAACTCTTTTACTCGCTCTTAAGTGGAGTGAGTTTTTTTGTGCAAAAAGATGATGAAGAACGAACATTTTTTAAAAAAAAGGAGTGAAAAGAGGGGGTGTAAATAAAAAGGCTACTTGAGTATGTTCTTTGCCAAAGGACAAGAACACATACACACAAAAAAGAAGCTAAAATAAATAATGAATGAATACAAATAGCAAAAAAAAAAAAACAACACACACATTTCAAGGGAACACTTAAGAATTTCGTACGTAAGCACGTAACTGCTATTGCACAGTGGTTTGTTCACTTAAATATGTATAAAACAATAATTTTTAAGGTGCATAATTAAGTAAATTGTTAACAAAATTAGTTAAATATTAATATTATTAATTATTTATAAATTTCTTAAGTAAAACTTACCTTTATTGATTTTATTCCACGTATGTATTATTTACTTGTAGTTGATGGGCAAAACACTTAAATTACATGACGTCAACGTTTGTTATTTTGTTTTCTTTAAAATTTTTCGCCTCAAACTATTTCAAGAAGAAACACAGAGAGAAATTACATTTTTAGAAATTATGAAATTTTCATTTTTTTTTTTTTATTTTTATTACAGCAGACATATTGAGTACTCTATACCCCGCAATAAATTCTCGCACAGTCTCAAACAAAAAACCTTTAACTTAAAATTTGTTTACATGGGAAAATATGTATTTTACATACTTAAATAGTGTGTACAACACAGCGATGCATAACATTATAATATTTGTACTAAATCAAATTAAAAAATAGTACTTTTTATTTTGTCAAGCGTACCAAGCATAAGTTGCCTATGTCGGGTCCAATTTGAAAGATAGTACAATGTATTTAGATCCCGTTATAAGTTAAAAAAAGCAAATTAACGGTAAGAATCATAAAAATTATTTTAGGTTTTTAAAAAGTTAGTTAACAAATTTGCATATTAAATTCAATTTATAAACCTTTTAAAAACCTAAAATAATTTTTATGATTATTACCGTTAATTTGCCTTTTTTGACTTTAAAACTGAATTATTTGTTAAGAACAAGGGGGTTAACTTTGATTTAAAAACTAGAATATGTATATTAAGGCAATGACATATTAATTTTTTTTTGCTAATATAAAATTCACCAAGTTCAGTTATAATTAACTATCAGTTATAACTGCAAAAATAATTTTGTTAACTGGAAGTTAAAGCAAGAGTTAATTTTAACTGAACTTGGTTAAAATTGGTGGTAAAGAGCGTTTTTTAAGGCATTAGGTAAGAGAGGAGCAGACTATGCATTTGTTCTTTCGCAAGACCATTTGCACCAAATACTGAACTCCGCTAATGTAATAAAAAAAAAATATTTATGAGAGTTTTTAAAAAATTGTATTTCGTGCGGAAGGTTTTTCTGGCAAAATGAGCAGCAAACACGATTTTTATTACTAAATCAGTATTGATTATTACGCTAGAAGCTCCTTATCTGGATTAGCACTCCCCGATCTGCGCCAACTAAATAAAGAAAATCACGTGGTGATAGGTAAATTTTTTGTAAAAAATGTGTCATTACCCTAATGTATATTGCAAACTCTCAAAGCCAAACCATAAGTTCAACGATGATGCCCGCAGGTTTGGGTTTATTTTACCAAAATACAAAAATAAAACCGTTTTACATGGAGTATTTCATGTCAAGTGACCCAGTTTTAAAATCGATGTCTTCCGATTTGGATGAGATTTGCACCAAGGTTAGTCCTATTGGTATAAAGTATATATATAGTAGCTTAGACACAAATTTTCAACAAGATCACTCAAAAAGTTTCTAAGATAGAGGGGGTCTAAGTTTGACTTTTTGCCCATACAGGTGTTCTTTCTCATCCATGTAACTTATTACCTATTGGTGTTGGCAAAATTTGTCCCAAATAGCTTAAATAGCTATTGGATCAATCTTTTTAAAAAAATGTTTTTTAATTTTTTTTAAATATACAGTTTTTTTATTTTTTGGGCTGCGAATGGCTTATGTATAAAAAAAATAATTTCTAACTCTAGACGAGTGTTTTTAAATTTTTAGCACATGCAGCACTATTTTGAATTTTTTCTAAAAAGACCAGAACTACCTTAAAATAAATATCAATCATTGAAGTCGACTGCAACGTTTACGTTCCCGTTACATTTACGTATAAGTAACGAGGCCTTAACTAAGCGTAAGCACGTAGATGGGAATTTATCTCTGCTATATAAATGGGAAAATATATCAGTCCATTGTAGAATAAGTACAAGGTATAGTCATCAGAAACTTTGTTCTCAATTTTAAATCCATATAACGTCAAACAATAAAAAATAAGGAAATAAATTAAAACAAGCGTCAAAATTCAAATAAATTTATTTGACATTGCATGGGTAAACAATGACAACTCTCCCTAATGCATCTACCTGGTACTTAATTTACTATATCAGTCTTTTTTAATTTTTTTTAATTTTTTTAATACTGTTTAGTGGATATTATATGATTATAATTCGTTAAAATTTCATGAAATCGACTCTTAAATAGCCCACTTTGTAATTTAATTGTAATTGAAAAAGTACTAAAGATTTTTTAAGGCTTTTATATGGTGGGACTTTTTTCTCACTAGTGAGAGGGAATAAATAATATGGCCCATATTACTTTTAATCGCAATTTCGTATTAATATTAGTATTTCAAAGTTAAAGATCCCACTGCTACTACTGCTAACTACTGTTCATTTTGGAAAATTTGGTTTATTCTGAAATCTGAGAACATTAAAAATACTTTGCAATTTTTTCGATTTTGCTTAAATGCTTATTAGTTATTATTATTAAGCGTGTGTCTATTGACCCAAACACAAGGCTTATTGAAAACTATGAGAAATGATCCATGATTTAACATAGTTTAAATTTGAATGTCTTCGTGGAATTGAGCCTTGACAACAACAGACGTATTCATTACGAACGTGAAAAATGTGACTATTCGCTCATTCGTTGCTTGTAGGGTAGGAGCTTGTATGCACAGAGTTACCCTAGATCTACACTAAAGATAAATATCTCAATAAGATGGCAATAACGTCGGAAGAATAACAGAGCAATATTTCTTATTGCTCCGCTTATGTTAAAGGCATGGGAAAACGTATTTATGTTAACTCATAATTTGGAAAAAATCAAGGAAGAAGGTGCAGTGTAAAAAATGGCCTTATCTTGCAAAAATTCTTTTTATTATTATAAATTCTTTCTTATTCGACTTTATTATTTAAATGTACATATATTAATTTCTTTAAGTTTGAGGTCTTTTTTTTATATAAAAATATTAATTTTAATTAAATTAATTTTTTTTGATGAAATAAAATTTATATTTTTATATATAAAATAACTCAAGCTTAAACAAATTAATATTAATTTAAATAATAAAGATCGAATAAAAAAAAAAAAAAAAGATATTAATAAAAATAATTTTTGCAATTTTATTTAAGTGTTTATTTAATTCATTAATTTCTTTTACTACAATTATAATTTGCTACTAATTTAATTTCTTTCTCAACCAATTTGCTTCCATTTTTTTCTTTTTTGCTCCTTTTTTTTCAATTGACAATCAAATTTGACGTTTTATGATAGCAATAATTGTCAACGAAAAAGGACTAACAATTATTGCAACATAAATTGCCGGCAATAAATATGTACAAAAAATTACTGTCTACATTAAAGATAATATAATTTTGACATTTACTGCAATATATGTCGCAATAATTATCTCTGGTATAGATGGGCAGTTAATTCATAACAAACTTTTCACCATCTGCTAACTTTAAATAAATCAACTCTGAATTTTAATGATGACACATTATATTACTCAAAAACGCAATACGTTTTGCATTAATTATTGTTAGTTTTGTAATTTTTTTCTTTTTCGTTTTTCTCTCTACATATAAAATTTTTTCAAAAGTTTTCAATTAAAATCCATTTAAAAAAAAAATAGTAAATTAAAAAAGCCAAACAAAATTGTTTTTGATTAAACGGCAAACGTTTGGCAGCTCGTTAACAAGAGTTTAGCAAATCGTTAGCCAGAGAGTTTGTGAATAGAGTGTATTATGAATAAACTTTGTGCTGACTTCTTGCAAATGTTCATTCTGAATACGGCTGCAAATTTTCATAAAACTAATCCACTTAATTAGATTGCCATAAGTCTCTTTATAGGCCATTTACATTACAACGAAATCTAGTAGATTTCATTTGAAATCTTCCTCAAAATCTAGTGCGTTTACATTATACCGTTTTGACATTAGCGAGATTTTGTTTTTATAACAAATCAATGACTAAAATATTTTTGTGTAACACATACAAACAAAAAAAGAAATAGACATTAAAAAATTTGCATTATCTTTAGTTTATAATCAACATCACTTTTTTACCAATTATTTGTCCTTTTTTTATTTTTTACAAATTCTCAATTTTTTTTATTTTTATTTTTTTCAACAGTTTTTGTTTTGTTTTTTATTTAAAATGTCATATTTTTGTTATGCAGGGAAGTATTTTTTAGTGCTATATGGAAAAAACCATAGTTGCAAAACTAAGTACTACTAGATTTTGAGTAGATTTCGTCGAAATCTAGTCACAAAGTAGATTTTGTTTTGTATGGGAAATCTAGTCAAAAACCACTAGATTTGGCTCGAAATCTCGTAAGTACTAGATTTCGTTGTAGTGTAAATTGGCTATTAGAAATAAATTTTTTGCTTTGAATTGACATATGAATTAAAAATTGTATTATAAGATTAAAAGCTTGCTAAGGACCCCCAAAAAGGGTCTACTTTTAAAATTATGTTGCCTAGGGGTATTGTAGGAAAAATCGAGTTGGCTCGAACATTTTTTTTCTACTTTTTTAACATGAACAAATTAGTTTAAGCATATTTCCACGGTAAGCTTCTGACCTGCCCTCGTAGGAATGTATGTAGAAAGACAATTTAAGGTTATTTGACCTTGTGGTGTTACATCCTCCGGGGAAATCAGGTGCAATCAATATCTAGAATATGGCAGAGTTCTTAAAAACGTGACTGAGAAGAGATCGTCTCTAAAACCACGGGAGTGAGTAGCCCCCGGGACCTTTCAGTATGAATATTAGTTGAGTGCCCTTCGAGGATCAGATGGTGGTTGTGGTTTGGACCCAAAATCGCGGGAAGATATATCTTAAAAAGTAGGCTTCACAGACTGATTTTTTTTACCGTGAGTGGAAGTTCGGCTGCTAACAGATATTCTTGGGTGCAGTGGTTAGATAGCTCCAGCTCCAGAACAATTCTGATGAGTTGAACACTCAAATTGCTACCTGGTTGTGTTGGTTGCTCTCACATATGGGGGCGGTTGGTAAACGTATTGTTTGTCACACGGTGCTAACACCACCAAAAGGTAGGTCACCATGACAGGTACTCACGTTAATCTTTCGCATCATTGTGCTTTTCTGATTAAAAAAAAGTATACAGAAAAAAAAATTCAGGAAAATTTTTAACAACACCGTTTGTTAAAAATTTAATTTTAGCTTAACAAACTTTTCATTTAATCCAATGAAAATATTTATCAAATTTGCACTCTGCAAAATAGCACTCAATAAAACATATTTAATAATGAAATGATTAAATGTGTTTACATATTCAACAAAAATAATATTTGAATCAAAGTACATTTAATGTATGTACCTATATACCTACCTAGTAAAAATTTTTCTGCTTTAAACTACAGCATGATTTGTTTTTGCATTATTCATTTTTTATGACGTAGCAACATCATTTAGTATTTTTTTCTTCTAATGTTCAAGTGGCAACAAAAAGCACTAATAAGGTTACCTCAGTTCTTCAACAATGCAAGAAAAGAAAAAAACAACAGTCATTTAGTTGCTAGAAAACACCAAGATAAATCTGCGATCACCTGTGTTACAGCTACCACCTTATCATTGGCTAATGAGAGGCAGTTGCAATTTGTTGTTTTTCAAACAAAGAGAAAGAAACAAAACGGTTTTGTTTTTTTTGTTTGCTTTAACATTTGTTCTTACAAGTACAGGCATTGTCTATGCGTGCAAGTTTCTTTTATTGCTTTATGTTCGTCTCCGTGGTTATTTGTCAATGGTACAATTTATTTAGTGTTGCGGTAAAATTTATAAGGTGTTGTGGTAAAATTTATTAAGTGTTGTGGTAATAAATATATAAATATAAATAAATAAATTAAAAGTTTTATTAAAATGGCAAGTTTTATAAATTGTTTTATATGTAAAGAGCATTTTTTTTCCCCAGAGCGTTTCTTTATTCATTTAAAAAAGCATCATACTCCAGTTGGGACAATTTACATTTGTAATTTTAAAACGTGTGCACAAAAATTTACAGTAAAATATAATTTTAAAAATCATGTAGTGCGACATTTTAAAAAAAGTTTTCCAGAAGGGGGAGAAACACAAATTTCTAATGTTCCTAATCTTTCGGAACATGCTACTCAAGAAACGCATGAAGCAAGTGTAAGTCAAAACAAACATGACAAGCCTCACATTGCTCCATCCATCTATAATGATAGATTACAAGAAGTCATTAATTCTGCAAACAAATTTGTAATACAATTACATTCTAAAAATAATTACACTCGTGCTGATATAATTTTTTTACAAAAATCAATTCAAGACAGCATTTTAAATCCGGTTCTAAATTTTTTAATAAATTGCCTCAATGATACGTATTGTAAAAAGGAAGTTACAGCAAAGATTTTATCCGATTTACAAGGAATTTTTGATAATGTTAAATCTGATTATAGGCTTGAAAAATCAATGACCGATATGGGACTTATAGAAAAAGCACATGTATTTAATATTGAAAACAATGTACGTTCTACAGGAACAATAATGCCCCTTCAATTTCAGTTCAAAAAAATTTTTGAAAAGGATAACTACCTTGAAGAAGTTTTAGCGCATATAGAGGTTGTTGAGAAAAGTTCTAAATTTACAAACTTTGTACAGGGAGAGCTTTGGAAACAAAAGAAATCTTTGTATCCAAATCGAACTTTAATTCCATATTTTTTATATGACGACGATTTCGGAATTAACAATTCTTTAGGGTCTAAATCAAATAAACAAGCCATATGTAATTTTTATTACAGCTTTCCCTGTTTGCCACAAAAATCTTCTTCTTTAAGCGACGTTTTTTTGGCATGTTCTTTGCATTCATCGGATGTTAAAAAATATGGAAATAATTCTTTCAAAAGTCTTGTTGAATCTATTAAAAACATGGAAATTTTTGGAATTAATATAAACACCAAAAATGGGGTTAAAAAGGTCTATTTTATTATGGGTCTTATTTTGGCAGATAATTTAGGATTAAACGTAACTCTTAATTTCGCAAAATCATTTTCTGCAAACCACTTTTGTAGATTTTGCCGCATCAGAAAAGCAGATGCTCAAAAAGCTGTTAAAGATAATTTCGAAATTCTAAGAAACAGAATAAATTACAGAAATTCCTTGGAAAACGATACCCTTGCTGAATCTGGTATATCAGGATATTGTATTTTCAATGACATACCATCTTTCCACGCCACGGAAAATTATTCTGTTGATATAATGCATGACATTTACGAGGGAATTTGTCATAAGATATTATGCCAAGCGTTATTATACTTCATTCAAACAATGGGATTTATAAGCATTGACGATATAAATTTTAGGATAAAATCATTTTCATATTTTAAAAATGATAAAGGCTCTAAAAAGTTTAATTTCACAATTAAGGAACTTGAAAATGGTAAGCTTAAAATGTCAGCTAAACAAATGATGTCATTTTGCTATTACTTACCAATAATATTTGGAGAATGTATACCATATGATGACGAAGTATGGCGATTTTTAATTACATTTTTTGAATTGATAGAGGACCTGTTATGTTACGAAATTTCAAGTTCGCTAATTTCAAAAATTCGTATTAAAATCGAAATGATTAATAGAGATTATCAATTGTTATTTAAAAAAAATCTTATTCCAAAATTCCATATATTAATTCATTACCCAATGATAATGCAAAAATCGGGACCATTGCGTAATTTGTGGAGCTTTAAGTATGAAGCAAAACACAAAGAATTCAAAATATATGCCCATATTACAACATCTAGAAAGTGTATACCTAAAACATTTTCTATAAAACACCAAATGAAGTTTGCAAACTATTTATTAAGTCCTAAAGATTACGGAAGTCATAAGTTTAAAAAAATAATCACCGATGATAAGGTGAAAAAAAGAATTTCTGCCAAACTGAAAACTAATGCTATCACTGTATATTCTGAAGCAAAGATTTGGGGTTATCAATACGACAATAAATCTTTCATAGGAAGATTTCAAAATGATTTTGATATATTTGTTGTCCTTAATATTATTAAAACATGTAGTGATGATATTTTTATATGTTGTAAAAAGGTTAATTCTACTTATAATGTACATTTTGCAGCATTTGAAATTACAAATATTTCAAATGTGTACGAAATTTTACCATTAAGTAAAGTAGTTGGTCCTCCAGTTGAAAAAATGGAAACGCCTCTGGGAAAAACTTTCGTGAAATTAAAAGAGTTTTACCAAAGCGTATACTAAGCTTTAAAATTATATTTTTTAGAATGACAATGCAGCCGTTAATAACAGTATTTATGACTTATTATCTAGTTGGAAACTTGGCCATTTAAATCAACACTTTATTGGTAAGATTAAAGATATTAGATATATTTGCACAATAATTTTTATTAATATGTACTTTATTCTAACAGATCATGGAATTACTTTAGACGTACTTAAGATTTTAAAGCCCAAACATGTTGAAATTCTTTTTATCGGTCTCGCTGTAGGTGATTTAGCCATTTTTGAAAATCATTTAGAAAACTGGAAATCATCAAATGCTACAGTATCCATACCAACAGTTTCTATATTGTCACCTATAAAATATTGTTTCAAACCAAAAACTCACTCTGTTATAACGATGCTGAGAGAAACACATAATGGAAAATCTATTCTCAAATACTATGATGAAAAAAAAATTCTTCATGATGAGCAGCGGCAGTTACTCGTTAAAACCATTGCATTATATGTGGAAGCTAAAGGCCTGACATGTTCAGTTTCAGACTGTTTGGAAATGGAAAATGAAATATGTTTAATTTTTCCAACAGAGGAATTGGTAATATACGATTTTTAATTAGTTTACTTTTTTGTTGTTTAGTCTTTCTTTCAAACTAGGAATATTACAATACCGGAAAGAGGGGAAAATTGTATTCCAAAATTTATAATTTAAAACGGCACTCTAAAAATATTTTTGATTCGAAAATAGAATCTACAAATGAGAATGATATTGGAATCAGTAAGTTTTAATACAATTATACTTACATATCATTACTATTATTTCTTTCCTTACATAATTATATTTTTAGTTTCAGAAACGGATGCCATTTCTGCTTTGCAAATACTCCGGACCGGAAATGTATCAGCAGACGAATTTGATTTATATTGGAAAAAATGTGCCAACTTTAGATTCAAACAAATAGAGGAGTCCAAAACAACTGATGAAATTTTAAAACAATGGCCGGAATATTTAAAGCCATATGGATTTAAATTGGTGAGTATATAAAACAAAATTAAGACTTCAATTAAGAAAAAGATTTAAACAATTTTTAATAAAAGTAATGGATAAGAAAAAATATAAAATAAAATTAGATATGAACGATTAAACAAAGATCTCAATAATTCAAAATTTATCGATTCTTGAAAGTGCAAATTTTTTGCTAACTGAAAAATGAGAAAATTTATGTCCTTGGTTTATTGTTATACATACGTTATTTTATACATTATTTATCTATTACAGATTGAAATGGATTTTCAATTAAAATATGTCGAAGCTAAAGATATAGCATCTAAATGGTCGCTCTATGAAAAAAGGTTTCTCGACGTTCTTAAAAAAAAACTCACAAGTGCTTTCGTTTCCAAGCAGTTAAATGATATAATTTCATGTGATGAAGGTAAAACGTTATTGGTATTTTTCCTTTTTTTTTGTAGAACAAAAACTTATTAATTTTTCTTTTTTATTTCAGAATCGAAGCAGTTTGGCATATTCTGGCACCTGCATAGCTTGTTTCCTCCTCAACAAAAGACCGTTACTGATGATTTGGGCGCAAAAATTAAGAAAAAATTTTCTATTTTAGATTCTCAAGAATCTTTTGCAATTATTGCAAATACTGAGAAAGAACTTAATATAAAAATTGATCTGCTGAAATTTCAAAGTAAAAATATTCAGCCCAGATTACTGGTTGTAGGCAGTACAACGGAAATTAAACAAATTTTTCTGTATTTTGATGATATTAAATATCCAATTTTAAAAGTTTTAACGGCTGTAGATATCTTATTTAAAATTTTTTTTGTATTTAATTTGGAATTTCCTAAAGAATCAGAAATATTTTTCAATTTTTTGCAAATATTTTTTTATGAAATACCAAGTGATAAAAAATTTACAAAAATATATACAATTAAAAATGAAATTCTAAATTTACCTACTATATAATCCCAATTTTTTGTAATTATATTAATAACTATTTATATACATATCTGGGGCATTTTGACAAAACATCTTAAGTCATTCAAAAAACAATTTTGTTGACGTTTTTAAAATTTTGTATTATTAACGAAATTTTCTTTAGTTTTGGTTTATTTTATTATCTCGACTTAATATGTTTTGTCAAAATGCCACAGATATGTACATATCTATAGATTTATATTTATACATATGTATACAATGTGTTTTTTTTATAAAGCTATGCTTAGATCTAACAAGTATTTGGCTTTATTTTTAACAATGCCAATTGATTTATTATACTTTATTTGTAATGTAATTTAGAAACTTCTGAATGATGTTTCATCTAACCAAACGTATTTTTTTTTTTAATAAAACTAGAGGTTTCGTGTAGGAATTCAAATATTGAATACGTGTTAACATAGCTTTAAAGACTGAATTATAACAAATGTTCCTTTAAATAACAAATAAAAAATATCTAAAAAATATAAAAAATTGAGTTTTCTTTTTAAAAGTATTAAATAAAATTTTAATGTTAAATTAGAATCAACGCAAATTTTTGTTGAATATAGGTGCATTTTCAACAATTTTTGTTTTCAATTGCTGCAAAAAATTCAACAAAAAATTTCATTAATTCGATAAACATTTTGTTTGATTATTTCAACATGTTTAACAATTTTTTTTAACAAATCAAGTAAACATTTTGTTAAAAAAAATAATTTTAGTCAACAACTTTTTTTATTGACTTAATAAACTTGTTTGTTGACTAAAAATTCAATAACTATACCTACAAACTTTTTTATCAATACCGCAAAAATCGTCATTGCAGAAAATTCAAAAATTTTTTTTATCAAATATGCGATTTTCGTATTCAAATATGAAAATTATTTTTTTCTGTGTACCAAATTATGTACAATTAGACAACTTATGCATCCATGGTAAGACGTGTATTCGGTTATTTTTAAAGAATATTGAAATAATTTATTTTTGTTGTAATTTCTAGGTTTGTTGTTGTATTATTTTTTATACCCCATATTCACTTGTTTTGGTATTTCGGGGGGGTTGAGGGTAAATGATGTCTGCCTGCTAGTCAGCCAAATCTATTAAAAATACAAATAGACAGCTACACAATCATTTAGACTATTTGTCAGTCAGCCAAACTAACGAACAACAGAACTAACGGCCGACCAAGTGGCATAATTCTTATTTTTTTTGTATATTTAATAAATATATTTTTTCGTATTGGGTGTTTTTATTTATAGAACAATTTTAATGGTTCAAAAAGGTAAAATTTTTCTTATTTTCTTTCTCAAACACTTTTTGTTGGGCTCTTTTACTTTTTCTTCATAATTATCTATTTTTATGTTTTTATCGTCAATAATTTTTCTTTATTAAATTCACTTGTGTGAAATATTTGCACCTTTGATTTTCAAAAGCACGCGTTAATTTGGGAACTATGTATTTTTTCTGACTCTTTAAAAGAATTAAGTCCATTAATTATGATGTCTGCTCCACTTTTTGCCTTAAAAGTTAAGTTAAAATAATTTTTTTTTTAAATTTATTTTACTTATATACATCATCAATTTCATACATTTTTGTATTTTTGTTGGGTGAACTGTGCAGTCAGCCAGCCAGCCAGTTGTTCAAAACACCACCACCACACTACCACTTTTTCACTTTTCGGTTTTGTAATTCTTTTAATTTCGTTTTTATTCTTTAGATCCCGTCCGTTCTCGTCTCATTGAGTTTGACAACTAAATTCCAATTCGAATTATTTTCTTGAGGTTGGTTGGATTTTGCCGAAAATTCTTTTCACGTTTGAGTGAAAATATCGACGCGTCGAATGGAGAGCATGAATGACAGGGGATTTAGAATGAAGGAAGAAAGAAGAATTGAATGTAAATAAATAATAGTGGTGTGTTATTTGAGTTGGCAACATTGTGTTGTTAAGAGTGGCGGTAAATTTTGCGCATGTCAGCAAATTTGAATGGCACACAAGACGTCAGTTTCTAGTAGGGTTTGTATACAATAGTAGTTTTTTATGATTTCGGTTACCATTTAAAAATTTTCTGTAAATTTAGATTATCGAATAGTTTCACTTTAAATGATTTCGAATTTTAATTTCAATTTTATACAATTTCAACTTTAAATTATGTATTTTTAAAATGAATTTCTCTGAATTTGTAATATGTACATTTATTTACATATTATAAGTAATCGGAGATCTAAGTGAGAATTTATATTTAAAAATCGGATAATATGCCGTCATTATTTATGCCGAAAATCACTGCAACTCGTAGAAATCTCCCGACAATGTATCTAAGTTTTAAAATTTTACTTAAAGTCGACGCCAATAAGAAACAGTGAAACAAAGTGAAACCACTTTAGGACACTGTGATAGTGTAACACAAGTCTTACGTACATATGTTAAGGAAAATACAACCCTTTCATGACACGTTGTTATTGTTTTTTGAATATTTTCAAACAATAATAAGATCAGGGATTAATTTTCGTCAAAATACGCAAGACTTGTGTAATAGTGTAAAGTACCCTTAAACAATGTAATCAGATTTTATTTGATTAGATATTAAAGAATTTGCTTTATTTCACCTTTTTTACATGCTACACGATAAAATTTAACTTAAATACCTTTATTTAATAAGTTGGGATTTTTAATCGTAATCGCAAGAAGTTTTAAACGATAAGTCGCGACTACGATTATATGATCAACTTGCAAACCCTAATATCAAGTATTTTTTTTATTGACGTAAATTTTTAAAAATACAACACGAACACAGGGTGTGAAATATGATTACAGAAACCGTTAAAGTTAAATGTGAATAAAAAAAAAAAAAAAAGATTTCAGAAGTGAAGCATAAGAAATTTTATGAAACACTTCTGTTATGAAAGAATTTTATGGCAACTTCCTCAAGCTATTTTTTCTTTAAAAAAAACAAAACAAGTTATAATACTGTATTTGGCTAGGCCGAATCGGATATACCTTTCTCCAAGAATCAGAATTATATTTATTAAGAATATTAAAAGAAACCCCGACCCCTATCGGGAATAAGATATCCCTCGAAATTCGTTCCCTTTACCTTAAAAATCAATATTTCGAGGCAATAACGGTTCACTTTTTATACACGCTAGACGTGAATTTTTCCATAAGTGGTTTACGGTAACATAAACAATTGGGGGATTCACAAGGTAGTCATAAAGTTGTAACGTCATATGTCTTCAAATAATTACATGAAATATATATGACTGCTGTGGGCAACCGCATATAATTTGGATTTTTACAGTACAGTTATGACGAATCAATGAACACAGCATTAAAATTTTTATTTTTATTTTGTTTGAAACACAATTTTTTTTAAAAAAAATTTTTAAACCAAATTTTTAATATTTTTAATTAGGCTTAAGTTCATCAAATTTAATTTTCATTAAATTATTTTTATGAAGAAAGGAATTTTACAACATGAAAATTAATTAAAATTGTTATTGATAATCTTTCATTCTTGACCGTGGCCGGGGCTCGAACCCTGGCCGGCAGGAGACCGAAACATGTCATGGTAATGTTTCGATCGCAACCACTCGATCTCCTCAGATGGATTTGCCGTTTTACACTCGCAGCCATCGATGACTGCTGATATCAATAGTCAAACATCAATCCTTAAACCAAATTGTATTTTAGCCTTTGGTAGATCGAAATTTGCTTTTTTGAATGATTATCCATTTTAATTGATTTTATATGTTTTTCCTTACTTCTGTTTTTATTAAGGACATATGGGCAGGTTCTAAAACCGAAATGAAGTGGAGTTAAAATCGAACAAATTTTGAAAACGAGCCTGTAAGAAAGTTCATAAAAATATTTCTTTTTATATACTTTGAGTACCAATTAATTATCTTTACAAGAACAACTCTTAAAAATAATTGTAAATAATTGCAATGGCAATCTTGTTCGTTTTCAAATCCACTTCATTTCGATTTCTATAACATGGCCAATTATGACAGAATTCTTTTTTCGGCTGAGCCGTATTTTTGATAACAACAACTGAGATTTAGATCAATGGTAAATTATGGGCCGATCATTACAAAATTTTACGATTTTATTTACATTCATAAAAAAATTAATTGGACCTTATTTAACCAAAATATCATTTTAAATTTAATAAAACGTAGTGGAGTGCTTTCGGAAAGTGGTATGTATGCTTGTGGGCTCCCGCGGCTTTTTAGGATATTTAACTTTTTAGGATTTATCCTCCAGGGAATGAAAGTGCAGGCAATAGCTGTGATTCGGCAAAATTGCCAATCTCAGGAGACCTTTACGCTCTTTTGCGATCGCGGATGACCACAGATCCTTTCTGACGCCACAGGAGACGGTAGTCCCCGGTCGCACGGCAGCGGATTGACTATTTGTTGAGGCCTCCGTTAATATGCTTCTTACGGGAAATGCTTTTTATCTTTAAGGAAGATTCTCTTTGCAGAAGTTTCACTTTTCCGTTGGAAATATACTTTCGGGGATGACGGGGTGATTGTGGTTTATGCCCCAAATTCGCGTAATATCCTGAAAATCTTATAAAAGGGGCGGATTTTTCATCACTTGTGGTAGAGTAGGTGCTGTTGTTACTAAACAGATGCTGCTAGCATTTTTTCAAAAGCACTGGAGGTTACATAGATCCAGCTACTAAACAAGGAACGAGTTTATAATCTTGCCGGGTTATACGCTCATATTACTACCTGGGTGTGTTGGTTGCGTTCACACGCGGCAGGCGGTTGGTGAACGCATTATTTGTCACCCAGTGGTTAAGATCCACCATGAGGTGGGCCATAGGCCATGTATCCATGTAAATCGTTTCCACAGCTGTATTTATGTGGGGCATTTAGCCAATTATTGACTGATTTTCACAAAATATGGAACTGTTGTTGTTAGTTTAAAAATTTGAAATTTGTCGCTTACAATAAAATTGTTCTTGCTATAAAATCGTAACGGTACCTTAAGTGACCATGACGCCTTAGGAGATGATGCAAGTGTTGCCAAAAATGTCATTTTAAAAAAAAAAACGAATATTGAAAATGTTGTCGCTTATGTTGTTCTAACTGTGGTAAATTATGGACCGATTGTCACAAAAGTTGCTAATGTAAATGCGTTGCACATTGAATGCCTAGCGATGCCTTCCGTCACCAATTTTATGCTATGTTTTAGTAATTTGTGGCCTTTTAATTTGGAACTTATATATAAGTGGGATGAAAAAAGAAGGTTATATCATATGAAATCTATATACATATATCTTATAGTGTATTCTAAGTCAAATTACAGTTTATAAAGCTTTCATACTTCTATTCTATTTAAATAATTAAGTTAAATACATGAAATTAACAATAAGCACTGTCCAGTTTTAAGATACAAAGAGTGCTGACGAAGGCCGTAGCATTACATTACATTCTGCTGGTAACTAATAGTTGTATACATTTTCTGTACAATTTATTTCCTTGCTAGCCAAAGGATAGCTTAAGAAAGCCTCGTAACAGAAATATACAAACGAAAATTCTGATATGATAGTGCATAGAAAATATTCCTGGAAAATATTAAAAGAATAAGACTATTAAAGTATGAAAGCTTTGTAAATTGTTATTTGACATAGAATACACATTCGATAAGTATGAAAACTTATATAATAAATGTTACTCAACATGAGAAATAAATGATTCTATATAAAATTTTTATTTTGTTTGATTTTGCTTTAATTTTATTTTGTTGTTAGATGGCTACCAGCAAACTTACAAGTATTTTAAAAAAGAATTTTTTAAAAGTTACTCGGAATCTTAAGTTATAAGCACGGCAAGTTTTTTATGGCAAATGCCATTTTTTGCCATTTTTTCAATTATATCGTTAAAAAGCCATTTTTGGTCTAGCTTGCCAAAAAATACCTTTTTTGCAACCTAGAAGAAATTTTTAAATAAGCTAATAAGAGACAGAATCTATTCGAAATGCTAAATGAATGTTGCAAAAATCGGGTGGTGACTAATTTTGTTAACATTATTTTAAAAGTGCTATAAGAAAACACCATTTATTTCGACCAATAGTCATTCCGAAAAAGAATCGATTCTTTTTTGTCTCCAATGTTGCAGGTTTTGGGTCAAAATGGCATCTGGTGCCATTGTCAGATGTATTAATTTTACACATCTGCCAAATGGAAATGAGTTGCAAGACATTTTTAGGCAACTTTAATGACAACATTGCTGACCAACGTTTGTACGAAGCTTAAGTCTGTTATTGGTTATAGGTGTTATCTTAAAAATATTTTCAAACATCGGTTAAGTTTACTATTTGAATACTCTCCACCGCTAGTGGTGAATGTGGGAATACTAATGGTGTTTCCTTTTCTGACAATAATATTCCATGTATGCTACCATTCGTGCGGTTTTTGTTCTGTTCTAAAAATATATGCAAAAATGTGAGAAGTTGTCGTGTTCCTTTCCTTTTTGTTCCATATCTAAGTGCTGGTTCACACAATTCAAGTTTGACTTGTCAAGTCTTGAGTTTTTGGGAGAGAGGGGAAATAAATGGCATTCTCTTTTCCCTTCTCTCCTAAAAGCTCAAGACTTGACGAGTCAAACTTGACATGTGTGAACCGGCACTTACGCCCAGATATAATTTAGAGTGAAATAATACCCTTTTTTGAATCTGCGTAAAGTACTTCTTTATGCAGGCAAGTTTTTTTCTTATTAACTTTTTTTTGTGTTTGCGTACAATTTGTTTTACTTTTATTTACATAGCGTCTTCAACTGACAATTTTTTGTCATACCAAACGTCAAAGTCTATATAAAAAAAACTCGCAAATTTTTGTCAGCGTTTTTTTAATATGAAGTTTGACGTTTGGTATGACAAAAAATTGTCAGGTAAAGACGCTATGTTAATAATTATTTTTTTGGCTCAACATTTTTAATTGAAAATCTGTGTTGCTTACGCTTATTGGACTTCAAAGAAAATTGAATGTTGAAAATCGCTACAAACGTGGTGAATATTGTAATTTAGAAAAGTGTATCACTTTGTAAGGGTGCGTGATAAATATATTACACAATGATAATGCATTATTTTTTTTTTAGAAAAGAAAACACCATAAGTTTTATACCCTCCACCACCAGTGGTGAATGAGAGAAAAAAAAAAAAATAAAAATTGATTTCAATTAAAAAATTTGTAATATAATTAAAAAATTATTTAAATTTGCACTAGTAATCAAATTAAAAGTATCAATTAAATATTTGTTTATATTAACAACATTTTCTGTAACAATGCTGTTTAATTAATTAAAACTGATTTTAATTTTGACTAATGGTTTAATTGAAAACAAAATTGGTGACAATTTGTTCTGTGCAAGTTGCAATTTTTTTCGGTACTTGAGTAATTCTCAGTTGATCGAGCCATGTCCATCTGTCTCAAATGTAGAACAACCTCACTAAAAAATTTGGTGACCAGAATTCATACTACTTTTTTTTTTTTTTTTTTTTTTTCTCATTATTTATTTATTGAATCTTCACATATTAAATATGAACTAACAATAATTAATCAAATCTTAACCTAATACGTTATTTTTTGTCCTGCCAGTGCCAGACAAAAATTTTCTTCATCACGGGTTCTGTTCACTTATATAGGTGTTTATCGCTCATCTAATTGGATAAGTGCTGCAGTGTCTCTTCTTCTTAAGCGAGTGTGGCCGCCATGATTTAAAATATTTCGAGCTAGTGGATTTGGATGTTGTTCAAGCCTTTTTAAATATTTTACTGCATTTTTTGTTATAGTAGTTTTGACTAATGGAACATTGAGATCCTTGTGAATATTTGAGTTTTTTACATACCAAGGGGCAGCTGTGATTATTCGAAGAATTTTATTTTGGCGTCTTTGAATTTTTTCTATATTAGAGGCCGAGGCAGTGCCCCATAACTGAATACCATAGCACCAGATTGGCTTTAAGATGGAGTTGTAAAGAAGAAGTTTGCAGTCGAGACTAAGGACAGAGTTTCTACCAATAAGCCAATGAATTTGAATGGCTTTTAGTTTCATTTGAGTTAATTTTGCCTCTATATGGCATTTCCACGTTAATCGCCGATCCAGATGTATACCGAGATATTTTACATGCGAATGTTGAGTAATTATTTGATTGTTGATTGTAATATGGGGACAAGATTCCCGGCGCAAGGTGAATGTTATATGCACGCATTTTTGCTCATTGACCATTATCCTCCATTGTCTTAACCATATTTCTAGTTGAAATATATGATGCTGTAAGTAACGAGATGCTTCATAACGGTTTTCGTGGACGCTTAGAAAAGCTGTATCGTCTGCAAATGTTGAAGTTTGGGTGTAGTTGCTTGTTGGCATGTCCGAAGTATAAATTAAGTATAATAGAGGGCCCAGGATGCTGCCTTGTGGGACTCCAGCACCAATGGGCTGAGGTGAACTTAAGAAATTTCCTTCTTTAATAATAAATTGACGACCGACTAAGTAGCTTTCTAGCAGCTTGTGTGTGTTTGCTGGTAAATTTTTCTTCAATTTATGTAATAAGCCTTCATGCCAGACTTTATCAAAAGCTTGCGAAACATCGATGAAGAGTGCTGAGCAATATTTTTTTTCTTCAAATGCTTTTCTTATGACATTAACTATTCGATGAGTCTGTTCGATTGTGCTGTGTTTTCTTCTAAATCCGAACTGATGGTTTGGAATACATACATCTATTTTCACTTAAAATCGGTGTTAATTTTGAAACTAATAATTTCTCAAACAGCTTTGACATATTTGATAATAAGCTAATAGGCCTATATGACTCAACTTTTGTATGATCTTTACCTGGCTTTGGTATCATGGTAACTAAGGAAACCTTCCATGTTTGAGGATAGTATTCAAGGCGTAAAATAGCATTAAAAATAAAAAGAATAATTTTCTTTGCTGTGCGAGGTAGCTCTAAAAGCATTTTATTACTGATTTTATCAATACCAGGTGCCTTCTTAGTGTTTAAGTCACAAATAGCCTGTTCGATTTCTCTTATCTCAAATCTGAGGGGAATAGCTGCTCTAGCAGCAACAGGTGGTAACTCGACCGCAATATTGTGAGATATATTTGGTGTAAATACGTTTTTCAAGTGGCTAACAAACAGATTTCCTTTTTCAATATCGTTTCTTGCCCAACTACCATTCAAGTTTCTTAATGGTGGCTTAGATATAACTGGCCTTTTTAGATTTCTAGCTGCACGCCATAATGAGTAGTCAGATTGTGGAGTTGCATCAAGTTCCTTAAGATATTTTTCTAGAGAAGCCGTTTTCTGAGTCTGCAGTAACTTTCTTAGCCTTTTTGTGCACTCTTTTAATAAACTCTTAAGTTGCGGGGATCTGTACAGTTGCCACTCTCTTCGAACTCTCCTTTTTTCAGTCAAGAGCCGCTCGACATCTGAAGAATATATTTTATTATTTTTAATTTTTTTGGGGGTAACGCTGGAATGTTGAACAGCTAGTTTAAGATAACTGTCAAAGTTAACAATAGAGAGATCCACATTCTCCGGTGTACTAAGCGAAATATTTTCTAGGCAATGGGCACTGAGAAATTTTTTATATTTTAACCAATTTATTTGTGTGGCTGACGTCGCTAAGTAACATGACGGAGATACAATTCTATTTGGGTTCGATATAGTAACAATTGTAGGTGTGTGGTCGGATGATAATTCTAAGGAAGCTTCAACATGAACCGTTTCTGTGGGGATGTTTTTAACCACGCCAAAGTCGATAACATCTGGAATTTTTTGCTGATCAGTAGGCCAATATGTTGGTTGTCCGCTCGCGACCACGTTTAAACCCATTTTAGAGATTGTGTTAAACAAAACACGACCTTTTGGTGTTATAAGTCGTGACCCCCAGAAGGTATGTTTAGCGTTATAATCGCCAGCGGCGAGGAAACTGGGTCCTAATGATTTAAAATATTTATAATATTGGCCTTCTGATATGGCAAATCTAGGTGGAGAGTATAAAGAAGAAATTACTAAGTTTCGATTAGGCTCTTCAACACAAATAGTCGTTGCTTGCAGATAATCTTCACAATGATCAAACATTAAGTAGTGTTTGATTCGGGCTTTTATCAAAATGGCAGAGCCTCCACAAGCTTTATCTCGAGGGTCCTTAGTATCATATAGTATATAACCATTGATTTTAAACGTATTTCTTGAGGTCAAGTGAGTTTCAGAAACCAACATGACATCAATTTGTTTATTTTTTAGAAAGTATTCTAATTCATTTTTATATTGGCGGATGCCGTTTGCGTTCCAAAAACAGATTTTTAAACAGTTCATGGCTTGTTAAGTACAGCTTGCAATAACATCGATTGCATTCTTAGAATTTCCTGCATCATATTACCCATTGTGTTCGTAAAATTATTAACTGTTTGCACTAATGTTTCCATGGTTTTTTCAAGACGACTTAAATTAGAAACTGGAGTTTCTTCATTAATTGGCGAAGAACCTTGCATTGGCACATGGTTTGATTTTAGAATGTTAGCGTAGGAGGTTCTGTTATTACTAGGCTGTGGAGCCTGAATGTCATTAGTGTTTAGCTGATTTGTTACCTGCATTTGAGGGGGATTAGTTTTCGGTCCAACCGACTGCTGTACGATAGTGTATACAGGGCATCCTCTATAATTGGCTGTGTGATTACCGCCACAATTGCTACATTTTTTAACGTTGGGGTCGGTTTTAGACTTATCGCAAAGAACTGTACCGTGCAGCTCACCACATACTACGCAAACAGGGGGTAAGTAGCAGTATGCCTTAGTATGGCCAAATTCTTGGCAGTTCAAACATTGAACGGGACCACCTCTCTTGTGCGGCTCCTCTATAGTTACTTTTCTGTACAGAATGTATTTTATATCATAGATGGGATGTGTTTCATTTTTTTTAAGCTTTACGTCGCCGGGTTCAAACTCCACTCGAAAAAGTGGTTGGGGAATTTTTTCTCTATTTTTAATGTTTGCTACATGTTTTACCTTGAAGCCTTTTTCTTCTAGGAATGTTTTTACCTCTTCTGGGTCCACACATGAGTCAATACCCTTAATCACTACCTGAAGACCTTTACTGCTTTTCAGTTGGTATGTATAAAAGTTTTTTTTTAGTGCCTCAAAGTTGTTTATTATTTTTCGAAAATCATTCTCATGATTGACTTGAATTTTTGTCTCGTTTATACTACCACGCTTGATAGCCGCTACGTAAAACGAATTTTCACCTATCACTGATATCAAACTCTTTATGAGCTCATTTGAATTTTGTTCCCTAAGATATATCGGGGGAGGCTTGGACGATTTAATGACGTTTGGTGCTTCAGAGGATTCATCCTCCAGAATCGCAAAACGATTTTGAGAATTTATTTTATCAAAAGTTGGTACTTTTGAGGCCGAAGCAACTGCTGCAGAGGTAGGGCTGCGTCCCCGTTTGAGCACTGTTATGTACCTGTCCATACCAACTTGTACTGTAGGCTTTTGAGAAGTTTTTACTTGAGTTACTGAGTTGTCCATAGCGGCCGTTTTGGGGTTAACCGTATCATCACTTATTAAAGTTTTTTTTGGCTCTGCGGCAGCGCTTGCAGTTAACAAACTTGTTATTGTATTACGATCGACCGTATTTGTAAATAAAGAGGGTGAGAGCGAACGCGTTCGAGTAATAGGTTTAGCCGTTAAGTAATTGCTATCATCGATTCTTTTTTTTGTTTCTACTTTTGTTTCGTCAACACTCACTGTAACATATGCATTTCTTTCATTATGTTTTATTGTTTTTGCATTATTAGCATTCATAAGCGTTTTTTTTTATATATTACTGTTTGTTTAATTGTGCTCTTATATATTTTTGTTATTTGTAATTTTTAATATTTGTATTATAAATATTATGTTCACTAATTTAAAAATTATTTTAAAGCGTCCATTCATTCGCTGATCTTATATTATTTTTTAAAAAAAATAATATGATATTATAAATATACAATTATTTATGTTAAAAAAAAAACCGTATGCCGAGTTAAAAGAGAAAGACACGTCTGCATTCAACGAGCACGCATGCAATTCATACTACTGAATTTAAGTTTTTTGAAATGCGTTTGGTGTAAGTCAAAAAAAAAAAAAAAAAAAAAATACTAAATGTACTTCTGAGCTAACATACTTGTTCAGATGTCTTCAGTAGAATTGTATGGCGATTCTTTTCTAACAATATATTAACCCTCTAACACCCATTTTAAGGGGTAATTTTTGTAATTTTCTTAACTTCCCCATAAAAGTATACTAAAACGGCACTTTAGAGGCTTAAAAAAATATACAAATATTTTCTGCATTTCACTAGGAGTCTTCTAAGACCAAAAAATCGTGCAATGTATGCAAAACGGATTTTCGAAATTTCGGGCCTTGAAATTTTTGAATTTTTCGAAAACCCGTTTTACATACATTGCACGATTTTTTGGTCTTAAAAGACCTAAAGCCCCATATAAAGCTACGCTACGCTTAAACCGTAGCGTATAATGCTTTTGCACTGAAATTTAGTTTTAGCTAGTTTTTAAAAACTATAAATTACAACACCAAATTTTATGCAGATCAGCCCCTCAACTACCATTGTCCCATAGAAAGCCCACTCTCGAAAAAACACGCCTAAACCCGCCACTAATATTTAGATAATGTTATTGTAGTAAATTTTGTTCTTTATTATATTATAAGATTTGGAATTATGTTGGAATTCCAAAACGTCATTTGCAAAGCAGCGAAACCATTTAAACATTGACAATGTCATACGTCCCTAAATGTATAATAAGTTCTCGTCCATATTATAAAACATTTGCTGCAAAAACTTTCTTCAGTTCTCTTTTGAAACTGCATTTGTGTCTATAAAATGAAACATTTTTCTTGTAGCACTTAAGTATTTTGCATGCCTTCTCTATTACTTCTTCTTCCTCTCAATAACAAACAACCGTTGGTCCCATATAAAGCTATTCCTGGGAGATTCTTAAATACGTTTAAAGATGAAACAAATTGTGGTTCAATTTAGTTTTGAATTTTAAAATGAATTTTTCATTTATTTTACTTTGAAAATATATTCAAAATAATTAGTTCTTATAAAAAAAACACATTACATTATGCTTGTGATTCTTATAAAAAATGTTTTTAAATGAGTTTTAAATTACGAAAACACTGCTAATTTAAAGTTCAGGAGCTTCATCATAGATGGGCACAACAGCGTGCATTTTGTTCAGTTTCACAGATTTTTTCCTCTTTGGACTCAACAACGGATACATTGTCGGGCAATGGCTTCTTGAGACCAATCTTGTTATTAGGATCATAGCAACATAATTTTGACCTTGATACTCAAAACACCTTGACGCAACAACACATGGCGGGTGGCGGTTTCAACGTAATCGTTGCATGGGTCACCAGAGTGAATCATAAGACCATCAACGAATTTCATGGACTTGGCACGTTGACCGCGCAATTTGCCGGATACAACGACTTCACAACCCTCGGCACCAGGTTCCATGATGAAATGCAAGACACCATAGCAGTCACGATGGGCAGCCAAACCACCGGTTAACTTGTAACAAAGGGATTCAGCGACATTTTTCACACAAAACCTGTTGGGTTTTGGTACCCATTATAATGATTTCAGTACGGGCTGGGGCTGCTCGTGCTTCAACACCGGAGTAACCGTCCTCGGTGACTTCACGAGTTAAGAACTCGTTCAATTCAGCCTTGAACATGCCATCAGCAACAAACTTGCGTTTTTTAGAAATTGTAAGGCTCATGTTTATTTCATACGACTCGCAGAGAACGTGGTCAGACATGGTGAGACAAGAAATCACACATAAAGAATTATATGACAACCGGTCCATAACAATGTGCAACAAAAAAAAAACCCCCAGCCTCAATACTTGTAACGCGAAATGAAACTAGAATATTGGTAGAGCAAATCTGCCAAAGAGTTTTGAAAAGTAAGCTCGGGAACTCGAAATATGAAAAGGCGTTTGTTATACATAAGTCAAAACAAATATACTTAGGCTTGTTTTCACGACTTACCTTTAAAGTTCGATATAGTTAACGCTACCTTTAGCACTAGTGAGGAATAAAGTTACCTTCAGCTATTTTTCGTTTTCACAACTTCTGTATAAAATAAACTTAACATTTTTAAAAAAGTGGCAATACTAAAGAAAATACGGATTATTTTTGCCAAAATAAAAATACGAACTGGCAACTACGTACTTTTTTTACATTTACAAAATATACGTATAATTGGAGTTGCCATATATAAAAAATATGTGAACATAATATGGCAATCTCAAATCTAAACCTTACGACAAAAGTTAAAGGTAGAACGTTCCTCTCTTTAGCTTATCCTTCACTTTTAGGTTAAAGAGAACTTGTGATAATTAAAAACTCATTATCTGTTCGATAACTTCCTACATTTAGCTATCGTTAAGTCGTGAAAACGGGCTTTAATGTACTTCTGAGCTAAAATTCTATTTCAGATGTCTTCAGTAGAATTGTATGGCGATTCTTTTCTTACAATATATTAACCCTCTCACACTTATTTTAAGGGGTTATTTTTGTACTTTTTTTAACTTTCCCACAAAAGTATACTAAAACGGGACTTTAGAGGGTTAAAATGTTTTACGAAAGAAAGACCAAAAGTTCGTGCAATGTATGTAAAACGGATTTTCGAAATTCCGGGCCGTGAAATTTTTGAATTTCTTGAAAACCCGTTCTACATACATTGCACTTACTTTTGGTCTTAGAAGACCCTAATGAAATTTGATGCAGAAAATATTCGTAGAAAATTTTAACCCTCTAAAGTATGTAAAACGGATTTTCGAAATTCCGGGCCTTGAAATTTTTGAATTTCTTGAAAACCCGTTCTACATACATTGCACTTACTTTTGGTCTTAGAAGACCCCTAATGAAATTTGATGCAGAAAATATTCGTAGAACATTTCAACTCTCTAAAGTGCCGTTTTAGTGTGGAATTTAAAAAAAAAAGACAAAAATTACCCCTTAAAATGAGTGTTAGAGGGTTAATATATTCTAAGCAAAGAATCGCCGTACGATTCTACGACGACTTAAATTAGAAACTGGAGTTTCTTCATTAATTGGCGAAGAACCTTGCATTGGCACATGGTTTGATTTTAGAATGTTAGCGTAGGAGGTTCTGTTATTACTAGGCTGTGGAGCCTGAATGTCATTAGTGTTTAGCTGATTTGTTACCTGCATTTGAGGGGGATTAGTTTTCGGTCCAACCGACTGCTGTACGATAGTGTATACAGGGCATCCTCTATAATTGGCTGTGTGATTACCGCCACAATTGCTACATTTTTTAACGTTGGGGTCGGTTTTAGACTTATCGCAAAGAACTGTACCGTGCAGCTCACCACATACTACGCAAACAGGGGGTAAGTAGCAGTATGCCTTAGTATGGCCAAATTCTTGGCAGTTCAAACATTGAACGGGACCACCTCTCTTGTGCGGCTCCTCTATAGTTACTTTTCTGTACAGAATGTATTTTATATCATAGATGGGATGCGTTTCATTTTTTTTAAGCTTTACGTCGCCGGGTTCAAACTCCACTCGAAAAAGTGGTTGGGGAATTTTTTCTCTATTTTTAATGTTTGCTACATGTTTTACCTTGAAGCCTTTTTCTTCTAGGAATGTTTTTACCTCTTCTGGGTCCACACATGAGTCAATACCCTTAATCACTACCTGAAGACCTTTACTGCTTTTCAGTTGGTATGTATAAAAGTTTTTTTTTAGTGCCTCAAAGTTGTTTATTATTTTTCGAAAATCATTCTCATGATTGACTTGAATTTTTGTCTCGTTTATACTACCACGCTTGATAGCCGCTACGTAAAACGAATTTTCACCTATCACTGATATCAAACTCTTTATGAGCTCATTTGAATTTTGTTCCCTAAGATATATCGGGGGAGGCTTGGACGATTTAATGACGTTTGGTGCTTCAGAGGATTCATCCTCCAGAATCGCAAAACGATTTTGAGAATTTATTTTATCAAAAGTTGGTACTTTTGAGGCCGAAGCAACTGCTGCAGAGGTAGGGCTGCGTCCCCGTTTGAGCACTGTTATGTACCTGTCCATACCAACTTGTACTGTAGGCTTTTGAGAAGTTTTTACTTGAGTTACTGAGTTGTCCATAGCGGCCGTTTTGGGGTTAACCGTATCATCACTTATTAAAGTTTTTTTTGGCTCTGCGGCAGCGCTTGCAGTTAACAAACTTGTTATTGTATTACGATCGACCGTATTTGTAAATAAAGAGGGTGAGAGCGAACGCGTTCGAGTAATAGGTTTAGCCGTTAAGTAATTGCTATCATCGATTCTTTTTTTTGTTTCTACTTTTGTTTCGTCAACACTCACTGTAACATATGCATTTCTTTCATTATGTTTTATTGTTTTTGCATTATTAGCATTCATAAGCGTTTTTTTTTATATATTACTGTTTGTTTAATTGTGCTCTTATATATTTTTGTTATTTGTAATTTTTAATATTTGTATTATAAATATTATGTTCACTAATTTAAAAATTATTTTAAAGCGTCCATTCATTCGCTGATCTTATATTATTTTTTAAAAAAAATAATATGATATTATAAATATACAATTATTTATGTTAAAAAAAAAACCGTATGCCGAGTTAAAAGAGAAAGACACGTCTGCATTCAACGAGCACGCATGCAATTCATACTACTGAATTTAAGTTTTTTGAAATGCGTTTGGTGTAAGTCAAAAAAAAAAAAAAAAAAAAAATACTAAATGTACTTCTGAGCTAACATACTTGTTCAGATGTCTTCAGTAGAATTGTATGGCGATTCTTTTCTAACAATATATTAACCCTCTAACACCCATTTTAAGGGGTAATTTTTGTAATTTTCTTAACTTCCCCATAAAAGTATACTAAAACGGCACTTTAGAGGCTTAAAAAAATATACAAATATTTTCTGCATTTCACTAGGAGTCTTCTAAGACCAAAAAATCGTGCAATGTATGCAAAACGGATTTTCGAAATTTCGGGCCTTGAAATTTTTGAATTTTTCGAAAACCCGTTTTACATACATTGCACGATTTTTTGGTCTTAAAAGACCTAAAGCCCCATATAAAGCTACGCTACGCTTAAACCGTAGCGTATAATGCTTTTGCACTGAAATTTAGTTTTAGCTAGTTTTTAAAAACTATAAATTACAACACCAAATTTTATGCAGATCAGCCCCTCAACTACCATTGTCCCATAGAAAGCCCACTCTCGAAAAAACACGCCTAAACCCGCCACTAATATTTAGATAATGTTATTGTAGTAAATTTTGTTCTTTATTATATTATAAGATTTGGAATTATGTTGGAATTCCAAAACGTCATTTGCAAAGCAGCGAAACCATTTAAACATTGACAATGTCATACGTCCCTAAATGTATAATAAGTTCTCGTCCATATTATAAAACATTTGCTGCAAAAACTTTCTTCAGTTCTCTTTTGAAACTGCATTTGTGTCTATAAAATGAAACATTTTTCTTGTAGCACTTAAGTATTTTGCATGCCTTCTCTATTACTTCTTCTTCCTCTCAATAACAAACAACCGTTGGTCCCATATAAAGCTATTCCTGGGAGATTCTTAAATACGTTTAAAGATGAAACAAATTGTGGTTCAATTTAGTTTTGAATTTTAAAATGAATTTTTCATTTATTTTACTTTGAAAATATATTCAAAATAATTAGTTCTTATAAAAAAAACACATTACATTATGCTTGTGATTCTTATAAAAAATGTTTTTAAATGAGTTTTAAATTACGAAAACACTGCTAATTTAAAGTTCAGGAGCTTCATCATAGATGGGCACAACAGCGTGCATTTTGTTCAGTTTCACAGATTTTTTCCTCTTTGGACTCAACAACGGATACATTGTCGGGCAATGGCTTCTTGAGACCAATCTTGTTATTAGGATCATAGCAACATAATTTTGACCTTGATACTCAAAACACCTTGACGCAACAACACATGGCGGGTGGCGGTTTCAACGTAATCGTTGCATGGGTCACCAGAGTGAATCATAAGACCATCAACGAATTTCATGGACTTGGCACGTTGACCGCGCAATTTGCCGGATACAACGACTTCACAACCCTCGGCACCAGGTTCCATGATGAAATGCAAGACACCATAGCAGTCACGATGGGCAGCCAAACCACCGGTTAACTTGTAACAAAGGGATTCAGCGACATTTTTCACACAAAACCTGTTGGGTTTTGGTACCCATTATAATGATTTCAGTACGGGCTGGGGCTGCTCGTGCTTCAACACCGGAGTAACCGTCCTCGGTGACTTCACGAGTTAAGAACTCGTTCAATTCAGCCTTGAACATGCCATCAGCAACAAACTTGCGTTTTTTAGAAATTGTAAGGCTCATGTTTATTTCATACGACTCGCAGAGAACGTGGTCAGACATGGTGAGACAAGAAATCACACATAAAGAATTATATGACAACCGGTCCATAACAATGTGCAACAAAAAAAAAACCCCCAGCCTCAATACTTGTAACGCGAAATGAAACTAGAATATTGGTAGAGCAAATCTGCCAAAGAGTTTTGAAAAGTAAGCTCGGGAACTCGAAATATGAAAAGGCGTTTGTTATACATAAGTCAAAACAAATATACTTAGGCTTGTTTTCACGACTTACCTTTAAAGTTCGATATAGTTAACGCTACCTTTAGCACTAGTGAGGAATAAAGTTACCTTCAGCTATTTTTCGTTTTCACAACTTCTGTATAAAATAAACTTAACATTTTTAAAAAAGTGGCAATACTAAAGAAAATACGGATTATTTTTGCCAAAATAAAAATACGAACTGCCAACTACGTACTTTTTTTACATTTACAAAATATACGTATAATTGGAGTTGCCATATATAAAAAATATGTGAACATAATATGGCAATCTCAAATCTAAACCTTACGACAAAAGTTAAAGGTAGAACGTTCCTCTCTTTAGCTTATCCTTCACTTTTAGGTTAAAGAGAACTTGTGATAATTAAAAACTCATTATCTGTTCGATAACTTCCTACATTTAGCTATCGTTAAGTCGTGAAAACGGGCTTTAATGTACTTCTGAGCTAAAATTCTATTTCAGATGTCTTCAGTAGAATTGTATGGCGATTCTTTTCTTACAATATATTAACCCTCTCACACTTATTTTAAGGGGTTATTTTTGTACTTTTTTTAACTTTCCCACAAAAGTATACTAAAACGGGACTTTAGAGGGTTAAAATGTTTTACGAAAGAAAGACCAAAAGTTCGTGCAATGTATGTAAAACGGATTTTCGAAATTCCGGGCCGTGAAATTTTTGAATTTCTTGAAAACCCGTTCTACATACATTGCACTTACTTTTGGTCTTAGAAGACCCTAATGAAATTTGATGCAGAAAATATTCGTAGAAAATTTTAACCCTCTAAAGTATGTAAAACGGATTTTCGAAATTCCGGGCCTTGAAATTTTTGAATTTCTTGAAAACCCGTTCTACATACATTGCACTTACTTTTGGTCTTAGAAGACCCCTAATGAAATTTGATGCAGAAAATATTCGTAGAACATTTCAACTCTCTAAAGTGCCGTTTTAGTGTGGAATTTAAAAAAAAAAGACAAAAATTACCCCTTAAAATGAGTGTTAGAGGGTTAATATATTCTAAGCAAAGAATCGCCGTACGATTCTACTGCAGACATTTCAAATAGAATTTTAGCTCAGAAGTACATTTAGTATATTTTTTTTTGACTTCAACCAAACGCCTTTTCAAAAAATTCTAAAACTTTAGGGGCCCATAAAACACACCTTTACTTGTTATTATTTTTAACATATTAATACATACAAGAATAAGATTCATACCTCATAAATGTCAGGTGGCTTAAGTCATGAGTTTTGAAAAACGCATGAATATTTAAAAATGCAGTTCTTATTTTTAGCGAGATTCAAAGTTAAAGGATTTGCAATAAAATGTATATCATCGTTTTTGACCCGATTTAGTTGTTGTTGATATTTTGAGGGCTCAGAGTTGAAGCGAACCAATTTTTTTTTTTTTTTTTTTTTTATTTCTCATGGTAAGTAACGGAAATATTTATTTATCACAATGTAGTTGGCTTCCTAATACAACAAGATATGAAATCTTATGAATTATAGTATTAGAATCCGATAGGTTATACTAGACAGATAATATATTTATCAATAGTAGGGTAAACAATTGAACTAAATAATAATAAAAAAAAGGTTAATAATATAATACAGTTGAACTTCTATAAGTCGAACTTCTGTAAGTCGAAAATTCTTTAAGTCGAAGGGAATCTTTTGGCAATAGCGTTAGACAGGTCAATTCACATGATTTTGTTTCTATAACTTGAACTCTTTAACTTCTTTATCTTGAATTTTTCTATAAATCAAAGTAAAGTATTTGCACACGCGTGGCCACACTTCCACAAGTCGAATTTTTTTCCAAAAACTTTTTGTCATCTTAAATTTTTGTTTTATTAAAAACTAATTAGCATTTAAAATATCACATGTATCTAAATCTAAATCCAAATTCAATAATTCTAAGTTTTTCAAATTTTGTATGTAAACACTTATCAAATCACACAATTTTTCATTTAATGAAATCTTTAAACATGTACATATGTATATGTACGAAATAAAATTAAAACAAAATGAATACCGAACGAATTTAATTTTTTGTTGTACATTTATTACAAAATTCTCTAACTTGAAGTTTCTGTAAGTCAAACTTTTTTGTCGGGATAATGGAGTTAGAGTTATAGAAGTTCAAGTGTAGTAATAAAATATAATAATAATAAATAGGTATACAATTGAAATAAAATAGAAAATTTAAAAATATTTTGAGTTTAGTAAGTGGACTGCTATTCATTTCTGTAGCCATTGACTTGGGCTTAGTAGGAATGCAACACTTTTTAATTTAGTCCTTTACAGAACTGAATAAAGTAGAATTTTGCAGAGAATTTCGCACCAGTTTTGAAATATATTTATATCAAATAGTTTATGACTTGTTGCGGTTCAGCTCTCAACCCGCCAGTTGTTATTTACTTCCTGCTATTTAATGTCTTGCAATTAACATTTATTGCACAGTAATTAATAAACTTTACACAATCGTATTTGTTGCATCAAACATCGAGTGATTTTTTGTGTAGAGAGAACGAAATTTAGTTGAGTTTAGGCATTTCTTTAAAGCGGTCCCTGCTAAAAACCATAAAAATTTTAATAAAAAATTGAATTAGAAATTAAACTATAATGCGTTATACTTATTTAATTTTTTGCATAATTTTAATGGTGCCGTTTGCGTTAAATATTTGGGTTACAAATGATTTACAAGACCTCAAGATGGCGGATTTTATTGATGTGGCCCTGTATATGACGAAACGATTTATAAGTCCAAAAACAACAACCTTAATCATTATGGAAGAGTGTGAGTTTGTTTGTGAGGAGATCAAGAAATATCACACTACACTTTTGTATCATTTTCTCAATAACTTAAATGATACTTTGGCCATACAATTGCTATTTGCACAGCCAGAATATCGTCCCTGGGACTATAATTTATTTGTTGTGGACTCTTGGGCAGCATTTGAGTTGAGTTCAAGTACCATGTATTGCAATTTCTTCGATACATAAATAATATTTTCTCTTTTTCTAAATTAAGTTCCCTGCGTATTATAATTCCCTCTACAGAACATGAACGAGATTTTTATTTCTTCATTTTATTGACCTGGAGTTCCGATTTTATGTTACCTCGAAATCTTAATAAAATTTTTGAGTTGTGTCTACATATCAATGTAAACAATGTTGTTGTTATGGCCAAATCTACGCTAAGTAATTTTATTGGATTTTACACCTATCAGATCTTTACTTCGGATAACTGTGACTATAAACTAACGTCACAAGAAATTAACCGCTTCGAAAAGGGACGACTTAAACATGAGTTTCTATTTCCAAAACAATTGAACAACTACTTTGGTTGTTCTCTTTCAGTATCAGCCCAGATTTATGCACCACTTTTAACATTTGATGGCGATATCAAGAATCAAGATCATTTAGAGGATATGAAACGTTTGGGCGGCATAGAAGGCGAAATTCTTAAATTGCTAGCGGAAGCACTGAATTTTACAATTCACATGCATTTTAGAAGAGAGTTAAGTAGGATTTACTTTAATTCAAATTCCACTGGATGTTTCAAGGATGTTAGTGGGAATAAACTTTGCATATTGCATATAAAATAACTTTGTTTTTATTTCAGTTAGAAGAAAAAACTGCCCATGTTGCCATTGGAGCCTTAAGTTCAACTATGGAAAATAACGAAAAATTTACGCAAACATTTGCTTACCACACCACCGCATACAAATTTGTGGTGCGCAGTAATGTTTTTTTCGGATCCATTAAACAATTAGTAAATCCATTTAGCAAATCAACCTGGATGCTATTGCTAGCCTTGTTTGCCATATCGATTACCATTATACAGATAATAGTGCTTTTAAAATCACCAAAAACAAGTAATTTCGTTTTTGGAAACCGTAACAAAGATCCAACATTTAATTTGCTTTTAACATTTCTGGGTTATTCGATGTCAAATCGTTTATTACCCAAACGAAATTTTGCCCGTTTCATTTTAATGTTATGGCTTTTATTCGGATTGTTAATGCGAAATGGCTATCAAGGTAAAATGTTTGACAGCCTGAGATTAGCAAAACGCAAACCAGTTCCCAAAACAATTGCCGAGCTCATTGCCATGGACTA
This sequence comes from Pollenia griseotomentosa, assembly GCA_963931875.1. NCBI lineage: Eukaryota > Metazoa > Arthropoda > Insecta > Diptera > Polleniidae > Pollenia > Pollenia griseotomentosa. The sequence continues at coordinate 55,044,893 of OZ007564.1, forward strand.
TACTCTTTTAAGCTCTGTGTATACAGGTTTCTACCCGATACATAAAACATCGATTGGGCATGATTACTCATCGGTATTGCAGCAATTGCAATCGAGTGAAAAGCCTATAACAGGAGCTTTCATTTCGGATGCTTTAATTCATTATAATTTTTTAAATCGCAATTCAAGTTCTCTGACTTCAGTCGCCGAAAGTATTTTCTCCTATCAGTGCGTCATATACTTAAGGAAAAATTCAATACTACGTGAAAGCTTCGAAAGGAAGCTTAAATTATTCACTTATTCTGGCATAACATCGCACATTGCAAAACAACATGTTCGTTCAGATTTTGAGGACATGAATAGCAGATCGCAGGATGTTGGCACTATAAAATTTAGAAACTTGAAAGGATTATATTACATATGTGGTATAATGTGTCAAGTTTCGCTAGTAATGTTTGCATTAGAATTATTAACAAGAAAATCGCAAAAATTGAAACGGATTATGGACTTTTTAAATTAAATATTCATTTAGTTTTAAATGCTAATTTTTTTTAAAGCCATGGTAAATGTTGTCGACTTACTTCTTTTGCAATTCATTAAGAATAATTTTTTTTTATACATATGTATATAAAGAAATTTTATAATTGCACACAAACGCACGATTTATCTGTGTCTTATTGTATTCTAAGACAGTTCTATTAAATAAAATTATTGAATGAGAAGAAAAGGTAATCTAAATAAAGGATGGTTAAATTTTAAGTGCCGATGTTGATTTAAAATAAAAGACAAATTATTTAGGAAATTATTGTCATTTCTTTTTATTATGATAATAATATTGGTACGGTTCAATTATGTACACAGAAAAAAATAAAAATTGATTTCAATTAAAAAATTTGTGATATTAATTAAAAAATTAATTAAATTTGCACCAGTAAACAAATTAATAGTATCAATTAAACCAGTTAATAATATTAATTAAACGTTTAATTCACTTGATTAAATAATTAATTCAGTTGATAAAAATTTTAATTAAAACTGATTATATTTTTGATTAAAGCTTTAATTGGTGAAAAATGTGGGAGAATTTTTTCTGTGTATGGAACAAAATGTCGGCTGGCTTATCGACGTACACCTTTTATTTCAAATAACCCCAAAGAAAGAAGACCAAGGGTGTCAAATCACATGATCTTGGGGGGCAAATGACTTCGCCACCACGCAGTGTCACCAGATTTTTCAATTGCACCTTGTAAGCGTGTAAATGCAAGTCTTTATGCATAATGTTCTTCAAAGACGAGCGTGAGAGGTGCAATTATTGGGCACGACGGCGAATTAAGGCGGACGGCTCTTCAGCCACCCTATCACAAACAGCAGCAATATTTTCTGCAGTACGAGCTGTACGAGCATGCACTGGTGTTTTCACATTTCCTACCAGGGATGATAAATGAGAGCACCAATATAGTACCAACGAACTTTTAAAATCGTACTTTTTCGTCCATAATAGTACTAAATCTTTTTTGATTTTATTTTTAAAAACAAACATTTAATACAACAAAAACAAAAGGTACTTAAAATTCATTTATGCATTAATTATACATACTAATAGGGTGGGTAAAATTTTTTCGCGTCAAAAGCACATCGCGATTCTTGTTCTAAAAGTCAGTCCAAAAAACTTTGCCAAAGAAACCATAGGTTAAAAATTAATTTCGAGCCCCGGATTTTTCAAAATAGTTAGTTTCCAAAATATTCAAGAATAGAGGCAAAGAAATTGTATTTGATCTAGTTACCCCTGTATCATCCGGTTTTTAGGGTCGAGAAATCCATTAATTTTTATTGTTGATTGCTGCCAGAGAGCGTTTTCATACACTTTTTAGAATTTGTCGTGTTTTTTTGTGGAAAATTTACGAATAATTCTCAAAATGCAGAAAATGCACGCTTATATGCTGCCGCTGGTACTAAATGTATGTGGCATAAGCAATCGTTCAATGTACAAGTGCAAAAATCTATTCACAGTAGCGGAGTTCAGAATTTGGTGCAAATGATCTTGCAAAAGAGCAAATGCAAAATATCATAGCTGTTTTGTTAAATCCAACAACAAAAAATAGAATTTCCCTTAGATTTCATAAAAAAAAATTTTCGCAAGACTATTTGCACCAAACACTAAACTTATATTCATTGGACAGTAAATACAAGTTGCCATTTTATATCAATTATAAATATGAAGGTTTGAAAAATTTGGAAATAAGTAGTACCAAATAAGTCACGGGGGTACCAGCGAACTTTTTAGTTTTGAATTGTACCAAAAAAAAGTACAATTGTACCAACTTTATCAACCCTGCATCCTACAGACCCGATTTGCTCAAATTTTTGCACGATTTGTTCGATTGTACGCACATTTGGACGATTAAATTGACCGAAAAAAAAATCCCGAAGTGCACGATACGCATTTTGATTGGAACGCCCATTTTCATAATAAGCCTGAATAACTTTAAAGCGTTGCTCGATTGTGTATCTTTCCATGGTTCAAATCGTTAGTCTGAAATTGAGAAATGTCATATGAAATGCAGAAAAAACTTGACGTTTAGGTATGGTTTACATTCAATATCGGCCCTTAAAATTTAACCCGCCTTTATAAGACGGCAAAGGCAAGACAGTTTACAACACATTGCTCCTCTGTTTGTCAATCGATTTAAAAAAATACACCATTTTAAAGGTATTTACTTACGGAAGTGCACCACGTATATTTTTTTAAATCTGAGGGGGGAAAAAAGGGTAAAAACGGATAAAATACCGATATCTTCAAAACTAAGGGACACAAACAAAAATGTAATACTTATCGTTGTTTATTAGAAAAATAAGTAAACAGGTGTGTTTGGTACTTTTTTGAAATTCTGACCTTTCGGGACTTCTTTGTCACCCCATCTATCTTTTAAACCAATAAACAAGCAATAAAGATTATACCAAATTCGTAACAAACATAAATTTGACACTTTTCGAAATTCGAACGTTTAAGGGGCGAAAATTGTACCTATTTTTGGTACTTTTTTCAAGACATTTTTCTTCATGTATTTACATGTTGGTATTAAATTATGGGCTCCAACCACAATATTAAAATTTTTGATACTTCAATAAAAAGCCAAAAGTATAAAAAAGGGGAAATTCTGGAAAAAAAAATTTCTTTCCTATACTTCTGTGGTACTTGATTGTGGTAGTTTTATAATTTTCTATAAAATTGAATTTATAAATATAAAATAATTATAGTTATAATTATTATAGAGTGAATGAGATCCCATAATATGAAAACTGTAGGTATTTTTTGTTCTACAACTGGTACTTTTTTGGGCCTGCGTAAATGAGAAACTGTAAGAAAAATCTATTTGTTAATTTTTCGTTCTTTAACTGGTACTTTTGGAATTTATACTGAACCTCGGAACATAAATTCAACATGCAAATGCCAAAGAAATAAAAGAACTATAAAAGCAGACAGTGGAACTTTTTTGATTTTCAACTGGTACCTTCTGCTATTTTATATGGTTCAAGTTATAAGACTAAATTAAACATTCACGGACTTGAGTGGAAGATAATATATGGACCGAAGGTTGGTTCCTCGACAAATCAATCCACTAAAGCGTCACATGAATTATACAATATTATTGTATATACTATTCGCCATAATATTTCCAGTTTTCCCTATATTATGCAATAATTTTCATTCAATAAAAAGATAAACATAACCTAAATCTAATAAACAGGGCAAGTTTTTTATAGCATATGCCATTTTTACCATTTTTACCATTTCTTTAATTATTTTAAAAAGCCATTTTTGGTCCAAATTGCGGATTACTAGATTAATTAAAACAAGTAAGAGTGCTATATTCGGCTATGCCGAATCTTATATACCCTTCACCATGATGAGATAAGAACAGAAAGTTATATACATAAATAACGTTCTTTAGATAGGTATAAATAAATATTAATTGTGTCACGCCAACTTTTCATTTCGCCATGACGAAGAATATAAAAAAAAACAAAAAAATTATATATGTATGTACCTAAGCCCGTTTTCTCTTTTGCCAAAGTTGATGTTTGAAATTCGTTTTATAATCTTAAAATTGTTTTTTAGAACATAAAAAAATTAAATAAAAAAAATAATTTTTGGGATTCGAACTGGCAATATCATCCATCAGTCTCAGGAGAGAACTTAACAACTCGGCTACGAATGCTTTTACTGAAGAAGCGTTAAATTAAAATATATTGAGTCTATGAGTTTGTTTCTTTATTTGAGCGGAATATCATGTACATGCATTAATGTGTATGTGTATGCGTAAAATTAAGCACATTACAAATAAAATCCACCACTTGTAGTGAAGGGTATAAAAAAACAACAAAAAACCACATTACCAACACTGTATTACCATAGCCACTGTATGACCGTAGAAACCAAAATTGAATTGGTTTGTATGGTATGTTTATGTCGTTTTGGTAATACAGTGTTGGTATGGTAATGTCACGTCTAATTGGACCTTTAAAGGAACAAATTTGAGGCAGTCGTGGTTTTTTACTCATATCTCAGCCATTTGTGGACTGATCTTGCTGAATTTCAATAGCAAGCAATTCCGGACCATATGTGACATAAATGTATAATAACCTGGCCCCCATCATATATGGGGTCTTCGGAAAATCCATTTCAACGGACAGACGGACATCGTTAAATCAACTTCGCTCCTCATAAGGACCCAGAATATATATACTTTATAGGGTCTAACATCAATATTATAGAAATAACAAGCGGAATGCCAACTTATTTATACCCAATTCAACACCTGTAGTGAAGGGTATAATAAGAAATAGTATATGTGAGTAGTCCACTTGCAAACACCGCTAAGTTAAAAAAAAACTTAAAATTCTGTAAAAGGCGCCATTTAATTTGTTTTTAAAAATGCATCCCTAAGCCATTATCAATCTCTACGCGCAATATCTGGTTAATCAATACCCCTGAAAAACTCTGTAGCGGTCTTTGCAACTACATACTCATATTTTAATGAAAGTGAGACGGATGAATTTATTGACAACCTTTCTCCTTCTGAACTAAAAGTAGGGTTGCCAGATACCAAAAGTCAAATAACTGGACAATAGAAAAAACTCACCTGGATTTTTAAAAATTTACCGGACAATTTAAAAAAGCACTTTACTATAAGAAAAAATAAAATCTTACTTCAGATTTCATGTTGAAATAAATAAAATTTTAAAAAGCAAGGAAACGTAACACTTGAAATTCGGTCTTATATAATTTTACATTTTATTTTGGCTCGAACCAATTTGTTTTGGTTTTATAATATTTTATTTTTATAATTAGTAAACATTTCGAGCCCTAAGCATCTGCTGTTTCTGTGGTTTTTGTTTTTTGTAGTATTGCTGCCACCGTATATATAAAATCAACTTGGTATATATTAAATTAAATCAAATAAAAAAGTACATATACAGCCCTGTTATGGATCGAGTGAAATTGAAATCAATTGAGATTTTTCAGTTAAATTTTTGTTTAAATTACCGTCGTTTTTTTATTTTAATAATATTATGATGTATATAAAACAAAATTATTTAATGAAGTTTTAATACTGGATCGTTTTTAAAATTTGTTCGATTTTGATTTCATTCCAATTCGATTTCCCGAACATGGCTAATAACTTTCTGTTATTTAACGAATTTAATAACTCTATTGCTTTAGTTGTAAGCAAAAATGTTAACCTCTGTCTAAATCTCATTAATTGGAATGTCTGTCTACAAATTAAATTTTCCTTAAATTTTTTTTTAGTAAATGATTTTGTTCTAAGCAATAATAAATATAATTAATAAAAAAAGTAATTTTTCAAAATTAACTAAAGTTAACTAGACAAATTGCATTTTAGCTGGAACCTGGACAACACCGAAAAAACTGGACAATCCAGGCCGTCTGGCAACCCTAACTAAAAGCCTTCAAATATGCTCCAGTTACATCTTGCGATGTTATTGAACTGTTTTATGCGATAACATGCTATTGTTCTGTACAATCAAAACCTAATAAATATATTTTTCTTTAATAACAATATATTTATATTTGCAGTTTTGCCATTTTGTACCATTTTTCGTGCCATTTTTATACTTTTTCGTGCCATTTTGCCAGCCATTTTTCGTGCCATTTTAAACTTGCCCTGCTAATAAACATAACCTGCTTTAACTCAATACAAAAAATATATGGAATTACATCGTCTCGTAATGAACTTTAAGAACATTGATGTTTTATCTTAAGTACGAATTTCGTAATCTATTTAAAATAATTTAAATATAGAACAAGTTTCATTAAGTCCGCATGTATAGAGTTTCTATTTAAACAATTTTTATTCAAAAAATTTTTCTTTTTCCTTTTCTATTTCCGTCATAAGCGAAATACTTCTATTCTATTACTTATTAATTACACTGTGCACGAATTTGACATTTTTTTTAACAAGCTCGGCACCCTACCAGTAAAGCTAATTTGAGTACGCTGAATTCAATAGTGATAGTCATATTTCGAAGTTAGCGCTCGTATTCGCGATTTAAAATTTTAACTTTAATATAACATAAAACCATATTTTTTATACATTTGGGATCATTGTTCAATTAAAATCCATTCAACTCTGTTGAATACAATTTTTCGTTACTTTTTTCGCGGAAAACTGTTTTAACTCCATTGAATACCCTGCGTAAGTAACAACAAGCTGGGCCCCCTACTGGTAAAACTTATTCAAGTAAGCTGAATTCAAAGTAAGTGCTCGTATTCGGAAAGCTGTCATTTTTCTTAAGTGCTATTTTTTTTCGCAAAATTTTTTTGGTTTTGACTTTGCGATTTATTCAAAAAATAAAATTTTTTTTTTTACAAATAAAAACTATAATGTTATTTTAATGTTATAGCGTTTAGAAAAATATTTAATAAAGTTAAGAAAAAAATTTCTTTCAAAGATCGCGAATAAAAATTTGTTGCTGAAAAAAATACAAACAATTGTATTTTAAAGATTTGAATTGATTTAAATTGAACAATGACCCCAAAAGTGTAAAAAATATCGTTTTATGGAACATTACGAGCGCTAATTATAAAAAAGGATATCACCATTGAATTCAGCATACTCGAATTAAAAGCTTGTTAAAATTTGCGATTAGCACAGTGTTATTAATGCGGGGTATAAGGATTTTTTATTTCGGAAAAATTAAGGGATTAGAGACATTTTAATGAAAAACAGTTTTCTTGACCTTTGAATCTGCGTAACTTTTTTAGCGGATCATATATCGAAAGGGATTTTCGGGATGTTGTAAAAAAGCTTCGTTTAAAAATTAAGCTTTCCCTTAATTATTCCGCAGCTTGACGTATGTATGTTTTTGTCTTTGTTCCCCATACCATTATTTTAATCAAAATATTGTTTCATTTACTATTACAAAAAAGTCTTAAAACGATTAATTAAATCCAAAAATTTGTAAAATATGAATATCGTTTAACTAAGATTAGATAAATTAAGAAAAATTATAAAAAAATTTTATTTGTTTTTTAATACTTTGTAATTACACTTAATAGAAAGCCATTAATATTTTGCAGTCTATCGCTTGGAAATATCAAACTTTACACAAATTTTAATTATAAATGGAATGTATCAGCCAGGGCTGGGCAGTATTTGAAATACATGTATTTGAAATACGTATTTAAAATACAAATACGTATTTTGTATTTGTATTTTAAATACATGACGTGCAAGTATTTTGTATTTTGTATTTTAAATACATATCCAGCAAGTATTTTGTATTTTGTATTTTAAATACATACAATAAATATAAGTATGTAGTTTGTATTTAATTTAAATACATAAAAAAATGGGAGTATTTTGTATTTTAAAAACATAGTTTACAAAATATATTCTGTCAGTTTATTGATGGTTGATTGCATTTTAATCTACCAAAATATAAAAAAATATGGTGTCACTTTTCATCTTTCGTGAAAAATGTTTCCGCACCGAAAGCGTTGAAGTTTTGTTTTTACTTTTTATTTTCATCATTAAATCAGTGGCTCTTGTCTTAAATAAGTTCGTTTTTGTTTAAATTCATTTATAATCTTTTTAATATTTTTAATTAGGCTTAAGTTCATTAAATTTAATTTTCATTAAATTATTTTTATGAAGAAAGGTGTTTTACAACATGAAAATTAATTAAAATTGTTATTGATAATCTTTCATTTTTTGACCGTGGCCGGGATTCGAACCGCGGCCGGCAGGTTACCATGACATGTTTCGATCGCAACTACTCGATCTTCTCAAATGGATTTGCCGTTTTACACTCGCAGCCATCGAAGGCTGCTGACGTCAATAGTCAAACATCAATCCTTAAACCAAATTGTATTTTAACCTTTGGTAGATCGAAGTTTGCTTTTTTGAATGATTATCTATTTTAATTGATTTTACATGTTCTTCCTTACTTCTGTTTTTTCGTACTTTTGTCAAGAATTTTTCTTGAAGTCCAAAGTACATTTTTTTTTTTTTTTGTTTTTTTTCATTTTTGTCTTTCTTTTTCTTGTTGACCTTTTTCAGCACAACTTGAAGGACAAATGAACACATAGAGCTCGTGCCTTAGCTTTTAACAATAATTAGTATTGTGGTTATTTTGTTGAACTATTTATGGTTTTTAATCCAAATTTTTAATATTTTTAATTAGGCTTAAGTTCATTAAATTTAATTTTCATTAAATTATTTTTATGAAGAAAGGTGTTTTACAACATGAAAATTAATTAAAATTGTTATTGATAATCTTTCATTTTTTGACCGTGGCCGGGATTCGAACCGCGGCCGGCAGGTTACCATGACATGTTTCGATCGCAACCACTCGATCTTCTCAAATGGATTTGCCGTTTTACACTCGCAGCCATCGAAGGCTGCTGACGTCAATAGTCAAACATCAATCCTTAAACCAAATTGTATTTTAACCTTTGGTAGATCGAAGTTTGCTTTTTTGAATGATTATCTATTTTAATTGATTTTACATGTTCTTCCTTACTTCTGTTTTTTCGTACTTTTGTCAAGAATTTTTCTTGAAGTCCAAAGTACATTTTTTTTTTTTTTTTTGTTTTTTTTCATTTTTGTCTTTCTTTTTCTTGTTGACCTTTTTCAGCACAACTTGAAGGACAAATGAACACATAGAGCTCGTGCCTTAGCTTTTAACAATAATTAGTATTGTGGTTATTTTGTTGAACTATTTATGGTTTTTAATCCAAATTTTTAATATTTTTAATTAGGCTTAAGTTCATTAAATTTAATTTTCATTAAATTATTTTTATGAAGAAAGGTGTTTTACAACATGAAAATTAATTAAAATTGTTATTGATAATCTTTCATTTTTTGACCGTGGCCGGGATTCGAACCGCGGCCGGCAGGTTACCATGACATGTTTCGATCGCAACCACTCGATCTTCTCAAATGGATTTGCCGTTTTACACTCGCAGCCATCGAAGGCTGCTGACGTCAATAGTCAAACATCAATCCTTAAACCAAATTGTATTTTAACCTTTGGTAGATCGAAGTTTGCTTTTTTGAATGATTATCTATTTTAATTGATTTTACATGTTCTTCCTTACTTCTGTTTTTTCGTACTTTTGTCAAGAATTTTTCTTGAAGTCCAAAGTACATTTTTTTTTTTTTTGTTTTTTTTCATTTTTGTCTTTCTTTTTCTTGTTGACCTTTTTCAGCACAACTTGAAGGACAAATGAACACATAGAGCTCGTGCCTTAGCTTTTAACAATAATTAGTATTGTGGTTATTTTGTTGAACTATTTATGGTTTTTAATCCAAATTTTTAATATTTTTAATTAGGCTTAAGTTCATTAAATTTAATTTTCATTAAATTATTTTTATGAAGAAAGGTGTTTTACAACATGAAAATTAATTAAAATTGTTATTGATAATCTTTCATTTTTTGACCGTGGCCGGGATTCGAACCGCGGCCGGCAGGTTACCATGACATGTTTCGATCGCAACCACTCGATCTTCTCAAATGGATTTGCCGTTTTACACTCGCAGCCATCGAAGGCTGCTGACGTCAATAGTCAAACATCAATCCTTAAACCAAATTGTATTTTAACCTTTGGTAGATCGAAGTTTGCTTTTTTGAATGATTATCTATTTTAATTGATTTTACATGTTCTTCCTTACTTCTGTTTTTTCGTACTTTTGTCAAGAATTTTTCTTGAAGTCCAAAGTACATTTTTTTTTTTTTTTTTTGTTTTTTTTCCATTTTTGTCTTTCTTTTTCTTGTTGACCTTTTTCAGCACAACTTGAAGGACAAATGAACACATAGAGCTCGTGCCTTAGCTTTTAACAATAATTAGTATTGTGGTTATTTTGTTGAACTATTTATGGTTTTTAATCCAAATTTTTAATATTTTTAATTAGGCTTAAGTTCATTAAATTTAATTTTCATTAAATTATTTTTATGAAGAAAGGTGTTTTACAACATGAAAATTAATTAAAATTGTTATTGATAATCTTTCATTTTTTGACCGTGGCCGGGATTCGAACCGCGGCCGGCAGGCTACCATGACATGTTTCGATCGCAACCACTCGATCTTCTCAAATGGATTTGCCGTTTTACACTCGCAGCCATCGAAGGCTGCTGACGTCAATAGTCAAACATCAATCCTTAAACCAAATTTTATTTTAACCTTTGGTAGATCGAAGTTTGCTTTTTTGAATGATTATCTATTTTAATTGATTTTACATGTTCTTCCTTACTTCTGTTTTTTCGTACTTTTGTCAAGAATTTTTCTTGAAGTCCAAAGTACATTTTTTTTTTTTTTTTGTTTTTTTTCATTTTTGTCTTTCTTTTTCTTGTTGACCTTTTTCAGCACAACTTGAAGGACAAATGAACACATAGAGCTCGTGCCTTAGCTTTCAACAATAATTAGTATTGTGGTTATTTTGTTGAACTATTTATGGTTTTTAATCCAAATTTTTAATATTTTTAATTAGGCTTAAGTTCATTAAATTTAATTTTCATTAAATTATTTTTATGAAGAAAGGTGTTTTACAACATGAAAATTAATTAAAATTGTTATTGATAATCTTTCATTTTTTGACCGTGGCCGGGATTCGAACCGCGGCCGGCAGGTTACCATGACATGTTTCGATCGCAACCACTCGATCTTCTCAAATGGATTTGCCGTTTTACACTCGCAGCCATCGAAGGCTGCTGACGTCAATAGTCAAACATCAATCCTTAAACCAAATTGTATTTTAACCTTTGGTAGATCGAAGTTTGCTTTTTTGAATGATTATCTATTTTAATTGATTTTACATGTTCTTCCTTACTTCTGTTTTTTCGTACTTTTGTCAAGAATTTTTCTTGAAGTCCAAAGTACATTTTTTTTTTTTTTTTGTTTTTTTTCATTTTTGTCTTTCTTTTTCTTGTTGACCTTTTTCAGCACAACTTGAAGGACAAATGAACACATAGAGCTCGTGCCTTAGCTTTTAACAATAATTAGTATTGTGGTTATTTTGTTGAACTATTTATGGTTTTTAATCCAAATTTTTAATATTTTTAATTAGGCTTAAGTTCATTAAATTTAATTTTCATTAAATTATTTTTATGAAGAAAGGTGTTTTACAACATGAAAATTAATTAAAATTGTTATTGATAATCTTTCATTTTTTGACCGTGGCCGGGATTCGAACCGCGGCCGGCAGGTTACCATGACATGTTTCGATCGCAACCACTCGATCTTCTCAAATGGATTTGCCGTTTTACACTCGCAGCCATCGAAGGCTGCTGACGTCAATAGTCAAACATCAATCCTTAAACCAAATTGTATTTTAACCTTTGGTAGATCGAAGTTTGCTTTTTTGAATGATTATCTATTTTAATTGATTTTACATGTTCTTCCTTACTTCTGTTTTTTCGTACTTTTGTCAAGAATTTTTCTTGAAGTCCAAAGTACATTTTTTTTTTTTTTTTTTTTGTTTTTTTTCATTTTTGTCTTTCTTTTTCTTGTTGACCTTTTTCAGCACAACTTGAAGGACAAATGAACACATAGAGCTCGTGCCTTAGCTTTTAACAATAATTAGTATTGTGGTTATTTTGTTGAACTATTTATGGTTTTTAATCCAAATTTTTAATATTTTTAATTAGGCTTAAGTTCATTAAATTTAATTTTCATTAAATTATTTTTATGAAGAAAGGTGTTTTACAACATGAAAATTAATTAAAATTGTTATTGATAATCTTTCATTTTTTGACCGTGGCCGGGATTCGAACCGCGGCCGGCAGGTTACCATGACATGTTTCGATCGCAACCACTCGATCTTCTCAAATGGATTTGCCGTTTTACACTCGCAGCCATCGAAGGCTGCTGACGTCAATAGTCAAACATCAATCCTTAAACCAAATTGTATTTTAACCTTTGGTAGATCGAAGTTTGCTTTTTTGAATGATTATCTATTTTAATTGATTTTACATGTTCTTCCTTACTTCTGTTTTTTCGTACTTTTGTCAAGAATTAAGCCTAATTAAAAATATTAAAAATTTGGATTAAAAACCATAAATAGTTCAACAAAATAACCACAATACTAATTATTGTTAAAAGCTAAGGCACGAGCTCTATGTGTTCATTTGTCCTTCAAGTTGTGCTGAAAAAGGTCAACAAGAAAAAGAAAGACAAAAATGAAAAAAAACAAAAAAAAAAAAAAAATGTACTTTGGACTTCAAGAAAAATTCTTGACAAAAGTACGAAAAAACAGAAGTAAGGAAGAACATGTAAAATCAATTAAAATAGATAATCATTCAAAAAAGCAAACTTCGATCTACCAAAGGTTAAAATACAATTTGGTTTAAGGATTGATGTTTGACTATTGACGTCAGCAGCCTTCGATGGCTGCGAGTGTAAAACGGCAAATCCATTTGAGAAGATCGAGTGGTTGCGATCGAAACATGTCATGGTAACCTGCCGGCCGCGGTTCGAATCCCGGCCACGGTCAAAAAATGAAAGATTATCAATAACAATTTTAATTAATTTTCATGTTGTAAAACACCTTTCTTCATAAAAATAATTTAATGAAAATTAAATTTAATGAACTTAAGCCTAATTAAAAATATTAAAAATTTGGATTAAAAACCATAAATAGTTCAACAAAATAACCACAATACTAATTATTGTTAAAAGCTAAGGCACGAGCTCTATGTGTTCATTTGTCCTTCAAGTTGTGCTGAAAAAGGTCAACAAGAAAAAGAAAGACAAAAATGAAAAAAAACAAAAAAAAAAAAAAAAAAATGTACTTTGGACTTCAAGAAAAATTCTTGACAAAAGTACGAAAAAACAGAAGTAAGGAAGAACATGTAAAATCAATTAAAATAGATAATCATTCAAAAAAGCAAACTTCGATCTACCAAAGGTTAAAATACAATTTGGTTTAAGGATTGATGTTTGACTATTGACGTCAGCAGCCTTCGATGGCTGCGAGTGTAAAACGGCAAATCCATTTGAGAAGATCGAGTGGTTGCGATCGAAACATGTCATGGTAACCTGCCGGCCGCGGTTCGAATCCCGGCCACGGTCAAAAAATGAAAGATTATCAATAACAATTTTAATTAATTTTCATGTTGTAAAACACCTTTCTTCATAAAAATAATTTAATGAAAATTAAATTTAATGAACTTAAGCCTAATTAAAAATATTAAAAATTTGGATTAAAAACCATAAATAGTTCAACAAAATAACCACAATACTAATTATTGTTAAAAGCTAAGGCACGAGCTCTATGTGTTCATTTGTCCTTCAAGTTGTGCTGAAAAAGGTCAACAAGAAAAAGAAAGACAAAAATGAAAAAAAACAAAAAAAAAAAAAAAAAAATGTACTTTGGACTTCAAGAAAAATTCTTGACAAAAGTACGAAAAAACAGAAGTAAGGAAGAACATGTAAAATCAATTAAAATAGATAATCATTCAAAAAAGCAAACTTCGATCTACCAAAGGTTAAAATACAATTTGGTTTAAGGATTGATGTTTGACTATTGACGTCAGCAGCCTTCGATGGCTGCGAGTGTAAAACGGCAAATCCATTTGAGAAGATCGAGTGGTTGCGATCGAAACATGTCATGGTAACCTGCCGGCCGCGGTTCGAATCCCGGCCACGGTCAAAAAATGAAAGATTATCAATAACAATTTTAATTAATTTTCATGTTGTAAAACACCTTTCTTCATAAAAATAATTTAATGAAAATTAAATTTAATGAACTTAAGCCTAATTAAAAATATTAAAAATTTGGATTAAAAACCATAAATAGTTCAACAAAATAACCACAATACTAATTATTGTTAAAAGCTAAGGCACGAGCTCTATGTGTTCATTTGTCCTTCAAGTTGTGCTGAAAAAGGTCAACAAGAAAAAGAAAGACAAAAATGAAAAAAAACAAAAAAAAAAAAAAATGTACTTTGGACTTCAAGAAAAATTCTTGACAAAAGTACGAAAAAACAGAAGTAAGGAAGAACATGTAAAATCAATTAAAATAGATAATCATTCAAAAAAGCAAACTTCGATCTACCAAAGGTTAAAATACAATTTGGTTTAAGGATTGATGTTTGACTATTGACGTCAGCAGCCTTCGATGGCTGCGAGTGTAAAACGGCAAATCCATTTGAGAAGATCGAGTGGTTGCGATCGAAACATGTCATGGTAACCTGCCGGCCGCGGTTCGAATCCCGGCCACGGTCAAAAAATGAAAGATTATCAATAACAATTTTAATTAATTTTCATGTTGTAAAACACCTTTCTTCATAAAAATAATTTAATGAAAATTAAATTTAATGAACTTAAGCCTAATTAAAAATATTAAAAATTTGGATTAAAAACCATAAATAGTTCAACAAAATAACCACAATACTAATTATTGTTAAAAGCTAAGGCACGAGCTCTATGTGTTCATTTGTCCTTCAAGTTGTGCTGAAAAAGGTCAACAAGAAAAAGAAAGACAAAAATGAAAAAAAAACAAAAAAAAAAAAAAAAAAAATGTACTTTGGACTTCAAGAAAAATTCTTGACAAAAGTACGAAAAAACAGAAGTAAGGAAGAACATGTAAAATCAATTAAAATAGATAATCATTCAAAAAAGCAAACTTCGATCTACCAAAGGTTAAAATACAATTTGGTTTAAGGATTGATGTTTGACTATTGACGTCAGCAGCCTTCGATGGCTGCGAGTGTAAAACGGCAAATCCATTTGAGAAGATCGAGTGGTTGCGATCGAAACATGTCATGGTAACCTGCCGGCCGCGGTTCGAATCCCGGCCACGGTCAAAAAATGAAAGATTATCAATAACAATTTTAATTAATTTTCATGTTGTAAAACACCTTTCTTCATAAAAATAATTTAATGAAAATTAAATTTAATGAACTTAAGCCTAATTAAAAATATTAAAAATTTGGATTAAAAACCATAAATAGTTCAACAAAATAACCACAATACTAATTATTGTTAAAAGCTAAGGCACGAGCTCTATGTGTTCATTTGTCCTTCAAGTTGTGCTGAAAAAGGTCAACAAGAAAAAGAAAGACAAAAATGAAAAAAAACAAAAAAAAAAAAAAAAAATGTACTTTGGACTTCAAGAAAAATTCTTGACAAAAGTACGAAAAAACAGAAGTAAGGAAGAACATGTAAAATCAATTAAAATAGATAATCATTCAAAAAAGCAAACTTCGATCTACCAAAGGTTAAAATACAATTTGGTTTAAGGATTGATGTTTGACTATTGACGTCAGCAGCCTTCGATGGCTGCGAGTGTAAAACGGCAAATCCATTTGAGAAGATCGAGTGGTTGCGATCGAAACATGTCATGGTAACCTGCCGGCCGCGGTTCGAATCCCGGCCACGGTCAAAAAATGAAAGATTATCAATAACAATTTTAATTAATTTTCATGTTGTAAAACACCTTTCTTCATAAAAATAATTTAATGAAAATTAAATTTAATGAACTTAAGCCTAATTAAAAATATTAAAAATTTGGATTAAAAACCATAAATAGTTCAACAAAATAACCACAATACTAATTATTCATTTATAATCTTTAACATTAAACCATTTTTCATAAGTCTAATGCAAAATCAAAAGGGTTTCAATTTCCAAAAATAAAATTTACACATAATATGGAGTTTTAGGAATCGCTTACGGTGCGGAAACTTTTTTCACCGAATCAGCTTAAAAAACAGTTTTTTATTATCAGAACAAAATTCCCCACATGGCGCTGGAGTGGTATTTTGCACTAAAAAAAAAGTTATAACCTTAATGTACATGACGTGGAAGTATTTTGTATTTGAAATACGTTCAATAAATGGAAGTATTTTGTATTTTGTATTTTAAATACATACAGGATGTGTAAGTATTTTGTATTTTGTATTTTAAATACATAACCTGAAAGTATTTTGTATTTTAAATACATGACCAGCAAGTATTTTGTATTTTGTATTTTAAATACCGCAAACCATGTATTTTGCCCAACACTGGTATCAGCAGAACATTTTTTAACAACTAGACAACAGTGTTGAAGTTTATGTATTTCTACATAATTCAATTTTATTTGTTAGCTTCTTTACCCCAGGTCTACACTAAAGATAAATATCTCAGCAAGGCAATAACTTCGGCAGAATAACAGAGCAATCTTTCTAATTGCTCAGCTGTTAAGTCATAATTTGAAAGAAATCAACGAAGAAGGTGCAGTGCAGTGTTGCAAAATTGAAATTTTGAAATGGTACTTAACTTCAACTAAAAGGGTACTTTTTCTACCAAATGGTACTTTTTGTTAAAAAATAAAACAATCATTTTTAAAAATAAAAGGAACAAAAAATTGTAGGGGAATGTAAGAAAAGATAAACTCACTGTTTATTGTTGGTGTTTTGTTTTAGTTTTGATATTGTTACAAGTAAGAGTTTGAGTGTTTATAATTCTTATTCGCTTTAAAGTTTTATTTGTATAATATTTTTAGCTTTTCTAAAATCTTTGGAAAAGATTTCCTGACGATCTGGCCTAAACAACCAGTGCAATTTGCATAGAAGCTAGCTTTCCCTGAACAATAAATTTCAGTGTATTTATCAAATAGGGAAAATTGGGAATTTAGCACGTCATACAGAAATCTTAATAATAAATTTTGTATTCCCAAAAATAACTTTGAAAAAATATTTTATTGGAACTAATTTATTATTATCCAGATTTTGAAAACACAACAGTTTTTAGCACAGAAAATAATTATAAACGTAGATTTATGTTACAAATTATAAAGGTACCGACAACGTCGAGAATTAATAATTATAAGTCAGACGCTGAAAATGTAACACAAAATTATAGACATTTAATTTATAAAAATGGAAACGGAAGTTAAAAATTTATTTATATTGTAACAGCTAAAAATTTTTAAAATGTCATTTATTGTTAAATTTGTTAAAAAGTTGTTAAAATTTTATAAAGTAAGAAAAAAAAAACCCCTGAAAATGGCACTCAAAGAAGTGCGAAATATTGGTTTAAATAAACTTTTAAAGTTTTTTAAAAAATAAGACCTCAAGCTCGACAATTTAATAATACATAAAGCTTGTAATTTAGTTTAGGTAATATAATTCTGTTGCTATAAGTCTTATACGCTTAACAGTTTTATTTGGTTTAATATCTTTAGTTTTTAAAAAAATCTTTATGGATGAAGTTTCCTGATGATCTGGCCTAAGCAACCAGTGAAATGCGCATAGGAATAGCTTATCCCATCAACAATAAATTTCAAGTGTTTTTATCAATAATAAAAACTGGGAATTAAGCACGAATAACAAAATCTTTTGAAATTAAAATTTTGTATTCCCAAAAATTTAAATTACTTTTTGATAGTAATATAATTCTTTTTACTTTAAGAGATACATAGTTAAAAATATTATAAGTACAACAGCAACTATCATTTCTGTTGCATTTGGACAAAACATCTTATGTCGAGATAAGATAGCAAAAGCCGATTTTTAAAAAAACTCGATGAAAAAAATCATTTTTATCAAAAACTAAAGTAAGCCAAAATTAAAGAAAAATTTCGTTTAAAATACATAAATACAAAATTTTAAAATCGCAAACAAAAACGTTTGTTGAATGAAAATGCCACAGATTTGATTTTAATAGATCTTTAGTTTTTATCAAACTTTAAACAGTTTCTATCTGTAAACGAATTCGTCCTTCGCTTTTTACAACATTTTGCGGAAAATGAAAATGTGTGTTCAACTGATGCTGAGGAATGTGGTATCGATAGAAATCCAGAACCAATACGTTAAATCGCGGAAAACATTAGCTCATCCATTTCTTTCTTAATTTTGGCTGTATTTTCCAAAATTTAAATATTTTCAGTGTGTACACGCAATTGAGAAATTATATCTTCATAGTTTTCACTCTTTCGACAATAATATTAATAACAATGCTATTGGTTTTCCCGGAAACAATATATTCTGGAGTGAATCTGCTTATAATTTTTAATGTTTTATTTCCAAAAAAATTTTAGATCTTAATAATTCGCAAAATCTAAAATAAAATGATTTTGTAGTTTTTTTCAATTTATAAAGAATTTTCCTGTTAACTTTGCATGTTTCTATAAATATGTTGAATCGAATTCCAAAAAAAAAAATTATTAAAAGGTAAATGGTTTTCATTTAAATTTTCCACTTACATATTATCCATCGCATCCCATTTTATAAAATTTCTTGCCTCTTAAAAGTACAAATATTCCTTTCTGGATAGCAAAATACGAATCCAGGCGTCCTCGCTTTGCATTTCAATATTAACTTCGTTAATTATTTTTAATATACAACAACATACATTTTGCAGCAAACACATGATTACCAAAGTCTGCTATTGAATTGATCACTTCTCACAGTTTTAGTTTAGCGCTGAGTTGGGAATATTGTTAACATATTAAAAGTGAAATAGCGCAATGGAAAGTACTTAAAACAACGTGGGGGTACTGCGGTATTTTTATTATGAAAAAGTACTGAAAAAAGTACTAAAGTACTGAATTTTTCAACACTGGTGCAGTGTAAAAACGGACGCCATCTTGCAAAAATAATTTTTATTAATATTAATTCTTTCCTATTCGTCTTAATTATTAAAATGTATATTGATTTGTTTTACCTTGAGGTCTTTTTTTTATATAAAAATACTGATTTTTTTTTTTAAATATATTTGTTTTTTGTTAAAATAAAATTTACAGCCTGTTCAACGATTTTGAACGTTAACGTTCGCATAGAAAAATACATTTAAAACAAAAACAAATTGTCGAATATTGTTTTTGTTTTAAATGTTATTTTCTATGCGAACGTTAACGTTCGAAGTCGTTGAACAGGCTGTTATATTTTTATATAAAGAAGAACTCAAGCTTAAACAAATTAATATAAATTTAAATAATAAAGATCCAATAAGAAAAAAATTAAATTAATAAAAATAATTTTTGCAATTTTATTTAAGTGTTTATTAAATTCTTTAATTTAATACTTTTACTTCAATTATAATTTGCAACCATTTCACCAACTTAATTTCTTTCCCACACAATATACTTCTATTTTTTTCTTTTTGCTTCTTTTTTTCAATTGACAACCAAATTTTACCTTTTATGTTATTGCTAACATTGTCAGCAGAGCCTGCAAATTTTTACTGAACAAATTTTTGCCTGTAAAATCCAGTTGAAAACAGAAACATATGATTCAATATAGTAAACAAGCAAAAAATATAAAATTTGCAAACAAAAAGTCTACAATTTAAAAAAAAAAAACATTTAAAAAACAAAAATTGTAAGAGATGTAAACTTTATAAATATATGAATACTTCTTACTTCTTAAATATATGAATACTTCTTACTGCATAATATTCTGGGTACCGAATATTAAAAATCAAGTATTCATGTGTTTTCGTATGTTATTTAACTAGAAAAAAAATTAAAAGTCATGTACAAACTTAACAAGTCTAAAAGCTTCCACAGAATTTCATTTAATAAATACATTTGCTACGAATTTATAATTTTTAAAATGCAATTCATCAAGTACCAAAAACAACATGTACTGGGTACTCTAAATAACAAATATTTTACAACACTAAGCTTTTTAGCGGTCATATGTTTAAATTAACCTGCAAGTTTTTGCAACTTTTTTGTTCGTTTACTTTTTTGTGCAAGAGCCAGTTTTGAGAGTAAAATTTTCATATTGCCCAAAATTTACTCACCTACTGGATTTTACTGGAAAAGTAATAAGTATGTAAAAAAAATTGCTGTCTATCAGGCCTGTTCTGCAAATCACCTTTACTCAAATCACGTGATTTCAAATCACATGTGTGATATTTTAGTGTCCCGGTATGACTTTCAGAACACCACAAAATCACGCTCGTTTTGAAATCACGTGATATTCAGAACAGGCCCGTATATTACAGATAACATAATTTTGACATTTACAGCAATATTTGTCGCAGCATTAATCTCTGGTATGGACGGGCAGGTCTGTCGAAATTTGTATATGTAACATAAGGACCAGTGATGCCAACAGTAGGGAATTTTCCCTTTTTGTAGGGAATTTTTCGGAAAATTTTAAGCGTAGGGGAAAAAGGACAGATATTTTATTTCAAGGCAAATGTCGTTTTATTTTCATTTAGAAATTAAAATATTTCATATGACCTCGTTCATATTAAAAAACATTTAATGCGAAACATTTGAGTTTGATTTTGAATGTGGAAAAACGAATGGAAAAGTGTGTGCGAATATTAAAAGCGAATATTTAATGAATAAAATTTGTACATAGAAATTAATTTGTAAAAAAAACAATCACACTTTCTAAACTAAGAGAAATAAAAAAAAAATACAATTTCGAATTTTTAAAAAATTTTTAATGAAAACTTTTAAGAATATGGAAGGATATATTTTTAAAAAGAAATATTATTTCCATTTTTATTCAGAGAAACTGAATCAAATATTTTTTGAAAATTCTACAGAACCTTACCATTTAATTTTGTACCGAGGTTGCTAAAAATGATTGGATACTTATATTAAAAAAAATTATTTCAAATAAGTATTCTTAAAAAATGTTTAGTTCTTTAAAAAGGACAAAAGATAGTGAAATGAAAAATACGATGTTTGACTATGTTTTGTCTCTAGATTAAAGGATATATAGAGGTGTTTCTGCCAAAAAGAAAAAAACTTAAATTTGTTATACTGGGCTTTTTTTGGAAATAGAATTTTTATATGTGCGTGTTTGGAATTTACATATTTATTTGTGGTTTTTTTACTTTTTGTTATTAATTGCTATTATAATAATATTTAAAAAATATTAAAAAAATATGTACTTGTTTGCTGTTGGTAAAAACAATAAATTTTTAACGTAGGGAAAAGTGTAGGGAATTTTTTTTTTGGTTTTAGGGAAAAAAAGGGAAATTTTTGTTAGACACGTAGGGATTCTTTGAAATTTCTCCTGGCATCACTGATAGGGACTGAAATATCAAAAGTTTTTGTAATGTTGTAAAAAAAATGCAAATGCATTTGCAATTTTTGCGAACAGATAAACCTACGTCTCATACGTTCAATAAAGTGATAAAAACAACGAACTGTAACCTGTACCCATGTTCTGTAACTTTAGTGAGAACTTCTCGCATCGAAAAGATGTGAAGCAAAATATTCCATCGTTTCTCGAAAAGTGAGAAAAAAGTGTGTCTGTAACTCATGTCGAAAACTATAAAAAGAGATTACGTCGTTACGTTATAAATGCCATAACATTGTACTCGAAGCCGATGCGACATTGCAGGCGTTAAGAACGCCAGTCTCTCATATCGTTGACGGCGACCAAAATTGAAACATTTTTGACGACGGCGGCGAAAATACACCGTCGGCTATAATGTAAAGTGCGACTTTAATATTTGTTGTTTGCAAACGAGCTTTGAAAAAATTCGTATATTTTATAAAAATATAAAAGCAAAATAATTAAACAATGACAAAACTAGTTGAAGTTTCTTACTCAAGTACAAACATTCAGTCGATAGTAATATCGATAGTGAAATCTGTACAGAGAGTGCTCCTGATGTCCATATCTGATGAGGACTGGTGTGACTACAATATTGCTTATCAAAGTTGGTATTATTTTTGAGGGGCCAAATAAAATTTTAAGGTAGGTTGGTACATCCGTGACTTAATCCAATTTAAATTTTTCTTTATATAGTTTTTTCTATTCCATATGGCGAATATATAAAATGTGGTCTTGGAAATTAACGAATTCGTTTGTCCTTTTTATTGTTTTTATTGAATTTTTCGTTAAAGCCCTTATGACACTACATTTTTAATGCATTGTTCAAGTTTTGGTGAACAGTACAAATATAATGTAATACAAAAATTTATCAAGTGCAAAGAGTTAAGCTGTATTAAGATAAATGTCAAACTGTCAAAAATTTTACTAAAGTTATCGATAAAAAATGAAGTTATGTCAAAAAAAATGTAAAATTGTTTAACTTAAAATTGACATTTCCAGCTTGAAATATTAAAAGTGTTGCTGAATCAGCGGTTTATAAGCAAATTCAGCGATTTACCGCTTTTTGTTTTTAGGTTTCTCATAAACAAAAAGTTGGCAACATTTAAGAAAATAAACAAAACAGGGATGGCTAAGTTGTTTCAATTGTACTTTTTGTTGATACTTTTTAACTAAGATTTATAATACCTTTTTGTGGTGTTTTTATGAACAAAAATAAAATTAATTTCAACTAAAAAAATCTTTTAGTAC